>VZRJ01013442.1:0-43508 GCA_013397565.1 Ptilonorhynchus violaceus | reverse complement strand
CTCGGGTTTCAGACAGCGCTGGACGNGAGGAGGAGGAGCTCGGGTTTCAGACAGCGCTGGACGCCCCCCTCCTGCCTCCGGTCGCTGATGTGGGGGATAGGCCCTCCCCGGAGAGCGCTCGGCTCTGCATGCACCCCCCTCCCCGCCCCCCCCGCGGCTGCTGGGTTTTGTTAAATAAACGGGTTTTTTTTCACTTTCCTCTGAGAAATTCTTAAGGGGAGGGGAAGGGAGTTTTGAACCCTATCTTTTGCACAGGTGGCTCTTTGAGTCTTCCTCCTAAGTTTGTCCAGAGTGTGACAATCAGCTCCTGAAAGACTAGTGGCATCTTGACAAAAACTGTGTCCATATGAAAAACCAAACCCAATAATACTTATGGAGAGACTGTGGAACCAAAGTGGGGTTACAACATGGGTGTCAAAATTATCCCTTATTATTGCCATTCACAGGCCAGTCCTCAGCACCAAGTGGAAAGATGTTATCTTTCATGCAGTGGTGTGGTGGTTTTTTATACTTTAAAAAAGCAATGTCCATGAGTTTTTGACTTCTTTAGTCTGGTAAATTATCCTGAAATAGTGGTAACAACATCATCTCCTGAAATAAGGAATAGCCATTTATGGTAGGTACACACTGAAGAGTGTCTGCATAAAAAAAAAGAAAAAAACATTTCCCTTTGCTCATTCCAAATACTTACTCTCTTCCATCCCTGTCAGCTAACCCCACTTTTTTCTTTTTAATTGCAGCAGATGTAGGCTTATTCAAAATTGTTCCTGTTTCAAAGGCATGAGAGCTGTTCTTGCCAGGGTAATTTTCCTCAAATTTACTGACTGTATGGTTCATATTATATGCATCAACTGAAATAAAGGTTTCCTAGTATAAGATTTTCCCTAAAATAATCTCCTTATGTCCTCATTACAGTCTGTCTTTCCCAAATCTATGTTCCCCACCATTTTCTCCATTTCCCTACCGTACCTTCCCCAAATATTTGGAAGTAAATATAATAGAAATATACATAAATATTATCTTATGATATATATATTAATTCCATGTCTGAAATTCAAGTCTGAAATGTCTGAAATACAAGTCCACGATTGATACAGACAAGATTTATTGCATGTTGCCCCCAACTGAGGCAGAGAAGATGGCAGCAAACTTAAAAAAAATTTTCTTTAGTATGTTCATTTCAACGGGTCATAATAGCTAGTTTATGAGAAGTGGTTCTTTTCAATATCTTTGAAATAACTTTGAAGTGTTGAAATGACTTTGATCTGCTGGTAGACTGGAACCAGTCTCTTCAGGTCTAGGCATGGTCCCATGTGAAGAGGAGACCTGAGTGCTTTGAGCCAGCTCAGGATCAAGCGAATTGTAAAAGTGCTTATGCAGATCTAGCCTCCGCCTCAAACCTAACATGATCTCTCCCTGTCTCCAGCCAAGCCTTTTCCCGGAGAAGGACAGGAGAGAGGGCTTTTTCTCTACATCTCTTTTGTCCTCCTCTGGGGAAATGTGTTAGTTAAGTGAGCTTAACGTCTTTCTTTGAAGTAAGTGCATCAATTTGTTTGCACTATAGTAAACAGATG
This sequence comes from Ptilonorhynchus violaceus, assembly GCA_013397565.1. Taxonomy (NCBI): domain Eukaryota; kingdom Metazoa; phylum Chordata; class Aves; order Passeriformes; family Ptilonorhynchidae; genus Ptilonorhynchus; species Ptilonorhynchus violaceus. Next base: position 41,934 of record VZRJ01013442.1, on the reverse strand, counting down.
GATTGAAGCTGGCAGATTCATATGAAAATAAACCAGATCCTTTTTCCCTAGAAGTAAGAGAAATATCTTGTCAGGTCAACTGAGCAGCTCTTGAAGAAGGGAGGACCGGAGGGGAGAAAGAGAGAGAGGAAAGTCATTGATAATTCAAGGTTTCAGTCTCTCTGACAGCTTAGCTGCCTGAAGCTATGTGGTTATCCCCTGAAGGGATACACATCAGGCCACATTTGTGCAGGACCCCAATCTGATGGTCAGCCAAGAGTGTTCAGGGAGCATTTTACATCCTGTGCAATGGCCCTAAGGGCAACATTGGAAATGCAACATTGAGTCATTATGTTTCCAAATACTGGAAAGGCTGCTAAATCAATATCTTGGAAATTATGAACCGTGAGAATTGAAGCTGACAATACAATTGATTCAGCAATTCTGCCTTACTGTGAAATGCTGTTTTCCTGATATTGTTATGTTAGTTCTTTTTTCCCCACATTTCCAGTAATTTTTAAAGCATCTCCTTTCACTTTTTCTACTTAAAAAAGAAACAGAAGGCAGCAGGAGAAATCTGCATATACAAAAATAGAAAGAGGTAAAAAGTTGTAAATCAATACAGTCAGTCTAAACAAAATATTTAGAAAGTTGGAATGAAAGTGTAAAAGTGCGCTACCTATTCCCATCCTAGAAACCTGTTTCCCCTGCTTGGTGGGTTCATCTGTTCTGAAAAGCAAACTGATTACTTATTTCCAAGTCTACAACTCCAGTATTTGGACAGGAGGGCACTCTGATTCTCAGAAGGTTCTGTGCTGTGTTTCCCTTATTTTCCCATGGGCAAATCCAATGTTGCTAGGTTGAGATAACTGATTTCAGTGAGATCCTCAGCACTTAACCTGGCTTGCATCAGTTGGTTTAGGCACTGATGTAGACCAGTACCAGCTCAGTCAGAGAACAAGGTAGACCAATCTGTGTTAAGATGACCACTTTAAAGATGTTGCTGGGCTGTAGGGTTGAGAATAATCTAGTAACATATCTGTGGTATATAAAATTACAGTATTGCCTTTAAAAATTTTCATTTTGCCTTTTTTGGGGGGGAAGAGTTTCAGTTTTGTTGCAGTGTACCATGGTTCTTAGAAATTCTTAACACATCTGCACTTCAATTTGAATAGGAAGCAAAATAAGTCATCCTGTTTTCCACTCCTGATACAAAAGAAGGTTTTTAATTGCTTTGAATTGCATATTAAAAAAGAAAAAAAAAAAGAGAAGGAAAAAAATTAATAGCTAATTGCTTTTCTAATAGCTAATTCTCCACATACTGGATAAATTCATGAGAATATGTCAGAAACAATGTGGTTTTAGTAACACTTGGTATTCCAATAAGTTAAAGATAATTAAGGTCCTTCTTGTTTATAAAAGGGCTTTAAAATCTGTTAGATGTGTGCCTTTTACTTTCTGCATGCTTTTTATGTGTTGATTGATTCACTTTGGTATCAGTTCAATCTATCTATTTTGTAAATGGCAAGAACTTCCTTTCTTTGTGAAGAGTGTGAAGGTTGTTTGGAGCAATTAGCCCAATGTTAATGAAGTAAAGTCTTCTTTTCTCCTTGAAATGCAAAGAACTATTGCCATGCTGAGCAGCATTAGCAAGAAGGAGCATGGTAGATTTTGTATTCAAAGCTGCCATAAAGTTTTGAGCTTCACAGTAGGGAGGTTATGCCTTTTGGGGTGTCCAGAAGTGTAGTATGGAATAACTAATGTATTTCGGCATTCCCACTAAAAATTAGTGAGAAAGAGATGTTCAGAACCAAAGATGAGGTCCAGATATGAGGATATGGTACTGTTGTCTCTTGCTTGTGGTGAAAGTTTCAGTGTCCTGCCTTGTCCCTATAATGCTGAGTGGTAAGTGCGGGATATACACTCCTCAGGCCATGTTGCAATTGACAGACTAGTGTGATTTTGTGGACATACCACTGAATTATTTTTTCTTGAGGTTAACAAATGTTTCTTCACCACGGAACTGCGGCATCCAACACCCTGCTACACAGCATAATAATAAACAAACCAATTTTTTAGTCCCTGTGTTTTGGGGTTTTTTTAAGAGCCACCACAGAACAGCACAAAATCTAGGAGAATGCAGGCACAAAAAAAACCAAAAAGAGTGGGTCTGTATTCAGTTATCTGGTTTTTTGCTGGTTTGTTTTTGTTTTTGTTTTTTTTTTACTTAAGTCCGTATTTACACAGCCCTGTTACAGCTGTGTCTACTTTCAGAGACATGCTCATTGTGACATGAAATGCTCTTAGAGCCTGAGTGCTTTCCTTTCACCATCTCTTACAGCTTAGTGAGGAGCTAGCTGAGCTGCTGGGAAGAAGTCCACACCACCTCACTGCGCACAGGTCTGTTAGTTGGTGTCCGCTGCAGTTCAAAACAGCTCCTTGCAAACCCAAATTCTAAAGGAAGCTTTTCTCCCTGCAATAAATATGTCATGGTGGCACCAATACTGCGTTGGCAGTCCTTTGGCTGCCCCATTTTTCAAACAAACAGAACACTGCCAGGACAGCACAAGTGCTGGGGAGACATCTCTGGAACTGGGCATTTTGGAGACTTTAGTTTATACCTGAATTTGCTTCTGAATGGTTGGTGCTGGCTGAAAAAGGGTGGATGTAGAAGAGCATTGTGGCATAGTCGTTCCTGGGATGGCAGGCTGGCTGTAGTTGCACTCGATCACCCACAGTTGTGAAGATCCTAATGGTGAAAAATAATACTTTTTTTCCCTGGGCCCTAGCTGTTATCAATATTCAGTTAACATACTAAGATTTACCTTGCCACTTAGGAGATAATTGGGCAGTGCAAGGAAGCATTGGTTGTACTGGTAACAGATGTGTCAGATGGAAATAAATGGAAGAGGAACACTTGTTATTCTATTGTAATTGTGGCACTGATGACAGATTCTGGCAGGTTATTAACATAAAAGAATGTCTATGTATGGGAAAAATAGCCTTAAATGGTACATATTTGTTTCCATTGCCAACTCCTACAAAGGCAGTAAAAAAAAAAAAAATTAAAAACATGATTTCCTCAAGGTATGAGAAGGCATACAGAAACTCAGGTCAGGTCATAGTGATCAGTTTGTTATCCTCTGAGACCCCCCACAGAGTAAAACAAACAAATAGTACAGAGACCTGAAAATCCCCAACCAACCATTTTGTGTCTATACTTCATTTAATACTAGTTGTAATCTGTTTTTTTTTATCTTCACAAAGATCCTTTTTACAGGGAAGTAAAGGAAAGAGAACAGAGAAATTCTGCTGAAAGAGATTTTATTAAATCAATTCTGAGCATATTCAGATGCAGTGAAAAGCGAAAGAACCATAAATACAGACCGCCAATTACATGTGCCTTTAATTTATTATGTTTAATTTCACTGAGTGGCCTAGCTGCCTTAGTGACTCAGCTGTAGCTACAAAAATTGCCTTGAGGTCTGTGCACTAACATATTTGATTTCAGCATGACTCTGCTTGGTCTACCACCTTGCAGTCTTCTGGAATATGTAAATTAAAACCTGAATGAGTTTTGTTTTTACAACCTCATGTATAGCAGAGGGCAGAAAACACAAAACTGAACCCTGCATAACAATTGAATACTTATGTTTGCTTTGGACAGTGTCTTAAATCATCTCGGGGGGGTTTTTGTGTTAACTTTCAGTCCACTGTTCTTCTCTTTGTTGTCAGCCTTTGTTTTTTTGGGGCTGTGACAATGAGTTAAACCAAATGTACTGAAAATATCTGCTCCAAAAGTAAACATAGGCTTTCACTGGAAATTCAGTGCAGCTCCCCTTGCTTTTGCTACTTGTCAGATTTTCTGGAAATAGCAGTGGTGAGATTTAATTGATGAAGTGATATAATTATTCCCTTGAATTGCTCTTAGCCAGCTTTTGCAGTCCTTCATCAAACAAGAGAGGCTGGCTGAAAAACCGTTAGTGCAAAGAGCCAAGGACTATGCAGTCTGCTTTTAATCAAAATCATGTCCAAAATGTCAAAAAAAGCATTTCTATTTTTTTTTGTTTACTAATAGAATCATTTCAGAAATTCCACTGAATCACCTAAGACTCAGTGAGATTGGATAATCAATTGTTTGGCTTTGTTTTTCTTTTCCTTCCCTTGACATCACATTAGTATTTTGCTGTAAATAAAGCTCTTAAGAAACAAATCTAACCTTTCAGACTGTGGCTGCTAATTCTGCATGCAGGTTTCCCAATTGTGTGTCAGAAAGCATATCTGAGAACATCTCATGTACCTGGGAGGTATGAACTAAGCTAATGACAGTAAACTAAAAATCAGGCCAAGCAAGGAAGTTGGAGCATTAAAAAGTATAAATCACATTCTGACATTTCTTCAGAGAATTCTTGTACATTCACTAGAAATTATATAAGGAAAGAATCCTTCTCCATGTGAAAGTCTTGGCTGAACATTTCTAATGCAAGAGAGGAAGAAAATACCCACCTCTTTCTTTCCTTTCAGTACTTCAAACAATTTCAAACTGTTGGATGAAACCTGCTGAGAGAATGATTACCTACAAATCTCCCTCCTCTGTGGCTCCCCCACCTTAACTCTGAGGCTATAGTAATTGGCTACAAGTTACTGCTCTGACTGCTCCTTCCCTAAATTCTATTCCATTGTTTTGGGTTGCAGTTTGGGAGGTTTTTCTTTCCCTATAACATTTTGGAAGCCAAATACCTAACCTTGCAGTAATTAATTTGTTTTACCTACCTCATCACTATATTTGTCCAAAACAAATTTCCTGGAAGTTTTAGTGGAAGCTATTGTTTGACATTGCAGTAGACTGAATGAAACGATGGACTTTCAGATGCATTTTACTAGGTTGGCTTTGCTCCGTGAAGCTGATCACATCCTCCTTCCCCAAACATTGAGCACTGGACCTGAAAATGGCTTGAATCACAGAACAAAACTTTTTTCAATGGTGAAGCAGATAATTTAAACAATTATTATGCTGAAAATGATACATCCTTGATAACCTGTCTCTATGAAATTAGCAACTTTCCTTTTCGTTGGAGTTCCTAAATTCTGAGTTATGGGTTTGCCTGAGCATGGTACTTCTGTTTGGAATATGCAAGGAGAGAAATATTTTCACTGTCATATGCTTAGAAAACAGCTACATGTGCTCACATTGTATGTACATGCTCATTCATGTTTTAAACAGACACCAAGTATGCAAAATGTTGGTCTCAAAGACAAGTATTTGTGAAGGCTTTAAGACATGAGAAAATAAGGAAAAAATGAAAAGGCACTGCTAGAATTAAATTATAACTTAAGCCTTGGTTGCTGTGTTCTGCTTTAGTACAATATAGTGATCTGTACAAAAGAACAATAAATGCATATTTTTCATTAGTTGTAGGAGAGCTACTCTTCAGCAGACTGTTGGTCTTATGTCAGTGCATTTTACCGTGTAACAAAGAACAAGAACTGTTACTGTCACAGCACCATACTTACTGTAAAAGATGAACAGGACCAATGTGATTATGGTTTTAATTCTTATGTGATTGTGGTGTGTACACCTGTAATAGACAGAAACTGGAACAGCATCAGACTCCCAGGACTGAGGACATGCATCATGATTAACTTAAAATGTAAAAAACTGCATATGATGAGCTGTTTCTTTTCTTTTCTTTTCTTTTCTTTTCTTTTCTTTTCTTTTCTTTTCTTTTCTTTTCTTTTCTTTTCTTTTCTTTTCTTTTCTTTTCTTTTCTTTTCTTTTCTTTTCTTTTCTTTTCTTTTCTTTTCTCTTTTCTTTTTTCTTTTCTTTTCTTTTCTTTTCTTTTCTTTTTTCTTTTCTTTTCTTTTTTCTTTTCCTTTTCTTTTTTCTTTTTCCTTTCCTTTCCTTTCCTTTCCTTTCCTTTCCTTTCCTTTCCTTTCCTTTCCTTTCCTTTCCTTTCCTTTCCTTTCCTTTCCTTTTTCTTCTTTCCTTTTCTTTCTTTTTGTTTTCTTTTCTCTTCTCTTCTTTTCTCTTCTTTCCTTTTCAGATTATGTTTAATATTGCAAAAGGTCATGTTCTGGGGTTCAGTCTGTATTATAAGACTATAATGCATTCTGACATATGTGTTTTCTTCTGTCAAGGGGCTCCTATGTGCCTTGTCTTTGTCTTCATTAACATTTCTTGCATTATGTGCTGTACTTGAGGAATAGCTCTTGACACTGTTCTTAGTCAAAATACAAAATGAAGTGAAAATGATGACTTAAAATCAACTGTTTGAAAACAGCTGTCATGGAAACAATAATGTATTTGAAGCTGGAAGGAATCTTTGGAGATAATTTAGTCCAACTCCCTGCTTAAAACAGGATCAGCTCAAGTGGCTTTAGTTTCAGTTTTTTTCTGACACCATCCCTGCACTCTTGGACAGTGTCTACATACATCTTCTGGGTCACCAGTGCCTGCTTCTAGCTCCTGTATGCTTCCTTGTTTTGTTCGATTGTAGTCAGGAGCTCATTTAACCATGCTGACCTCCTGTCACTCTTGCTTGATTTCTTGAACCTGGATAGTGTGCTTGAAAGTCAACTAGTTCTTCTGAACCCTCTGTTTTTTATGATCACCTCCCATGGGATTCTTCCAAACAAGTCTCTGAACAGGTCCAAGATTGTTCTCTTGAAGTTCGGGGTTGTGATCCTGATACTTACCTTGTTTCTTCCTCTCAGGTTCCTGAACTCCAGGCTCCTCTGGTTGCTTCAGTATATACTGCCCTTGTGTCCCTGACCACTCCTCTTCATTTGTAAGAATCAGGTCCAACAGACCACCTTACCTCATCATCCAGTCCTCAGTCACTTGTCGTCGGAAATTATTACTCCATTAACTTCAGATACCTCTATGACTGCTTCTGTTCTGCTGTGTTGTTCCTGCAGTAGGTCATCTGGGTGTTCCAAGCCCCCCGTGAAGACCAGGGCCTCCAAGTGTGAGTCATCTTCCAGCTGGCTGAAGAAGCCTTATCCACTTCTCACTGATCAGACAGTCTGTAGCAGGCACCCACCACAATGCTCTCCACACTGGTTTGCCCTCTAATTCTGACCCATAAACTTGCAGGCAGCTGACCACCTGTCCTAGGCAGAGCTCCATGTGTTCCTACTGCTCTTTCACATTCATGAGAGTCCCTTCTCTCAGTGCCAGCCTGTCCTTTTCAAAGGGCCTGTGTTCATCCATTGCAGCACTCCAACCATGTGAGTCTTCCACTGTGATTCTGTGATTCAAGCAAGAATGTAGCCCTGCAGTGGCACAAAGGTCTCCAACTGTTTCTGTTGTTCTTCATCCTCCTGCATTAACATGCAGATACTGCAGAGAGGGCATGATGATTTCTCAGATAAACTGTGAGAGCTTCTCTCACAATGGTCCCTAATTACTGTAAAAGTAGTGAAACAAATTAAAAATGGATTTGCTTTTCATTTTGTCTAGGACTAGACTCTTGAATTTTACTTGCTGGCAGTATTCCAAAGGATGCTTTGAAATTCATGCATGTTATTTCATGCAAATTAGTTAATCTTCCTCATGTCTATCTTTCTCATATAGAAGATATCCAGTAAAATGTAAGAGAGGTAGCTGTGCCTGCTTGAGAGCCTTCAGGGGAAACTAAATTTGATAAATGCATGTATTTGTTATATGTATATTTTTACCCTTACAACACACACACATGTTACAGAATCACGGAATGGTAGAGATTGGAAGGAACCTCTGGAGGTCGTCTGCTCCAATCACCCACTTAAGTATGGGAACCTAGAACTATATACACATAGAAGTGTTTACATATCTTTTAGCTTCTGACAAAACTGCTTACATGGATAATGCATCTAAATTGGAGGAAAAAAAATGGCTAGGTATGAAAACACTTGAACAGATTATGACTAAAATTCTTACTCTACAGAAAATCTACTAGCAACTTTAGGGAGAAAAAACATTGCAATATTAATAGAAACAGCAACAGTATCTTTGTATGAAGTATTTACTAAAAACATCAGCCAGGCTGCTGATTTATTTAACTTGTGTCTCTGATTTCTCCTGAGTAATGTCCTTCCTTGTTGCAGGAATGGAGATATCATTTTTAGGTCTTTCATTCCCTGATAATATAATATGGTTTCAGTGCCTGACAGGGTCTAGATTTGTGCCTGGGTAGAGAAACTTAAGATTATGGGAAAACAACTAAATACCTTCTGCGCTAGTTCTGTGGAAGTAGTACTAAATTATCCAAATAGTTGCATTAAAAGCTCCCAGGAAGAGCTAAAGAACATTTGTTTTATGCTGCATTACTGCAAATGAGAGGCCAAATCTCATTCAGTATCAGTAAGGACAAAGAAGTACACTCAAGAAAAACTAACCTTGTCTTCACTTCATAAGGTACTCTAATTGCCTGTTACCTTTAAGAAAAAAAAACATGGGTCCATTATGAACAGTTGTCTTAGGACCAGCTACAGAGTTGGTTAAAAGGATGAAGAGAGTCCAGAGCTTTCTTGGGAAAGAAGAAGAGAAAAATGAAGTGAAGAATAACATGGTGTGTATACACCTATGGGTCCTACAAGCTTAGGACAAAATCTTTAGGCATCAGGCTGTGGAGGGACAGTGTACGGGAGAGTTTGGGATAGCACTTAGGCAAAGTAATGGAGGACAGCTATGATAAGTATCAAGTGTCTGGATGTATCTGTAATTTTGCAACTCTTAGAGCAGCTCCATTAAAGGCATATTCTTTTAGGCTTTTTCCTTAAAGTCATGGTGGTCAGCAGCAGAGGACCATAAAACATTTCATGTATTTCTATTGACAATATCTCCAGAACTATTTTACCTTATATACCTTATTTACCTATATGAAGTGAAAAAGTCAGTATTATCTACTCAATAAAGAGAAGGAAAAGTGCCGTAACATCAGCTCATGTTTTCCCCTCTACCAAGAATAAAGGTCTGCACATTGCCCTGCAGGGAGAGACATACTTGCCCTCTTTGTTCTGTCAAAAATGAGGTGAGGGACTGGAATTATACCTGTGAATATATCATCTTTTCTGCAGAAGAAAGAGCAACAGCAGTAAATTTAAAAAGCAGAGCAAAACATAAACCAGTATATAAATTATATATAATGAAGGGCCTATGAGAACAATGTCTATTATCACTATAGTAGGTTCTTACGATGACAAAAATATGAGACTTCAAGAATTTTTATTTGGGAAGGCCACTTTCCTCTGTGGCTTCCAAGCTGTTGGTTTACAAATTCCTTTCCTAAAATGTCACATTTACTTCTCAAGTGGCTTTGATGTGGAACATTGTCTGGCTGGTTTTTTTCTGTATTATGGTAGAGTACTTCATTTAAGGTAATTGCATCTTTTGATGTACTGTGATTTTTCATAATTTTATTAGTCACAGAGCAAAACCATGGAATTAAATAAAAAAAAAAGAAGCTTTGTGAGCACGTCTGACTGCTAATATTGTCTATGGAAGTTACTGGTCTTTTGAATATAATACCATGCCTGCAATGTTCTACAACACAGATTTGTATTAAAACTATGTGGATTGAGTGCCATACAACAAATGAAGTCATTTTCCACTTCAATGCAGATTTGAAAACCATAATTAAAGGAATAGTTTTTCTGACCTGATCACCTGAAAAAAAAAAAACATGAACAAGCTGTGTAACCACATTAGAGTCCTTAATACAACACTTCAGTGTTTGTTCTGCAAAGGAAATGGTGAAACGGCTCTTCAAATGCAGCATTTACAGAGGGAACGATTTTTTTGAATTCTTTAAAGTGTAAGACTGGCTGAATGATATCCAGAAGGATATAACTTCTTAGTAAGTTAGAGCAACAGTATAGTGAAAATAAATAAAAGAATTGCAATTCACCATGTCTGTGGTGTCTCCTCTGACATTTTGATGTTTCATTCCTATTTTGCAAGAAACGGTCCTAAGAAATGAAAAATGAATGTATAATAAATAGCCTTTGCCATACAAAAAGGACAGAAAAAAACGCAGACACTGCTACCAAAATCCTTTACACTCTGAAATTATTTTTAAAAGTATTTTCCTGGAAAACACTCAATTTCTGTTTCACTGTTACTTTTTTTACCCCAAAGTCATGCACTGCATATGGATACCACTTAGAGCAAAATTGTGTCCCCAGGCCACTGTCATTCTTCTCCTCAAAGGAATGTCACACTAGGTTAACATATATATTACTCCTTTACACCCTCCAAGGTGTTTAGGGCATCTGCACCAAGATATTCCACATAAGTACACCCTGAGCATCTTAAAGGCAGTGCCTAGTGAAAATAAAAGATGTGCTGAGGGTACATTCAGTACACATTTTTTGAATCTCTAACCCTTTAGAAATCCAGTTTATATCTTACGTTATGTCCTGTGATGAGCTGCTTCCCACATGTGTAGCAGCTTGGTGCCCATTTGGCAATAATGCCCTGAAGCAAGGCATTTCCCCCCTGCCATTGCTGTGGTTTTACAACAGGATGCTAATACACCCAGACAGACAGTGCACTCACTCTCAAGAATCTTAGCATCTAGAGTAAGCAGCACAATTTCACACTGTTAAAAAAGAGATTGCTTTCTGCACATGAAATCAGGTCATTTTCCATACCTGTGGTTAGACTTGCCTGATTATTAGCAGCCTGATAACAGAGATACTGGAATGTATCAAGCTGGAAATACAGCAAAATTGCCTGGAGTGCTGTAGTTAGTGTTACATATGAATAAATAAAACTGAACTGAGATAAAATTTTTAGGAAGATGCCATCTCTACAGCTGAAAAATTCTTTAGTTTTAAAAATGGAACTGATTCTTTAGATCTAATCTTAACATTGATTTAGACAACAAAATTATAGAGATTAGTTATGTGCAGTTTTGTAAATATTTAAGTGTTTGAACAGTAGCCATTCCTTTCTGTAATTTCACCAAATGTATGTAAGATACATACAAATGCAGTGTATAGCTCGTGCCTGGCTTCCTAGTGAAAATATTCAACATTTGAAGTAATGTAAATTCTTAAACCTGGGAAAAGTAGCTATTGTTTTGAGCCTCCTTCAGTAATGCTAGCCCAGCCCAATTCATTGTGAGTTTCATGGCATTTGATGGGTTTTCCTCCTTCAGCTGCCATTCAGGGATTCATGAAGATGAGTCTTGTCAATGAATTAATAAGACCTTAGGTTTGCAGCCAACAAAAAGAACCACAAGCATATACAAAATTCTGAATTTGATAATACTGCCTTCTGATACTGGGTCAGATATTTTTCTGTATCAATCATCAGTTCTCAGTGAAATTTTTGTGAAATTATTCCCACTCCCAGTGAAACGAGAAAAGTGAATGTATGTGAAGAGATGGTTTTCTTTTCCTGTCTTCCTTAGTGCAAGATATTGCACCATTTTTCCTTGTGCTTCCTCTTAAGTCACCTGTTCAACGTTCTGTGAGAAACATATTATTGGAGGAATAACTTGCTCTCATATTCAGCTCACATTTGGTAAACATAGACACATAAACAGATGCAGTCTTCCTTATCTAGCAAATAACCTTGATAACTTTGTCCTTTCCTTCTCATTTTTGCCTCATAAAGCCTTGTGTATTATAGCTTCCATACCGTAATATAGGAAAGCAAATTCTTGCCTGGCTCAGTGGTGGTGGTCGAAACCCAAGACCAAGTATTTTATTCTATTCAAGGAAGAACTTTATCACAGTTTGGGGTCTATATGACATGAAAGAATAGCTGCTGTGTATTATGGTACTTCTGTCTTCACCATTTAAGTATCTAATCTAAAATAATACGATAGTGATTTTCTCCTCACTGCCATATTAAATTTCTCCTTATTTCTATATACGTGTAGTAAAAGAGACTCAAATAGGTAATTGCTAGAGATATTTTGTCCTCACATTCATATACCTTGAAGCAGCTAGGGTAAATTGCTGTGTTTGTAGAGGATGATGTATACTGTTTGAAAGCATGTTGTGAATAATTTCCAAATGATTTCCCCAAGCTCCATCCAATATCTAAAAAGAAAGTGTCGAGGCATGTTCTTGTTAACACATTGCAGCTTGCCAGCTACAAGAACTGCTGTGGAAAATCCCTGTATTATCAAAATCCAGGTCAGTATGGTTATATAATCTCAAAAGGAATAGCACATTGACCTAAATCTAACAGCTTAGTAGCAACATAATATCCTGAATGTTAAGACACCTTGGATTTCAAGAAGAATTAGATTATTACCAATACCGTGTATATTTCCAATTTCAATCCTGTGTATTTTTCTAGTGCAAATAGTTAATTTTCCAGTGGACTATTAAGAGAACATGCAGTAAACAATGACAATAAATGAAAGAAGACTTTTTGACTTTTTGTCTGGTCAGGAGTCTGACCAGTACCAGAGAAGGAAATGAGATATACTTTTGTTACAATCAGAAGGCTCCATTAGAAATGAAGTAATTGTTAAGTGGAATAAGCATTGGCATACTTGTTTGTACACCTGTACATCTGTTATTCTTTGAAAACCAGAGTATTTGGTGTATTATACCAAATCTTCACATGGCTAGCTCAGGACAGCTAGAAGATACAATCAATTACATTGTGGGTTTTTTTGCACAGCTTGGTGTCCTGGGTTAATCAAAAAAGGATGTATTCTATCACCACCCACATATTTCCTCGATAAACCAGAGATTCCCTGTGCTCATGTGAGGTGAGGTGGTACTCCTTATCTCAACTGAGATAACCATTCCGGCTGACAGCAAGCACCACCCATCCCGAGTAGACCATCTCAGCTAATGGCCCATTACCGAACTGATGAGCATGGACAATAGAACTTCAGAACTACGTTGAATGGATTATCTCGGTTAATGGCCCATTAACCGAACCAGATAAACGCCATCCAATAGAATGTTGGGAACATCCCATTCCATTGTGGAAATCCCCGCCCGTGGGGGAGATACCAGCCAAGAAACACGACATAAAAGTAAGCTTTGGGATGGGAGAGATTACTGGACTACCAGGACTGGACTACCAGACTGGAAAGCCAGAGGACTCTGGACCACCACGACTGAACCCTTCAGCACTGGACAACCAGAGGACGGGACCACCATCACTGGATACTTAGCGGACCAGGCCTTTCTTTGGGAATACTGCTTTCAACAGGACTGAAACCACTGCCGGGTTGTACCGTGACCCTCTCGGTTTGTTTAGGCTGGTGTTTCTGTATTCCTGCATTTATTTTAACCTTTTTATTAAAATTGCAATTCTGACCTAAAATCTCTTGAGGTATTTTGTGTGGGGTTAATTTCCTCTGCTGGTTCACAGTCAAACCAGCACTCTTGGACAAGATCTGACCATTCTGTTGCAGTGATGGTGGAGAACAGCAAGGAACAAGTTTCATTTTCCCTTTCATTGCAAAAAATGCCCAACCCCAAAACATGATATGTGTTTATTTTACACTTGTGACTGCTTGTAAGAAAGGTGGACAAAGCATCCTGAGTCACCAAGTATGACTTCATAACATATGACCAGTATTCTCACTTAGAGCCTTTGCTCCTCCTTTCTGCTGCATACTGAGTGAAGAACAAAGTCTATTTGGTTGCTATCTGTGATAAAGATAGCTTTCACTAAAGGCAGCTGCTTAGGATTTAACTCCAAACATCTTAATTCAAAGTTGAAGCAAGTACTTAAGCAGCTATTTGAATATTAATCTTACTACTGTGCTTACCTGAGTGTGTGTCTACACTTTCGATGCTCTGCTATGAGCTATGTTTCTGACAGCTACCTCCCACTTAAATCAGTTGATGGGAACACTTCCAGGGAAAGTTTTCCATTATTTCATGTAAGATGTATTCCAGCAACAGATGCAGTGGAGCTCTATTTTAATAGAGAAAGGCCGAAAGAGAATGACGAAATCTGGATTATAGAAAAAGAAAAATGTTTTTATTTTATATGTTTTTAGTTTAAAGAATGTGAAACAGACACCTGGCACACAGGGCTTTTGCCATTCTGTTTTAGGCCTAGTTTCTTCCTCTGGTCACAAAGCAGCAAATAAAGCTCTCATACAAGAGGCTGGCATTTGGCATACGTAGAAGTGGCACGCTCTGCATGGAATTTAAGCACCCAATAATCTAGACTTGTATTATCACTACTAACCTGTGATAGCACCAAGCAATGAACACATCCCTCAAGTTAATACACTGAAATAGAATTACAGTGGTGTCTTGATAAATATGAAAAAAAGTAAATCCATGGATGACACTGTATGATTAGGCTATAGTTCTCAGGTTAGAGAAGTAATCCTGTGATAATTTTTTTTTTTTTTAGAAATCTTCACTCTGATATTTTTTGTCTTTCACACAGCATCTATTTTTTGCCTGACAAAATTCATTTTAAAAAATGCCAATTTCTGAATCGAGTAACAGCAGCATGCAGTAAGCTCTGAAGTTCAAAAATAAAGGCTATCCAAATTTTGCAAACCTACCTGAGATATTGTATGGAAGACTAAGGAAATGTTTAGATAAGAGAGCAGATCACACCTCTTGAAATCGAAAAAAAAATGGAAAAAAAAAGAAGATAAGAAAAGAAAACAATCAAGCCATTTTAAATGAGAACAAGATATAAATTTAGATCAAGTTGGTGACTTGATCTAAATTTAGATTAAATTTAAATGAAGATAACAGTTCTTTTATATTCTCAGTAAAAAATAAAATTCAGCATCAAATGTTTTCTATTTTGTGTAAAGGGTGTTGCTGTACACATCTCCATATGGAGGTGAATGGGAAATATTCTCAGTAAGGCAAAATTGCACCAAATAACACTGTTTAATTGACAGACATGATCATCATCTTTTCCATGAATTTTGATTTGATGTCTGTTGTTTGGGTTTTGTCTTTTCGTTCATTTCCACCTGAAACCTCAGCTATGTTTTCAACAGAAATCCTATTTAAACCAGGAGGGATGTGGAGATTAGGATATGTTAATTGTTCTACCAGGTGATATTGATGTGCATATCTTATATATATGTGTATATATATATATATACACACACACAAAAGGAAAAGCAGGGGTGATTTTTAAACTTCTTTACCACCCAATATCCCAGAAATAAAAAAATTTATCATTTCTATATATTTATTAGATATGAAAAATAAGGGAGGAGATAGTTTAATGATTGTAGGCATAGATAGGAAAGATATTTTTTTGGTGTCCCTGAACTATCCTCAAAGGCAATAAATAGGCCAAGGCTTAGTTTTAATTTTAAGATGATTAATTTTATGCAAAACATGAATTTTTTACCACTTGATCTGTTTTATCTGAGGTCCCTAGGTAACAATTTTAAAATTATCCTTTGGCCATTTACATGAAAAATGAATACAATTTGACAAAAAGTAAACATCAGCAAGAAAAAAATTCAGATTTGGGCCAAATATGCAAAATATGAAAATAAGATAAACTGATTTAACATTTCCTTATGAAAGTTGAAAAGAGAGAGATGTTTCCCTTAAAACAAAGTAGAATACAATCTACTGTAGATCAGAGACCTGACACATCTACATTGACGGCAAAATTTCCGTCAACATTCAAAGCAGCAGAGTAAAATGAGGCATTTGTCTTCATCCTCCTCAGTTTCTTTTCTCAGGTAGATATTTAACACAAAATACTAGTCCAGGCCATGTTACAACTTAACATGTAACCAGCTGCTGGAACACCATGCAAATTCTAAAACCATTGTAGGATGAAGTGTTTGATTTTACATCAAGCATCAGATGTCTTCTAAAATACTGCATGACTGTGCAAAATTTAGTCAAATCTTTGAGCTGATTGATGCTTGATTTTTTTTTTTAATTGCAGATCATCAGAACTGCAATGTTAATGTTGAAATACAATATACAATAGTGGAAGAGAAAAGATTCTATTTTATGCATCTTTGAGGATTAAAATCTAAAGTAGATGATTAGCATAATAACAAATCAGTATTAACTTGAAGCTACACCATGTTATCTGTGACAACATAATTAAAGCCCATGACATCTGCAGAAGTTTCCGCTTAAGTGGTCAATATCCTCCCTTCTACCAAAGTCAGCGCATCCCAACATGGATTTGGCATTTTCAAGGCCAGAACTTGGATTTTCCGAGATGATCCAATATTTGAACTGAAGTACCTTATTTTTGCAAGAGAAATTAGATGTCATTCTACCTTTAAGAAACTGATTTTTATTTACTTGTATTTGTGCACATTTTGCATAAATGTTCATTGTACATATGCATGTCAATGTTTATGTGTGAAAAATGTGTGAGGATTATTCCTCTGATTCTCTCTGCACTATTGTCTTCTTGGCACAATTTGGAGTAGAATGTGTCTTTATGGTTACTGATTGTTTTGTACATATTTCTGATTTTAGACAGAATTAATTTTGCATTTAAGAAACATTTCCTATAACTTTTAACTATATTTTTTCGTTCTTTGGGCTTTTAAAATATAAAATATACTGACCAATGATTCTCCCGTATAAAAGCATTGTCTGTGTATGCCAACAAGGGACAAGTGTTCTTAATCACTGCAACTTGCTAAATAAGATTCTAGGCTTAGGTTCTGAGGCTGAGTCAGTTTGTTTCAGCTTGAGCTGGGTGCCTCTGGAGAGGGACACTGAAGAAGGAAATCCCTGGGCCTTTACACCCTTGAAGCCCTGTGCACCTGATGTTGACATGCTCCACACACCCTGCCTGCACCTCTTGGGCCAATGGCCATTAATGGTCAGGGGTCTTCTAACACCTCATCAGACTCTTTCTCCATGTCCACTTGGGCAGGCCACTAATTGTTCTTATCTTTCAACTTGGGACAGATTTGCGGCCCTCCAGGCCCTCAAGCCTTATCTGAAGAGTAAACATTTGTTTACTCCCCTGCTCGGCCATTCATGCTAACAGAGTTTGTTTGAAGTTCACCTGTGCCAAGCTTTGAGCAGAGACCCTCTCATGCTGAGCTTTCAATTAAAATTAAACCTACACAATTAAGTTCTATTATTCTATAAGCAAACTTAATTTAATCCCAAACAATCTCATTTTATGTGTTACAGTGTAAAGTGCATTTTGTTTTGTTAACTAGAATTTGTATTATTGTTAGGTATTTTATTATGTGGTAGTATAACAGCAGTGTGTTGAAATGTAGGATCTAACTGAGACTCAGGAGCTCTGACAAGGAATTTTTTTTGTTTCCGTTTTACCCCCATTCCTATTTAGAAATGTGTATGAGGAGCCGGTTAATTTAAAATACAGCAAACTGATCACCTGAAAAATCACACCTGTGTGTGGTTTGGTTTTTTTTTTAAGGTTTAGTATTATCTTTATTGATCTAGGTGACTGTGTGTTCTCACAAAAACTATTGGTGGCCAATCAGAGGCATGGCTGAAGTGCCGAGCGGCAGCAAGCCACGGCTTTCAATGGGTGCAAAGCCAGTCATGATACCCCAGCTTGCATCTTTTGTGATTTGAAGTGGATGGAAGTCCTTGGGTGATGGAACCTGGCCTCTGGGAGTGCTTGCAGCTGCCATGCTACTGGTGAAGGTAGACACTGCATGCCCAAACATGACACAAACACAGGGTTTAGTGCCTGACTGCAAAACAATGGCAATTGCTTTACAAATAGTCCCATAAACTTGGGCGGAGATCTGGAATATTTCTTTGTAAAGTGTGACCTGGAGTCAGTGTTCTTGTATGGAGAACGATGGACAAACTGCAATTCTGAGCTTTTATTAATAATTCTTATCTCATAGCCCAAACTCATGGATTTACTAGACAAATAAGCCCCTCTGCAGACTGGCTTATGTTAATAACGTTGGAGGGTTTGGATTAAGTTTGGAATACGAAAAGACATAAAGGATTAGCAGTTTTGTGACTGGATTGAAATTCTATTATTTCATGGGGTTTTTTTCAAATAAATAATTGCTATGATTTTATGATTTAAAATGTCAGATCTGGTGTAACTCTGGAAAAAATAGAAATACATTTTAGTTGGTGATGAATTTATATTTTATCTCAGTGAAATTATCAAGGTGTGTTTGCATAAATGCATAATCCCAACTTCACATTGCTTTGTGTTGTTTGGTGATTCTTAATACTAGATCAAAATACTATAGATCTGAAAGGCAAACCTTTTTATTTTAGGTTAAAGCTACACTCCTGAAAGTGCTATTGTGAACAGAAACTTTTGTACAGAGACGTCTTACATAGGGAAAATAATTCATGTGTTTGCCAGTGATTCAGAAAGTTTTTCTGTTACTCTCTGCTGTGTTTCTATTAGAGTTGTGTGGATTTCTGGTTTAGCTTGTTCAGGTGATGTCACCTGAAATAGAAATAGCTCTGGGTGCTTTTCTCCATTACACAAGCACTGCTGAAAATGTAGGCTACAGGTTTCTGTTAGGTAAATGAGATGATGTCTTAGAAAGTTTAGTACTCAAGAGAGCTTTGGATCTGCTTAACAGACACCTGAGGGCACAAAATACAGGCTCCACAGCCTATTTTTAGGATCTTTACGCAAGAGGAGAAAGCCATTCTACCTGGAGTCTTGCCTTCACTCTCCATTT
The DNA here is from genome assembly GCA_013397565.1 of Ptilonorhynchus violaceus. Lineage (NCBI taxonomy): Eukaryota > Metazoa > Chordata > Aves > Passeriformes > Ptilonorhynchidae > Ptilonorhynchus > Ptilonorhynchus violaceus. The sequence goes on along the minus strand of VZRJ01013442.1, from coordinate 23,365 downwards.
TACACCCTGTTGGAACTGATGGGCAGCCAACAAAACAGCAGAGGTCAGGAGCTCTTGGTACAGGATTTAAACCTCATATGACAGGTGTGATAACAGCAGTATAACTTGACCTTCTGTTTTATTTTTAAGAAAAAAAACCAGTGAATTCAGCTCTCAAAGATACTTACAAATTGTTCAGGCACTGACACTTTGATACCTCTATGTAATCATCTACCAAGGCTGGGAACAGAAAGAGGGATGTTTCACTGGAAAGCTGGTTCAACTCCTAGCATTCTTTATTTGGTCTCTACTGGTTTTATTTTTTCTTTCATTCGGTATAAACCTTCCTCCTGTTTGGGGCCTCTTCTGGTAGATTCCTAGAGGTCAGTGAGGACTACCTTTCCAGTTCTCTCCTTTTCTTGTCTGATATAGATACATATGTTAGAAAGGATATAAGGTTTTACTTCACTACTGTGCATTTGTCAATACTTCATCGGTAGTTTTGGAGATGTGGGTTGGGCTTTTATTGGAGATGTGGGTTGTTTTCTTTTTCCATTTCCTTAAGGAGTGGTAGTGTTAGAAATCAATACAGAAGATTTTTCATCTTTTTATATTATAGATAGTCTTTTCAGTTGAAATTTGGTAGGAGTTAGTAGATGACTATTAATTCAGGATATTTGTTTGGTAAGCACATATAGATTCAGGAGCTTTCCTCTTGCATCCATTATAGACTGCATTTCCACTAGTTCCAAAGCTAACCTGCAAAATTAGAAAACAAACTCAGTCTACCAGGCTTCCCAAAATTGCTTTTGCATGTAGAGACAAAGGAATTATCTGCAACAATGTGAAGAATCACAGAAATACTTATTATATTTGGCTGAGTTCAGAATAAGCTAGTTGTTGCTATGTGTCTAGTCTAGCAAAAAAAAACCAAAAAAAACCAACAAAAAACCCCAAGAGGGTTAAAATCTTGATTATAAATTTTGAAACTGTTTCATATTAAAAAAAGCAATAAGGTCTTTTACAGTGAGATCCCCCTCAGCTGGAATACAACACAAACTGTCTGGCAGAGTGTTGGAACAGAAATTGTGATGAAAACCAGTCTTTTTTTATTCTTCCTGTAGTTGTGGTGGAATTGGTTTTTTCCCTCACATCTCCTTCCATAGATGGTTTTACTGCTGGACAAAGCGAGTCTAGCAGGACGCAGGGCCCTCCTTCTATCTGCTTTAGGAGTTCACCTTCATTCTCCTGTAAGCATTAGTCAGCAAGTTTCTTCCAGCTTAAAGATCCTTTCTGCTGTGGAATATTTTCAGTACTTTCAGGACTGTTCCAACACTTTATAAATCATGAGAGAGATTCACCATATTTGGATCTCATCAAATTGACAGTCTGTAGCTTGACATTTGTTCTTTATGCAGCTCATGTGTGACACAATGATCATAAAATGCCATATCTGTCATTTGAATGAGTTTTCTAAAACTTCCTAGTCCTCTTTTCCTGAATGTGCTTGTCAGGAAGTCACGAAGTTATATTTTATAATCTTGGCCTCAAGTTATTAACTGAAATGAAAATGAACTATTCTCACAATTTAAGGCAGAATTATGCTTTAACATGGAAAAGCAAAAGAGCATAACATGTGTAGTGCACCTGTCCAAAGCACTTTTTACAAGAATGCTCGCCCTGCATTTCCAGCTTTATTGTTAAAGATTAAGTCAATTTAGTCTGTCACTGACTTCAATTTTTTTTTTGTTGAATTAATTGAATTAATAATTTGCTAATTCAACTTCAGATTTTTGAAGTGCCAGTGTATCTTAGACTGAAGAGCTAAGGAACGTGTGTCAGTGCAGAAAGATGTTCACCAACAGGTATTGGTGGTTTTTTGGGAGGGGGGAGGCAGCAGGGGGTTGGCACAGCAGAATTTAATGCGAATTTAATGCTACCTCAGTTCATGAATTAGTTACTGTATTTTCAATATCCTAAAAGTACTGTGAAAAAATAAACTGTGGATTCTGGAAAATATATCTGGGTAAGAAATACCAAATACTTCTCTTTTTGAAAAGAGAAGCTAAAATATTTTCGTTCTTTTCACTAGTTCATTTTAAATCCTTGCTCTCAGGCATAACTGTCTAAGCTGATAAAGCATTCTATTTATTGGTGCTACCAAAACCAGTCCATGCATTGACAAGGTGAGGCTCTTAGTCATATAAACACCAGGGACAATTAAATTTCAACTGCAATCAGTCTAATTGCTGAAAGGTTCATTTTTCAGCCATTTTTAAGCTCACTGCTGGAAAGCCAGCATGACTGAATTAAAAATGCTTGTTATCTTGCAATGATGCATGCTGTCTCCCCTGATCTGGTCATACTATACTCAGTAGAGATTGGGATTCTTCAAGGGTATTAGCAGATTAATGTTTAAAACTGATGTATAACACAGTAAATCTGTAATAACCATTGTACTGGAATACTGTAGAGGGCATCATAGTTGAGATGGTGATTTGTGAGAGGTGAGATGATAATTCTCCTATTATAAACCCATCAACTTAGTAGTGTTAATTTATTTTTGTGTTACTGTGGGTTTGAAAGACATAGTCTCTAAAGAGAGAAGAGATCCTGTTAGTAGTTGTTAATGATCAGGGATTTCATAGCCTTGTCATTTTGGGAATAAAAGTACTTGGCTCTCAAAAGAAGTCTCTTTTTTGCATTTGCTTCTTGTAGGAATTGGTCTGCTGTCATGCTGAGGATCTATATCATGTCAGATTATTAAACTTATACATCTTGATATACCAAGTATTGATGGACTGCTTTCTAATAGGTTGGATCTCTGTGCAAATGAGATGCCAAATTTTAGCATTGAAGTTCCTGTGATTCTCAGGCTGCAGCCTGCCAGAAATGTAAAGTCTGCCTGTGGCAAAGGTTGCATGGTTGTGTAGTGTTCTGGAGCTATATGTGTAAGCCTGGTGGTACAGGTGTGTCACTAGAATTAGGGAGAGGCTAATGCACTTTTCGGGGTACATGGCTTTTACAAACGTCTGTAGTGGTGGTACTTGCTCTCCTGGGGACACAGCTTTGGTGCGCCTCTGCTGTTACATGAAAGCACCTGCCCTGTCAGATTCTGTATAATCTTTTGGTGAAGTCTGATATAAATAATGAGGTAAAGAAGAAGTAAGACAGACAGCAGTAGACAGACACTCTTGCCTACCATGTGGGGTGCAGCTGGACAGCTTTTAGGGGAAGCTGTCTTACAAAACGGGGCATCAGTTCTTCAAAAGAATCAGGCATACACCTCCTTCTGTCATGCACAGAGAAATAGATTATGCAAAGGAGGCAAAGATATAGTTGGGGAAAGGCCTTTGCTTCCCTACTCTTGAAGACATGCCTTTGCTTGACAGAAGCAATAGATGAATTATTCAAGAATAATTAATCTTCTTGAGATATTGCCCATGTAATGCAACCAATGGTATTGTATTTTTTTACTATCATCACTCTGAATTGAAGATTGCAAAAAGGAACGCAATGTGAGCAAAAGTCCTCTGCACTTGGATTTTGCATGAGCAATAAAAAGCTTCAATTAATTCAGAGAGATGCGAAGTTTATACAATATTTTGGATTTGAGACCTAAAATCATTCTGTAAAATTATGCAGATAAAGTTTTATTAACACCTACTAGGGTTAATTAAAGCATATATTAACATTAACCCCTCTTTTCCTTATGAACACATTAAACACAAAACACAGTAAACAAAAAAATTTTTTAAAATTACATTGTTAGTCTATGGAGTTTATTCCTTTCTCTATAGACTATGCCTTGAAATAACATTGCTGAGACTAAGATTAGAGCATGTGCTCATCAAAACAACATGATTTTTTTCTTAGATGTCATGAATGGAGAATCTTGAGTGTACCTTTTTTCTTTTCTTTAATCTTTCTTTTATCTCTTGTCACGTGAAATCAGTTTGTATTAGCAAAACTTTTCTTTTGACAAGATGGCTGTGAAGTTGTACTGCTCAGCTGCACATAGCAGGTGGTGAACAACTGGGTACTTCTTGTGAATGGATCATTCACTTTACAATGTATGCTCAGGAGTTAAACACCAGAATTTTCTCTTTTTTCTTTTTTTCTTGCGGGAACTGTGTGAGGTTACCTATCAGCAGATACAGTAGAGTAAAGCAAAATCAAATAACTGTTTCAATTTTAACTGAAAAAATATGAGGCATAGCAAAAATGTTTCTGTGAAAATGAACTGCGGGGTATGTGTGTTCTTCAGCTTGTCAGAATGTATCAACACAAAACAGAAAACACAGCTAAAATACGTATCTGAACGAGACTAACCACTTAGATGCAAAATACTTTATTCTTCTATAACCAAGGGGAAGAAAAGTTTTTGTGTAATTACAAATGACGTATCAGGCTACCGTTCAGTGGGCTTCTCGGTGTTGTCTATTATGTTGTCCTTCCTGAGGAGTCTGAGGGCAGTGTTATGTTGCGTCCATTTCAGAAAAAGATACAAAAGTGTGCAGTGCACAGGCACATTTCAGCCCCTGTAGCCTGCACCAGCTACTTGCTAAAATGTTACTGAACAGCGGACAATAAATCCATCCAGGTACAAGCCAAAGAAATAAAGCAAATTCATGACTATATCCACATCTGTTTCAGGAACATATACCATGCAGCATATAAAATTGACTGACAAAATAAATTTTGCAGCCAGAAATTATGTCAATTGGACACAGTTGGAAGGAAATTACTGCTTACATGCTTCTGAGTCCATAGTCTATATTTGGTTACTCAGGTATAAACAGTGAGAAACTGAGGCAATTGTCAGCATTAAAGACTCACAGAAAATGGGCAGTCATAATGGCAGCATCTTACAGGCAAGTCTTGTCAAATCAGCCTGTTTTAGTACAATCTGTTTTATCTAGTATTACTCAAACACCCCTGCTTCATAAAACTAACGGGAAATAAGATTTACCTGGCTTTGTTCTGATACATTCTGTAAATCTCTTTTAGCTTCACTATCACTCATGCAGTTAAAATAGGTAAGTCTTGATTAAATCTTGTGGTTAATGTTTTTACCAATTATAAGTTTTTACTATACACTCTTTGAAGCTGAATAATGACAAAAACTGGTTAATTCTATTGTGTAATCTGATTTAAATGCCATATTTTATTCCTAGCAGAGGTTTTACACCAAAAATCAGCTTAGAGTTGGTGATTAAACTAAAGTAAAAAGGTACAAGTTTTTTCGGCCTCTGTTGTATTTTCTTCTTAGAGTTTGCTAATATGAAAAAGAGAGGAAAAATTATTTTTAGTGTGTCGTAAGGTTTTAGTGTGTCATAAAGTTTTAGTGTGTCATAAGGTTTGTTGTTTTATTCAGTCATATGTCATTACCAGGAAACATTAGGATTCCTTTCCTTGTTGTAGCTTTTAATACAAAGTCACAAATGAGAGCTTCCCTGGACTAAAGCCACAAAAATCCCTTTGCCTTCAACACAGATTACTGTTTTGATATTTTAGCTTTAAAACTTGGGTAGAGCAGATGAAAGGATGAATTACTTGATTGCTGATTTCAAGACAATTTAAAATCTCTGTAGTTTTATATGAAAGAAACAATGTAAACTTCATTGTAGCCTGAGTTTAATAGGGTCGTGAGGGAGATGACAGTTCAAACCACAGCTTTGCCAGCATTTTGATTGTTCCTTTGTTTCTAGTTGTATAGATGGTAAGTCAAACCAGATTCACAAGCCCTTCTGATGTTTAATGGCTTAAACCATCCACAGAAGGTTTTTGTAACTATTGGGGCTGTGGATAAGTGAACCATGTCAACTGCACAGTAAATGCTATTAGAAGTAGCCTAGTGGAGTCCTCCCAGATATCCTTGAAAGACATTTGTAAAAATTGTGCTCCAAAGGGGACAGTGTGCACAGCAAGAGATAAAGATGTTGAACAGACAGTGACAGGAGGAAGAAAAGGCAGAGGACATCTCTAAGGTGCAATGGAGAAATTTGCTGAGAAGACCCTTTGAGCTAATGTTTAAAATAATTGATCTATTGGTAGAGTAAGCATTCTGCAACTGAATTTGCAGCAGAGAAATAAGGGTCATAAATCATATTCAGTGGGGTTTAAAAGAAAAATCATTAGACAAAACAGCACAAAATCAATAAAAGCAATTCAGTCTGGAAACAAACAACATAGCAATGAGGGTCAGAAAATACGCAGCAGAAATACTGCTACTTGTTAAATTAAACTGTGCACATAATGGAGTTTCAGATGGAAGTCTGGCCCTGCTTGGCCTCTCTGTGAGAAATGTGGAAACTACTACAGATCATGTCCTTTCCAGCCAGCTATTATAGCCTGAAGGTGCTAGGTTTTCGTAAGACACTTGTAATACTGACAGAAATTGGGCTCTGTTGAGGTGGAATAGACTTATAAATTTTAGGAATTTACAGAGAAGAAACATTGTTAGCAAAGCCATTCTGCCATGGCCCTACCATAGCACCAGTACAGGCACAACAAAGCCTCTGAGTACCAATTGTTCTGTATCTAGTTCAGCATATTATGCTTTCATTTCAATGAGGGGCTGCGGAATCAGGTCACTGCAACTACCCTGGATTTTTTGCTATGGAAAGGAAATGCTGAAGGTGTTTTGGCAGCCTCTGGGTTCTCGAGAGGCTCTGAGGCTGGTTGCAGCACAGCTGGCTCAGTCTCAGACACAAAGCTGTCAGAGTTGCACCCTGAGACACTTACGCTGTAGATGGAAGCAGAAGGCAGGAATCAAAACCAAGGTCAAGAAGCACTGGGAAAACCTCCAGAGGTGTTGAGTGGATGCACAGTACTTGACTCTAAAGCATTACCATCCCTATGCTTTCTTGCATGATTTAATCCTCTGGGGCTTGTGCCTTTGATTTTCCCCAATTTTTCTATGACTAAGAGGTAATTGCTCAATCACTAGAATATAATAACATCATTGAAACCCATTCTTGTGCAATAAAGAAAAAAAAATCCCCATGAAATTCTTCGTTCAAATGTACTGGTTAAAAATGAAAAACAAATGAAAATTTTATTGTGTGAAATGTAAGGTGGGGGATATCTATAAGAGAAGTACTAGGAAGGAAAAATTGTTTTCTTAAATGTAAGGGGAATTCAGCAACAGTGTGTGCTTGGAACCCAGAAAAGCCACCATGCCCTGAACTGCATCAAAAGCAATGTGACCAGCAGCGTGAGGGAAGCATTTCTTCCCCTCTAGTACTGCATCCAGCTTTGGGGTGCCCAACATAAGAAGGAGGTGGACCTGGTGGATTGAGTCCAGAGGAGGGCCACAAAGATGATCCAAGTGTCAGGCACCTGTCTTCTGAAGACAGGTTGAAAGAGTTGGGATTGTTCAGCGTGGAGAAGAGCAGGCTCCAGGGAGATGTCATTGAGGGCTTCCAGTACTGAAAGGGGCTTATAAAAAGGAGTTATGCAACAGTGAATTGATGGGTTTAAACTAAAAGAGGAGAGATTTAGATTAGATCTTAGGAAGAAATTCTTTCCTGTGAGGGTGGTGAGACATGGGAACAAGTTTCCCAGAGGAGTGGCTGCCACATCCCCAGAACTGTTCAAGACCAGGTTGGGTGGGGCTTGGAGCAACTTGATCTATGGGTGGCATGCCTGTCCATGGCGGGAGGATTGGTCCCTTCCAACACAAATCGTTCTTTGATTCTATGAATTTCATTATTATGAAATAGGTGGATAAGTTTTCTTGACTTTCTCAAGTTGTTTAATGTTAGATGATAATGCATGTACCCTAAACTTTGTATGGAATTTCCAAAGGTGCTCCTCTGGAATATAGTCCCCTCAAAACACGAAATCCCATGAAAATGTGGATATCTCATGTCCTTGCATTATGAAAATTCCATGTGTTGGATCTGGTTTTTTGCATGCGCACAGGTCCTTTTGGAAAAGGAGATAGAGGTTACCATGCCTCACAGGAGGACCTAGCATTTCCTTTGCTAAAATCACGACTGCACTGACCTAGTCCCAACATAGCAGTCTGGTGTTCAAAGACCAGTTTTCATAGGTGGGAATGCAGAATTGAAATAAATCTTCTGAGCTCTGTGGCAGTGCAGGGCTGTGTTTAGCACCTGATAGTTTACACTTCAGAGTTCTGTGGAATTTTCTATAAAAGAAAATATTTACTTCAAAATGTGGCAGATGCATACAAAAGCTGATGTTATTAGAATAAGAATGGATTACTTCTAGTTGAACTGAATTTTTACTTCTCATCAGCACTCAAAAATGCTAAAACAACCCTGCCCGGGTTGTTCTATGATCTTTCAAATATAATAATAAACCTAATGTCATCAATCAAAGGAAGTTACTTTTCACTGTCTTGGCTAGATTAAAAGTATTGGCTAGATTATAAGGAAAACATTAATTAAAAGAAATGGTGTCTGATGGAGACTGGCTTGAGCAGTACCTGAGACAGCTGAATACACAGAAAGAGGGTGGGTTACTGTTTACAGCAGAAAGATGAAAACATCTTTCTTTCTGAAGACCTTTTATGAAAACATATTTGAGCTTGAAACTGGACAACAAAACCAAAGTTTGTTACTGATCAACCCAAAGATTTAGGAAGTGGTAAAGGTTGTATGCTGAGTTTGAAGGTGAAAGGTTTCTCTCTTGACCTGTGGGACTACCTGTGTCTCATCCCCCTAACCTTTCTCCAAGGCTCTGTTTGAGCAACATCACGGGCATCGCAATAACGGTCCATCATCAAATTACTTAGAAAGGGATAATATTTCAGCTAAAAAAAAAAAGGTGATGAAGTTATTAAAGGCCCAGGAGGTTTATGGTTCCTTTTCTCGCTGACTTTTTTTTTCTTAATTAGGTCTTTAACAGAGAACTGCATTTGAAAAGTGACAGTGCTTGCCTGTAGCAGACAAAAAGGGTATTTGCTGAGGCTTGTTGACACAATCAGAATCTTTTGACTCCTTCTGACTTGTAGTTTGTTAGATTGATGCTTGGGTAACCCCAGGGCAAATATGAATGTTTATGAATTTGTCCCTAAATTCATAAACAGTCATGAGGCAGTGTGCTGACTCTTCTTCTAGGCTCATGATATTGCCTGCTGTTTGGAAAACCCCTGCAGAAAGCAGAAGGTAGCTAAACACTATTGTGTTACAAAAATGAAGATAATTGCAAGTCCTAATTAACATAATAATAAAAAAAATCCCAAAGACAAGCTCAGTGAAATATAACTTCTGTTAAAAAGACTAGGTCAGGTAGAACAGAGTGTTATCATCCTTTAGTTCAATATGTTTAGGTCTTCAAAGACAGAGCTACAGAATTTCATGTACATTCAGCAGAAAGTACACTAGGAAAAGATCAAAGCAATCAGTTTTTGTTAAAAAAAAGATAAAAATTGAAATATCCTTAGGAAAGAAGTTTTAAGTTTAAATGCATGTCAAAACTGAGTCGATTTATTTTGAAATAAAACCACCTTAACTGCAAAAAAACCTTATTTTAGAAATGTGTGTGTATTCCTTGTAGGCAAACCTTCTATGCCTGCAAAAATGAGAAAAAGAAGGATAGTTCTGATTCTCTGACAAAAGACTGACTGGATGACTTGGTGAGAGAAAACAAGCACTAACAGTTTGATACTCTCTGGCAGCTCTCTTTCTTCCCGAGAGAAACTGTTCAGCCTGGGATGTTTGTCAAAATATTTCCTTTCCAACAAATCCCACTTTAAGTTTCAATTACTACTGTCAATCCCAGAGAAAACTTTGCAGGAAATTTTCACTGACAAATTTACCTGCAGACACTGCAGTTAGAAATCAGTAAGATGAGGGAAAGGCAAAACTCTAAGGTAATTATTTCTTGTCCTTGTTCAGCATGTCCTGCCTGCAAGATACTTGCCGTGGTGATCTAGGCGTTGGCAGGACATTAAGAAAATGCTGAGGAAATAAAGTGTACACCTCCTTTATTGACAGCCTTCCACCTCAGGAACTGGTAATCAGCCCAGTGCACTTGGTGCAAGACTGTCATCTCTCTTGAGTACTTCACAAAGTTTCTAGTTGATGTAGCATGATTCACGAAGTGAAAAGTTACTTTTGATGATGTGTGAAATGGATTTTCCCTTGTCACTCCTGACCAGGTGACCCAATCAGTAAGAGCCTGTCTGCTTCAGGGTTGTCCCTGCTGGAAGCTCCAGCACTGAAATCAGATCTAAAGGTCTAACCTTTAGGTTTGTCTTGGCATGGGAATTTTAGTTGTGCAGTATAGAGAAGCTGCAAATGGTGCTGCTCATGGCAACAGCAGAGGAATTCTGCTTCGATCTATCTCACATGTTACTGAGTAGTCCATCTTTGCGTGTGTAAAAGTCCAGTGGTGAATACTTTGGAATAACTACTACTAGTATTAGTTGTCACAGTGTAAAAATAATCTTGAAAATGAAACTGAAACCTACTGTTATTTTGCCATACTTTCTTCTGCCTCCCAAAAATCACTTGATCTCATTTTTACCCCAAGACTATTTTATATAAAAATTCCATTAAGCTACAAACTGCTAGCAGAGAAATGAAGCGGATATTGAATGACTTTCTGATTTCAGTAGTGCTGCCATGATCATGATGATTACTTCTCCTTTGAGATTAAATGACAACATTATAATTTAGAAAAACATAAGTGAAGGTGGGGGTCTGTGTTTATTTTTAGCATATATAGTGCACTTTATTCTGAAGTCTTCTGACAGCCATGTTTCATGTGACCTTCCAATGTGATAAACAGTTCAATTAACTGCTGAAATTCCTGTCCTGAAAGTCATTAAACACAAGAACAGGGCATTCATCTCTATTCCATCTCATTTCCATAAGCCTTTTTAACACCTAATGCATAATAGAAAAAAAATTCAAACAATTTATCTAGCATTCACCCCCTCCTTTCTCCTTCTGCTCTCATCTTGCTTCTTTGCAGGGATGATTTATCCCTTAGATGAACGCCTTACTGTTTAATTACTTTGTGGGAACCTTAACCGAGATATGAATAATCCAATAAAAAGATCCATTCCTACAGCAACTTCTCTTGTCAGCATCTGATTTGCTAACACTTTTCAGGTGCTTGCTGATGACTAGGGAAATAACTAGTTCTTATTGATGTCAGAAGAAATTCAAGGAAACTATAATCCCAAGGTATAACATCTTTGTTTCTATAAACAACAATTCACTACAGCTTTTAAAGTGAAAGCTTAATTGTTTTCTTATTAAATATATTAAAAGGTACCAAAGGAGACATTTCATCTCTACTTTGATATGAAGTACTTCTGGGAAGTAATTCCAAAGAAATACTGGGCAAGTCCATCCTCTAGGCTAGTTTGCCTTTAAATATCGTGGTATTTTATTTGTAATCGTCTTAATTTTTAAAAATTTATTAAAAGATAATAAACACATGTTTACAAAGTAGTTTAAAGCATATGTTCGAGAAAGTATCATCTATTGTAATTTATAAAATTTAGAAGTCACAGAGGGGAAAAAAGAGTTATTTATGTTTTAATATTAAATAAAACTTGATTAGAAACAGTTGTGTTTTATGCTAACAAGTAGAAAATTTATGCTTAGAATCACAGAATATCCTGAGTTGGAAGGGACTTCTGAGGATCATGGAGTCCAACTCTTGACTCTACACAAGGAAATCTACAAGTTAAACTTCACACCTAAGTCCATTGTACAAATTCTTCTTAAGCACAGGGGGACCTGGGGCCATGAGCACTTCCTAGGTGAGCTTATTTCAGTGCTTTATTCCCAAATTTGTATGATGTGTTAAAGATTGTAACTGATGCATTAACATAATTAATTTTCAGTAAGTTTAATAAAGCTTAATCTTAGGCAAAGCAGCCTAGTGGCTCAGTTGGAATTAATGTTTAATTTTGTTTTAGCTTTGCTACCTGCATGAATGCAGTCAAATATTTTCAGGGCTTGACTGTTTATTGGTATTTCAACTAAACCATGAAAAATCAGATATTTCAGTATAAAAACATAATCACTTTTTATTGGACTGCAATCTCTTTTTGGGACCCCTCTGCATTTTCATTCTCTATTGCTGAACTACTGTTGCATACAAAGGAGTGAAATCATTCTCAGAATCCTGAATTTGGTTTTCGTGATATTGTCAAGGTTTCTGCTTAACCTGCCTCTTTTACATTTATGCAAAACTGTCTTCTACAAATGCTGAGGTGGGAGTTCCATCCAGCTAATTAATCTCCACTTCTGTGGGGCAGTTCTATCTGAACATGATGTCAAAGAAACATTCCTCTTCCCTCTACAAACATCATAAAGTAAACAATTAGCATTACAGTAATAAATGTATATAAATCTTTCTTATTTGAAACAGCAGGAAAGACTGATTCATGTGAAAATACTCCAAGATTCTGCTAAAACAAGTAGGTTCTCCACCCTAGAAATTCTCATCCTTACAATTTCTTTCACTTTTCTTCTCAAAGCTCTTGTTCTTCTAGTATGATAGGGAAGATTTTACCCTTCCTTTGCATAATTATGGCTTGTAGGTAAGAAGGAATAACCTATACTCACCAAAATAACTATAACAATCTGTTCTATATTGGGACATCATATCCATTTTCCTGAGGTTTATCAAGCCCTAATGGTCCATCAGCTGTCTTATCTGAAGGGTACAGCCCAGTCAGGATGTACCTGAATTTTTTTTTTCTGCACATGCCCGAAGTCGTATTCGTTTGTGTTGATTTTGCATCATTACACCATTTGCTGAGCAGACCTGCTACCAGCAAGTGTCCATAATATACTGTGCATCAGTAGTGCTTCCTCAGAAGAGAGCCTGGCATTTAGTTAGTTAGCATTGATAGAGCAATAGGAGAATTTTGATTACCACTAAATGCTGTGTAAGCAGCAACAGATGACTCTTATTATTATTTCAAACAGTCAGACAACCATATGTCTCAAGACAGGAGGCATCATAATTTTATATTTGTGGTAGCAATTTGCATGAGAACCTCCTTTTGCTCATTAAATTAATAGGAGAGGTCATTGCTGTGGTCATTTTTTACAGAAAAAGTACTTGGAAAAACAGGCAGTGCAAATTATGTGAATCATAAAAACATCCAATCTTCAAATTATTGCAATTCACTTGGAGATAATGATAACAGCTATGGCTGGTTAGTCTTTGATTTATGTTATGTTTTTCCAGCCATTTTACTAACAGTAATTAAATTTTGTGTTCTTGATTTAACTATTGAATTTATTCCTAAAATAGATGGACTTTAATTTCTTTCTGAACTTATTTAAAGCTCAATAGGAATCTATCTATCCATCTATCTGAATGTGGTTTTAAAAACCTAAAACAACTGTAGTAGATAAAATTAAGAATAGAATATTACTGAAACAGTGAGCAGTTCAGAAACTACTTTTATTGCATTATCATTAATGTTTATTCAAAATAATGGTTATTCTGAACTTGTCAGCAGTTACACTTGTTTGGAGTCAGAATAAAAATGTCTCCTACATTTGGTTATATAACCCATATATTAAAATCTTTTTGGATGTCTTTTTAAAACTAAGTGCTGTACATCGAAAAGAAGGCTTTCATCTCCTATGCGCATTTATGAAATATTCTTTCTTATGTTACATTTAAAAATTATAATAAACAAATGCTCAAACAGCATCAAGATTAATGTAAACAAACTGTCAGTAACAAAATAAATACCTATACAGGAAAAAATAGTAAATGGTGCAAAGCACACATTGCAGAGATTGCTATCATTTCTTTATCTGGAATGTGCATATAATGACATTGATAACTTGAACTACTAGATAAAAGAAAAAAAAAGAGTTACTCTTTTTTCTTATTTCTCAGAAAATCCATATTTTAATGAGCTGAAACAGAATGTAGAGGCTTACACAGAACGTTCTGTGATGATACAGACAGAAGTAAATTCACATTCCAGATTGAAAAAAAAAAAGTTAAAATTCCCTTTTTGTGTGGAATTTGAGAAGCTGGAGAAGGCAGAGCAAGGGGTTGAAAGAATAAATCTTTATCAATATTCTTGTAGAAGTCCAAGTCCGTAGGAAGTGATTGCAACCTGGCTGATATTGTTTGTTCTGCCAAGGTCAGTAAAAATCACTTTCCACCAAAAAACCAAGCAAGCTAACAAAACAAACCAGAAATAATAGAAAACTAAAACCAAACTGTTTAAATTACACTCCATTTCAAATGAATGTGCAGATCATGTGAAATGTCAATGTCTGGTCCAAAGATCAGAAACTGCAATAACCTCTAAAAACTTTTCATTTGTTCCACTTAAATTGTCATCTTGGACATTACATTCTTGCTCTTGTATTTGCAAAGAAAGAAAATAGGCCTGCATCATGGATTTCTAAGTCCTTGTCTGATCACATTTGAGGAAAGATGAAGCACACTACCCTAATGGACTTTCTATTTTCATTTCAACTTCCCATCAAGGTATCCATTTGAACAGCTACTGCCCATTTTCAGCCTCAAACAAAACTAAAAGGATGACAAAGTGGAAGTATGTTCAGAAAACATGGTCAACTCACATCCTCTACATCTTCACCTATTAACCACAAACCTGGTATGGCCGCAAAGTAGGGGCGATCTGACTACATCCCGTACATGTTATTTCACATGTTCGGATGAAACAAATGTACAGAAAAATAACACTTGGGTGTGCCAAGGGACAAAGCAGATTTCCTCAAGATGTGCAGGAAATGTTTAGCAAATTTAAAATCTTAGGTTTCTTTTATCTAATAATGCACTTTGAATAGTGCACAGTAAATTACTTCTTTGCTGTTACTTCTTATAATAATTTAAGTCCTCTCCTACCATGAAGTCTAAATAACACAAAATTATGAGAATTAAGATTTTCGTTCAAAATCTGTAATGAATCTGACATTATTAAGTTATTGGAAGGCCCCTTCAGCCTCACCATTGTTTTCTTGTCATACAAGTGTTTTTTCACATCTGAAGAAGGCTAAAAACTTGGACTACTACATTGAAAACCAAGAAAGATTTAGAAAGTGGCATATTATCAAATACTGCAACACTTCTTTTTTCAAGTGAGTGTGGTGAACTGTCTCTGACCGAGGCAAGTTAAGGCAGGAGAGCTGATATACATATATTTTATCTACCAGATGCCAGTGCCAATGGAGTATGTGGATTTCTCTGCTGGGCTTTGCCCACAAAGTGCTGTCTCACTTCTCTGGATGTGAGACAATATGACATTTATCCCAAATTATAAGATCTAAACTGTCATAGAATTTCATTTTTTTAAAGTGTGAAATCACAAATTATAAATGCTTGGGAGAATAAAAAGAATTCAGGCAGAGTAACATAGCAGAGAAATTAGTTAGTTATGCCACCAAATTATGCATAATATCAGCACCTTTGGAGTGGATGGTGAATTGTGTGTGCACTTTCTCTAAAAGGTATTTGATATGGTAAGGACTAAGCCTTTTTTCTGCTGAGAATAGTGTGAAGAGGCTGGCTGGCCTTTCCTTTCCGGCAAAGAACCAGCCCTGGAGAGGAGTGACTTACAGGTAGAAGTGTTCAATGTTTTCACTTTCAGAAGTTTGTTTAACAGCTTGCACAGCTTTTCTAGGGACATCATAGAGGCTTCAAACAGAAGACTAGAATAATTCGTCAAAACTTTCCTTAAACTCTTGAGAGGATTTTCAAAATTAGGAAAACATTGTAATCAAGACAGCTTTCTTGGCCAAGCACCTTTAGAAATCACACTGCTGATGAAGTCAGAGTGTTATTAAAATGGCTTTAAAAGTATAATGCAAAAACAGCCTTAAGCCATTAGCAATGCTTTTTTATTCTCTTCCCTTCTAAAACATCAACATTTCTAGAGATGGAGACTGTAGACATTGTTCTGCTGCACCAGAGACATCCTGATTCCTCTCTCCTTCATGTGAATTACATAAGGATTTTTTCATTATCCTTGTGTAAGTGCTCAAATCCTCTCAAAATTCAAGGCCTCTAGGAATGGTACTTCTTCCTATTTGGCATAAGAAAGGGAATAAATATACCTGTTTAAAACTCTACTGCAAAAATCACTTCTGATACAAAACTAATTATAATCTGTTTTCGATGCACAATTTTCCATGTGTGGAAATCAGCTGACAAGCATAATCTCCAAAAATCCTTGAAGCCATAATGCTGTAATAAAAGGTATGGTTTTCAAAAGAAATCAGCCTCTTATTGACAGCTCCCAAATGCAGCACAGTAATAACCAGTATGTTGTTAAAGCATTCAGTGATTTGCTTCTCCAACTTTTGAATGACTTTTTAATGCTGTACATTTAGTAGAAATTTAAAAAAAATAAAAAGTAGCAGCGGAATATGTGATTTGTAGACCCAGCTCCTAGTCACTATAAAAATAGTTCAGAACTTTAGTTCTAAAACATACTGTTAAAAAATTCTTTGTCACGTGGGCACAGACATTGCCCAAGTCTATGATGTTTCTCATAATGCAGTGTAACTACCTTTCTTTCCAATCAATTAAAAGAGATGAAGCTTGCTGGATATTAGTGATCATTGCAGTAAATACTGTTGTTGCCCTGCTCTAAGTGTTTTCTAAATGTCTTTCTTTGCTAGGAAAAATAGTGTTTTATAGGGTGGCAAAGTGTAATAGAAGTTTTGCAGAGACACTTAGATGCTTTAGAGCTAGAGACTGTAGACTTTGACGTAATTTCAAGTAATACACAAAGGAGTGATGGTCAAGATGAATCTGAGAGAACATAAGCATAAGAGGACTGCAGAGGCTGGAGGTGGGGAATCAAGCAGAACAAGCTACAGGGCACACAGACCTGCCTTACAGTTTATTTCTTTTGTGTCTTTTTTTTTTTTTTTTTAAATTTGTTTTTGTTTTTGTTTGTTTGTTTGTTTGTTTTTTTTCTTCTGGCCAAATCTTTTTAAATTTTATTTTGACTTTCATTTGCACAGAAACAGCTTCTCTAAAGTCATACTTTTCATTCTGATTTTCAAATGACATGAAAATCAGGGACAGCTCTACAGTTCCTACATATTGCTTATTAGCCCCTCTACCTGCCCTTATGTAAAGGCATAATTTAAGAAGTGCCAGTTTGGTACTTGATCTTCCTGTGAGTCAGAGAGCTAAAATAGCTATAATTATCTAACTGCTTTACAACCCCTTATTAATTTCCAGGATGTAGTCAGTTTGTTAATAAGAACTTTGGACTCTCAGACGATTGAAGCAATCACTGCAAAAATGATATCTCTACCAATCTCATCTGACAGCTCATTTGTCACTGAAGAACTTCCCTACAGAGGAAAACAGAATTCAAAAGAGTCTTCATATTTTCTTCTCTCTTCACTTTTGGACAGCAACAACAAGGTGAGAAAGAATCTAATTTGAAGTGCTAGTTTCTACAAGAGGGTAAAATAAAATACTTCAGTTTCCTAGGTGAATGATTTTGTGGCATCACCAGACAGTCAAAGGAAGTGATTGTCGTGCTCTGCTCTGCACTCGTGCAGAGTCAACTTGAGCACTGTGTGCAGTTTCGGGCACCACAATGTAAAAATGACAATAGGTTCTTAATAGGTGTCCAAAGGAGGCTTGCAAGGATGGTGAAGGGTCTGGAGGGAAAGCCTTATTAGGAGCAGCTGAGGTCACTTGGTTGGTTTAACCTGGAGGAGAACTCAAGGAAATGGCATGAGGCTGAGTCAGGGCAGGTTTTGGCTGAATGTCAGGAAAGGCTTTTCACCCAGGCGGTGGTTGGGCACTGGAACGTGCTCCACAGGGAAGTGGTCACAGCACGAAGCCTGACAGAGTTCAAGGAGTGTTTGGACGATGCTTTCAGGCACATGGTGTGACTCTTGAGGTTGTCCTATGCAGGACCAGGAGTTGGACTCAATGATCCTAGTGGGTCCCTTCCAACTCCAGGATATGCTATGATTCTATTCTATGATCCATAATTTTGTACCTTCCTGTCATTATGAGATGGGTACTGACATGGGTGACCTGAAAAACAAGTTTCTGAGTCCAGCATGATGAGATACAGCAGTATCTCTCACCATTGTGAGTGTTGTAAGTAGCACTTGAAATTTTGGTTGGACACCTTAACAGGTTTTGACTGCTTATGAAGACTTAAGATACCTTCTCTAGAAATTTAATTTTTTTTCCCCTGAATTTTGAGCAACCAACATAAGCTGACAATATTTAATTTCAAAGTAATTTTCTAAACTGTTGTCCAGAAGATAGATAATATTTATCTATTTGGGACTCAAGAGTGTTTTTGTGTTCTGTCCTCATGCTGAGTGGTCAAATTCTAGTAATTTAATCTTTTTAACTTGGTTTCACTATGAAAAAAAAATTAAAAGCAAGGTTTAGAACACTTACTAAGTGATTAAAGCACTGTTGAAAAAAACTACCATCTAACACAAGATAACCTTATATTTTTATTACAAATACATGGCATAGCAGTGTGGATTTCCTACAGTAAGGAGCAAGTTTATTAAAGGAGTTTGTTTATTTGTCATTACCAAAGCCAAACTAAGACTTTGTGAGGTCAATGCACAGGAGCCTCAGTACCCGAAATCTGTACTGCTCACTGGCCACAGACAAAAAACTGTAAAATGAGAGCCAAGACAGTATTTCTAGAGCAAAATTTTAGTTTCCAGCAGTCTTTTACCACTCCGTGAGCTGGGGTTGTAGCAGCACTCAAACAATTCAGTATCTCTGTGTTTGTCTACCGTTCACTCTCCTAAATGGTGATTAGCCTTCTTATATTCTGGTATCTTAAGCATCTTCCAACAGTGAGTTTCAAAGGATTACTATATGTGGTTTCTGAAAAAGAACTTTAATCATTCTTTCTTCTCTCCTTCAGGAATTTGTACATGTCTGTCAACATCTTCCCTAACTGCTTCTTCTTTAGGATAAGAAGTCTTTGTCTGTTTAATTTCACATTATATGGAAATTTTTATACAATTCTAATAATTCTTTGTACCTTTTCATTTGATTGTATTTTTAAACTTTTGATACCAAATAATCAGATCTGCCTACACAATTTAATAGTCAAGTGTAATGGCAAAGTGTATAGTAGTATAATTATTTTCTGGTCTTTTCCTCTCAGTTCTTACAATTTGTCTTTGATTACTATAATGGAATAAGCAGATATTTTCAGAACCTTCTCGGTCCATCCAGCTATTTTTTAGTTCCTAGAGTGATAATAGCCGGCTTAGAAGCAATTGTTACATATTTATGACTGGAATTGCTTTTTTTGAAAGGGAAGCTAACAAAAATAAAAAAGATGGTAGTAATGGAAGCATCTAGAAACCTCACGATACCTTCAGCAAATTACCTAGGATGTTTTCATCCCATTTTCCAATGTGTTCTGTTTCATACACATTATTAAGTGTTATATTGCTAACTATATGAAAATACAATTGTGTACTACCTAACCACTTCAGCAAGTATGGACCCACATGAATAATTATCTGATATTGCAGCCTATATGGACAGAAATAGGATTGATAAACAATATGGATAACATAGGTGTGTGTTGCTTGCCTGTCATACGAAATATTTGAGGTAATTTCTCAAATATACCAGAAAACAAGTGCAGAAATCCATATCTGTCTTCTCAAGAATATCCAATATTGAAACCCTCAAAACTTCCTTCTCTTAAAGAACCTCCTCATATTGAGGAATTGAAAGATAAGTTTGCAGTTAAAAGAAAGGTGGTGTATAATGTTGAAAATATATTTCATGCAGCAAAATGTAGTTTTCAAAATGTATGTGCAATAAGCACTTATTTCCCCCTGAGTGGGCAATTCTGTAGTGTGTCAAAATGCAAGTTAGTAGAAAAGCAGAATTCCCAATAAATATGTGTGCGTATGTGTATAGTTGTCTCTTTCAAAGAAGCTGTTTTAATTCCGGAGGTTGGGTTACTAGATTGTGCTAAATCATCCTACTGGCATTACAGAGTTGTAAACTTCCATCTTCCACTTAGTAGTGTTTTCTTATCACAGACCTTGTAGCAACTTTGTCAGTTCACAAGACTGGAAGAAATTCATCTATGGGAGATCAAATGGTGCTGTCTTGGAGAGGGAATATTGATTTAGTAAGGTTTGCTACTGACTGTTGATATCAACAATGTATCTGAGGGAGACAATCTTACTTTAACTTTGTAAGAGCTGAAATGAAAGAATAAGAAATGGGAAAATAATGTAGATAAACTCACCAAGTTTTCTTAGTATTTTATAGTGAAGTTTTAGCAAGCAGACAGCACTAAGAAGTATGTAAACACAATGAAATTAAACACCACAGTTGAGTAAAAACTGCAATGCCAACCCAGAATCTCTACTTGGAAAAATAGTCTATAATTAACTTTTTCCTTTAATTCTAGGTAACAATTTTGAACGTGTGAGCACATCGTCAAGCTAAGTTTTTACTTCTTACATGAAAATTTTTTCAGTAATATTAATAAAAGCTTCATTGACAATCCAAAAATTTGGTGTTTATATTATTCAGTGAAACATTTTAGGGTTTTGAATTTAATTTAGCAAACTAGCGAATTTGGGGTTTGGCAATATATTTTGTATATGCCTGAAGATATGCTTTAGAGATATGGTAAATTAAAGCATTTGAGATAGTCTTACAGCTCAGTGTAAAGAATGGATTCTTGAGTTGTGTAAATTCCCCTGTTGTCTTTATAGTTAAAGATAGGAAGTGTGCCAATTTATATAATTTGATAATTTGATTTCATTAATTTAAATATATTTTTCACACCTCTCAGGAAGAAAGTCTGGAAGGAAATGCAGTCAGCAAAAGGTCTGTTGTAATTGCAACTTTTCCCAGGAGGGAGGGCTTAAAAGAACGGATTCCTTTGGGAAGAAACGGTTGCCCTTGTAACCTGGGGTTCAAATAGCAAGTCTACAATGAGCATTTAGCTTAATCTCAACTTTTTACCTGTGAGTATGAGTTATTTGCATACTTTTACAGCACTTTAGAGCTTCACTGCTTACCTCATTGTTTTATTGCTAATCTACATTCTGCTTTACTGCATATGTCAATCAAGACCATATTTTTCAAGAAATTCTAGCAGCAGAGTATTTAATGAAACTGGTTAATACTAAATCTTGAATAATATATGCCACAGAATATTTTTGGATTATATGAATTAATATTAAATATCAAGCTTAGAAACCAGAATGTGCATCTTGTTTTAAAGCTGATGAATTTTTAAATTAGCATAGTGCAAGACTTGTGTTGTCACCAGCACTCACATGCCAGTCTTCGATTAAACACAAGCCAGAATAATTTGTCCTTTGAATTTCTTCTATAGTATAATGATTTGTCTTAACTAATACTTTTGGGGTGGACAGCCCTTGTAAGGAGCTACTTCTTAAAATACAAAGATTTTTCACTGTATCTTACTCTGGTATTTCTTGCACTTGAACACAGGAAATTAAGCGTAAAAGCTGAACATTTGCTTTTTTTCTGAAATAAAGGTGGTATTTGAGCTCTGTTAACATTTTGTCTATGAGGACATCCAATACATTATAGAACTCCAATTCGAGAAAATCATAACGTTAGCTGTCAGAAATGTCTAGATATGTCCTATGGATTGTAGTATGCAAGATATATGATGAGTATCTATGAAAATGTAGTAGATTCCTTTAAAAACTAGAATTTGTTTATAATAAATACAAATTTGAAAGGATTAATACCATCAATTTCCTTGTTGGTTGTAGAAAACAGGCAGTGTGTGGAATATTTTTACTAATTACTTTGCATTCAGCAGAGTCAAAGCCTCCTAATCAGGCCAAATTAGTGAATACTCTGTAAGCTAATCAATTTTTTTTTCTGTATAGTAACAAGATAATTCACACCATTTAAAGGCTGTTAGCCCAGCATATAATTCTGCATTATGTTACCAAGCAAAGTTATATACTTCAATGTCTTGTGTATCCTATTCTTAATACATTTCACATCCTACAGATTTTTTGATTTCTAAAAAGAATGTTTTCTCTCTTTTCCAGTTTTTCATCTTGAAGCTGATGTATCTATACAGATACAGATACAGAAAGAATGTACAGCAAAAAAGCAAACCAATGATCTTCATGTGATTGAAGTATTCCTTAGTCTGCCTGAAATTATCATGGATGTACTATCTTTATTAATGCTCCTCATGGTACAGACTTTTCCCCTGATATTTTCTCTCAATTTTATACAGAACAACTACTGTAAAAATGTTGAAGGTCCTGTGGTGGATTTCTGCTGCTGCCCTATAAATGGCAGTCTCTCTATAAGGAGACTTTTATTCAGCCCTTGCCCTGGACGGCCTACATTTGGATGTTATAAATAAATACAGAAGCAGCTAAATAGAGATTTCTACAGAATGGAGCTAAGATATTTCTTCAAGCACATATTTAGAGGTTTCTCCCTACCATTAATTTTTCTCCTCTGCGAGCTTTATTTTATTTATGTATGGTCCATAACCTAAGGATCTACGATTAGACATATTTTCACTGCATTTGCCATTAACCCAAGAAACTGTGACTGGTATGTCTTAGTCTGGGTCTGGATTTGCTCTGCTGCTGGGAAATTAAGAAATTGCTCGTCTGGATCCGCATCGCTTTTCTGCATCTCCCATGTACGGCTTACTATCACAATCTCTGTCACTGACTCAAGCACTCTTTGTTTCTCAGATAGTTCTGCTAAAAAATTATTTAAAATATAGAGCTGTGACTTAGTCCAGGATATTTTCTTACTTTTTTAATCCTTGCTAAGAAGTCTGATAAACATGCTGAGAATTCTTAGCAAAGAGATAGTGTGGATTGTCTTACCATTCCTCAAGTATGCATATCCCTATTCATTGCTTCAGATCAATGTGCCTGTGGAGCATCAGCTCTCACAGAGGAGAAATTATACAATACTTGCTTTCCCATGACCCTATGAAGAACGTTATTAAGATTTAAATTTTTCATCTTCTTATGTGAGAAGGCAGCTGAGTTGAATGGAACACTGTCTGAAGGTTGATAGGGAGTCAGCAGAATTTATGGGTGAAAATGAAAGAGAAGGCAGGTAAGAGTGACATTGAAGAGTGTCTCTGCTGTAGGCCTCCTGATGAGAAAGAAAAAGCGGATGAAACCTATACATACAGAAAACAGCAGACTCATATTCACAGGATCTGGTCCTCATGGGAGACTGCAACTACCCTGATGTCTACTAGAAAGAAAAACTAGGAGGACATAGCAAAAAGGATTGCCATGGAAGGCATTCATGACAATATCCTGACCCATCTGTAGAGAAACCAACCAGGACAGGTGCAGTGCTGGATCTCATACTCAAAAACCAGGAGGATCTCATTGGGAATGTGAAGGCTGAAGGCAGC
>VZRJ01013423.1:157657-284940 GCA_013397565.1 Ptilonorhynchus violaceus | reverse complement strand
TGGCAGCTCCCGCAGTCCCCTGCCCCCTTCCCGGCGCGCGTTCGCCCTCCGTGAGCTGCCTGGCGCGGGCGCAGAGCGTCTCGCCCCGCGCCGAGCTGCCGCTCCCCGCTCCGGGGGCTGCTCACCAGGCCGGGCCGAGCGTGCCGGCTGCCCATACGCCTCCCCGGGCAGGGTGACTCCCACTGCGCCTTGGATCAGCCTTTGGTTCAGGACAGGGAAGAGAGTCCTTCTGGAAGGTCAAAACCGGCGGGGAGGGGTCGCTCAGGTTGGAGCACAGCGAGTCGCTTCCCAGCATTTGGGATGGGGAACTCCAGACACTACTTCCAGTGAGCTCAAGTGTGGAAACTTCTTACTCAGTGGAGGGTTTGCTGCAAGGACAGGGAGACGTCCCAGACATTTTAAAGATGGGTGCCCAGATTCTAGCCAATAGCAGAATCATTGCGCCCATTGTTCTATTTCCTGGTCAGGTTGGGGATCTTAGTGATCGTAATCAGCCGAGAGTCACAGTTGCTTCTTGCGTGTTTTGATGACATAGCAGTAAATACTTAGAGTCTCATTTCGTTATCCTTCGATATATACATATCCAGTGTAAGTCGATGGTGATTCAGAACAAATGGATAACTTGTCTTAATAAATTTGTGTTGTGCTAGAAACAAGGCGGCGGCAAAATGAAGTGTTCATTTCAGACAGACTGCCTTAAGATACGGATATGCACGGACATTATTGTTACATTCAGAGTTTGATTAACTAATGCTAGTGTATTTATGAATTTTGGCTTGTACTCTTCAAACATGAAGTAAGAATTCACATTTGCATTTACTGCATCTTGTTTTAAGCAAGCCTCTGTCCTTTACACAACTGACCTTTGTGAGTGTTTCATGATAAATGAGGGTATTAAATGACTTTCCAGAGCAGTCACATTTTTCTTCGAATTCCTTGGTTTTGTTTTACCTCATTTCTCCATTTCTCCTTTTGGTGAGCTTTATTGTTTTGCATGTTTTGTTAGGAGAGAGCAAACTAACACTTTCCAATGACAGTTAAGCTCACAAGACTGATTATTTTTCATTTATAACATTAATCTCCAAATGCATGTAGCCAAAAACCGTTTTGTTTCTCAGGGCATCAAGTTGTCAGCAGAGGTCAAACCATTTGTTCCAAAACATGCGGCGGTAACTGTGGCATGGTCAGAACCCTCAGAAGCATGTGTCTTTCCTAGGTACTTAACTACATGCTACCCATTTGTTCAGGAACCATCTTTGGATAAGTATGTATATTTTCTGAATCTTATTTCTTGGGGGATTTTAACCTGGTTTTGGATATTTAGTACTCTTATGAAGTCGAGATTCCGATACATTAATAGTCCAGCTATGGAAATGCTTCTGCATTGTCTTCATGATTTAGTTTTTTACGTTTATGTTCTTTGGGTATACACCTAGTACCTTGTCTTTTGCTTGTAAGGGCCTGTATTGTTAGACAGCATTAAGGATGATTTGGTGGTCTGTAATGGTTGGTCTGGTTTTTGTGTGCTTTGGAAGGAGCTGAATCCAGTCCTTGGATGGAAGAATGGTTGTGTTATGACCGGGCTGAGGTAGATGTAGCTGTATAAAAGGAAAAGAGAGATTCTACAAGAAAGTTTCTCATCCTGTGAAACATTTAATATAAGGGGCCGGCCTCTCCTGGATCTCCTCTCCACAACCCATGCATCCCCAGAAAGGCAGTTTTAGTAAGAATGCTAGGTGTTTTTAAAAGTTTTGGGTTTTTTCTGTTAAGGCCCAAGAACAGTGTTCGTGGTAGACTTAAAAAGGTGTTTTTTAACCCAGAGCAAACTAGAAAAAAGCCTGCATAGTAGGATAGGAAATAATTGAGTGTTGTAAGAATCTAATGGTTTTACATGGTTCTCTCATTGGTTCTCAGGACCCTAAGCATTGGATTAATTATAAAATTACTGCTAAGTTACTGGTGTGTCCTTAAAAATTCAGTCAGAGCATTACTGAATACAGTCATTGTAGGCCTTTATTTTATCTTACAGGAAATCTCAGTATTTTCTAGAAATTTAATGTTGAGGTGAGTATGGCCTGTTCAACGTAGTAGAGAAAACCCACAGCATTAGCACTAAATCAATTAATATTAAAAAAACCCCAAGCCAGACAACAATAATCTTATAATGAGTGTTTTGCCTTGTAAGGAGTGAGACATAGTTATATTTTTGAATCTCATTTGGTATATTTCTTCTCTGTGTGTAAACTGATTATAAGCGTTGTTTCGACTGCATTCTATCAGAATTGCAGTAGGTAGTATGAAGTGTGTTATCCAAAGTCTCTTGGACTGATGGGAAAGTTTCTCTGTTGTTATCCAAAATTCTGAGGTTGGCAACTTCATGGTGAACAGCTTTAAAAACTAAATGCAACTTTCTGAAGCTGAAAAATTTCCATTCTCCCTAATCAAATCTGTGCTCTATGAGTAAATATTTTCTGGACAAAGTGTAGAAGGAAATTGAAGGGGAACTTTGAGCATACATTTGAAGGAAAGAGGCATGCCCCAGACATGTTGTGTTTTCACAAATTGTGATGCTTAAATGCAGGTCAGTTAATCATTATTTTATGATTCTACATTGTATTTCATACATGTTTTATACTCCATAAAATGTTATATTCCTGCTTTGTACACTTTAAGACAGATTTTAATGTTTGTATTTTTGCGGTCAAGTATGTGATGCCTGTCACGTCCTTACACTGTGCTTTTGGTTTGTTTCACAAGAAAAAGCCTACTGAAAATAAATGTGAAGAATCACGGTAACCTTGAACAGGCATGAGAACTATAACTGCAAAGCAGACTAGCTTTGAAACTTGGAAATGGATGACATCTGTGTTTTAAGATATTTGCTTAATTACGTGTTTTCCCAAAACAAAATCAATTATTTTTAAGGAAGTCTGTAGCAGTGAGTAAATACTTAATTGAAATATTGGAATAGTTTTCCTTTGAGATAGAGCTTTCTTGTTAAACAAGTTCTTTAAACAATGAATGTGTTTGTCTAGGCAACAAGGTAGGTGCTGAAGACTTGCCCCAGGATGACTTTAATTTTTTTCTTAATGTCCATCACATAGTGTTCGAGGAGATCCTGCCTTCCGTGAATACTCCAGCTGCTCTTATTCACCTGATGTTGTTGCAAATGTGTATCCAGTAGCTGTCTCACAATATCAGTCTAACAACTCAACACACTATAATGGTTCAGGAGTAGTCAGTGAATCTGCTGAGCAAACATATCCAGTCAGACAAGAAAGTAAGAGTCTTTCAAAGGTGAGCAAATTTGTGTTTTTTAAAAGTTAGTATTAAATTCTTGGTTTACATCAATCTGTATAAATGTTTGGTTCATCTTTTTAAAGTGAATCATCCCTGTTTCTTCTTGTAGTGATCATGAATGGCATTTAAAGAGGACAGTAGAGTAATGTGCCCAACTTCAGATTTCTGAAATGGAAATGTTAATGGAATTCTGCACTTCAAATTAATACAGTTTTTCAAGCAGCATTTTTGGAACATGAGGGGAAATAATTTTTTTTCTCAGAAAGCAGCATCTAAGGGGGGGGGAGGCCATTCATTTGTGAGCTATGGTTTCCTTTTTTCAGTATGTGGACTTTGGGGGGTGGGTGGTGTGAAGGGCTTTTTTTGAGCCCAGTGACAGCTTGCATGAACTTANTTGCTGCAAGTAGAACACAGTCCCCAAGAGAGGAGGAAGTTGTGTTGCTGTGGAGAGGGAGGAAAGATTCAAGTTAGAAATGAACTCTTTTTTGGTAAAAAGTGAAACAAATGTTCAGTAAACATCTTCAGCCAATCTTGTGTGTGTCTGCTTGGGGATAAATTTCCTGAAACTTGCTTAATATTTTCAAACAAAAAATAGACAAAATATAGAAGGGAAAAAACCCTAATGTGTTACTAACTCATTTACCTCTGTGGTTAGATGTCGTGTCTCTCAGATTGGTGAGGCTGCTATTGTATCCAACAGGTTCATGTAATCTGTTCTCCAGTAACATCCTTCTGGTGAACCTTACTCTTTAGAGACCTGGTAACTTCACTGTGGTCAAGCCTGTGTAGAGAAGTTTTAAGACTAGGTCCTGAGCATGCATGACTAGACATAAGATACAAAGTCTAGACACCTAAAATTATTAGTTTTCTTGCTGAGAGGAGAATTAAACACTGAAGCTGCCTGGGGAGAGGATGAGCTCAGCATTAGCACAGGTGATGTAATACGATGAAACTAGTTAAGCTTCTGGGAGGAGTTCTGTGGTCTTTTTAGGGGCTTGGGCTGAGCTTTGTACTGTTCTACAGTCTTTTTGTCATTTTTCCCATCGGTTTTTTTTTGTGAACTTCAGAAAAATAATTGATCTTTTCAGCTTTGCATTAATTTGATCACATCTCCTAACGCTTTAATAATTTAGCTTTGGAGATCAAGAAATGCCTTGTCCTCCCACCCAAGAAAACAATTTTGCTGCCAGATGTACTTTGAATTTAGCCCAGCATCCTGTAATCAAAGTTAAGCCACTCATCTGGGTTAGTATAGTTTGCATAGATGCAAACCTAGTGCTTGTTCCTTGCTTGCTGATTCCTAAGCCCAGGTCTTCCAAATTGTGTTTAGTGTAGGAATTGTGAGATTTTCACGCCTTTGCAGTATAGGTGAATGTGTGTCCTCTACAGGGATCATGTAGGTGTGTCTTTTCTAACTACTTTGCTCCAAGTTTTTTGGATGTTGTGACATCAGTCTTACAAAGTTTTGCCCATGTAATTTAGTCAAAAGATGGCATACTTTTAAGATTTTAGCCCTGTTCTAGAAGAAACTTTGTTTTAGGAAATCAGACCGGATGATTTAATACCAAACAATTTTAAACTACTGGAAATGCTCTGACTAATGAGATCTTAAAAGTGCGGTTTTCTAGAAGCATATGTATATATCTATCTTACTTGGGCTATAATATATGATAAAAATGGCTTAGGCAACAAGGTAGATTAATTTAAATAGCACATCTCTAACTGGCTGTTCCTGTTTTTACTAGTTACTTGTGGTTATGGTATACTAACTGTGTTGTATTAACTTGATGGTCAAACTCCAGATGCAGAGGTGGTTAATTGTAACTCTCAGCAAACTTGCTAGCTGTACAAAGTTTAAGTAAAATCAACTAAGTATTTCACAAACACTTGCAGCAGAGATCAAAAGAAGGTGAGAGAAAACTGGACAAGAGAAGGCATGATGGAGGTGACTCTTCCATCAGAATTGTGAACAGGACTTCATTCCAGACTTCTGCATGCAGCAAGGATTCTGTGAAGCCAGGTACAAACATGCTGTTTGGTTATAAGTATATGGAATACATGTAAAATGGTTGTTTGTGCCATGGCCTGCGGTTTGTGACCATATTTCTAAGTCTAGAATAGTTAAGGAAAAAGATACCTTTTCTGTGTGACTCTTTTTAGAAGGAATGGTGACATGTCTTTTGCTGATTGAACAAACTCGCATAAACCGATACAAAAAATTTCTAGAACAAGCATCTGAATTTACAGTTGCTTGTTGAGTCAGTGTAGTGTATGCATGTTGGTTATAATTGCTAGGTTTTTAATTTAGTATGAGCTGTGCGTAGCAATAGTCCTCGTGACAATTACTGTGGTTATCTAGTGTACTATAAACATACCTAGAGATGATCACAAGCAAGTTTAATTACTTGGACTTTATGTGCTTTTTTTAGACAGGCTGAATAAAACTACAAACAAGAAGTCAACTGAAACTCCAAAACCAGAGTCTTGTCCTGTACCCACATTTGAAGCTAGCATTCTGGATTTCCACAAGTCACAGAGTTTGGGAAGCAGTGAGATACTGAATGTACGCCATAAAAATACACCAGTAAGTTTGGTGGAAAGTAACACTATGTGCCTTAGTCAACCTCAGTTGTCTCTTCCTCTGAACACAGAGGTTAGCCCACGCTAACCCATGTTGCAGAACTCATATAACTTTTCAAAAGTATAAGCATCTCCGAATGCAAGTATTTTGCATTCAGTGTGGCAGTCTAAGACCTATTTAAGTACCTTGCAAGCAAGCATGTTCAAAGCTAGAGGTTTTAGAGTGCTTTTTCTAGGTGGTGTTGTTCAGTGCTTGCTGTCTCTTGCGCTTTCTTACTGTTTTTTGCTTGTCTGTGCAGCCCATAGGTAGAGGAAAGGTAGGTACCATTAGAATGTAGATTGATACTGGTATGGTCTAGATTGCCTATACAGACCACATGTGTTCCTGTGCTTTCTTAGCAGCTTACTGTTTTCTCTTTCACCTGGAAATAATAAGTAAGCAGTCACTTATCCAATAGTTCCAACACATTAAAAAAAAAAAGTGCATTGTTGTACATAATTGCTTTGTGCTAAAGGATAAAAACATGTAATTGAATTCCAGAAAGAGGAAAAACGTTGTTGAGATGTTGCTCTTGATTTCCATGTTTCCCTGTTTGTTAGTGAATAAAATACTGATGTATTCAGCAGTATGTTATATATTGAATCAAAGTTTTCAGCAGTGATTAATGGTTAATAAGGATCCAAACAGAAGAATAATTCTGATGTCTCTCAGTGGAATACTGCCTGAGATGGAAAAAAGACCTTTCTGCTAACCCTTGAGTTTCATTTTTCATTACTTTTTTGAGTTTGAGGGTAGAATTTGTTTTTAGCACACATGGAACATGAAAATATTTTGTGCTTGTTGTTAGACTATTGTTTTGATGCTTTTGTAAAGTATAAGAAGGCATCGTCTTTCTTGTACACCAGTGAAGAGACACCTCGAATTTTGTAATGCCATAGGTCTGAAATGATGGTTCCATTAAGACAAGGAACAGAAAGACTACAAAGGTCCCTATGCCTTTACTTCTAGATGGGTTGCGGATTTTTAAATTTATGGTGTTTTTTTGTGTTTAGCTCTGTTTAGGTCAATAATTTTAATCCGTTTGTGATACCTGACCATCTATTTTGCAGGCAGATACTTCTGCAGGAAGCAAAGCTTCATCAAAAGCTTCAGATGAAATAGGAGCCAGTTTAATTCCCTGTTCATTTGATGGTAGAGGTAAGTTCTTCAGACACAGATTATTTGCCTGCATTTTTAAATGCTTGCATCTCATCAGTTTGGAAACCTAAAGTGTTCTCGGGAGCTGCTGATGTGTAAAGTAAAAAAATAATTTAAGAGCAAGCTCATTACAAAAGAGAAAGACCCAAACAAATAAAGCTGTATCACTTTCTTTCAAATGAGATGATCCCTTAACGCTCATTGTTGTTCATAGATATCATCAGCTGGGATTATAGAATTGTAGAATCATATAGTTTGGAAGACACCATAACCCTTGGACTGCCAAGTCCACCACTAAACCATGTCCCTAAGTGCCAAGTCTTCACATGTTTTAAATACCTCCAGGAATGGTGACTCACTACTACACTGGGCAACCTGTTCCAAGGTTGATAACCATTTTGGTGAAGAAGTTTCTCCTAATGTCCAATCTAAAACTGCCTTGGTGCAGCTTGAGGCCATTTTCTTTTGTCTTACCGTTTGTTACCTGGAAGAAGAGGCCAAACTCCACCTGTTTACAACCGCCTGTCAGGCAGCTGTAGAGAGTGATAAGGTCTCCCCTCAGCCTCCTTTTCTCCAGGATAAACAACCCCAGCTGCCTCAGCTGCTCGGCACAGGAATTTTGCTCAAAACCCTTCGCAAGCTCTGTTGCCCTTCTCTGGACATGCTCCAGCACCTCAGTGTCTTTCCTGTAGTGGGTGGCCCAAAACTGAACAGAGGATTCAAAGAGTGGCCTCACCAGTGTCGAGTACAGCAGGGCAATCCCTGCCCTGGTCCTGCTGGCCACACTATTGCTGATACAAGCCAGGAAGCCGTTGGCTTTTTTGGCCGCCTGGACACACTCCGGCTCATGTTCAGCAACTGTTGACCAGCACCCCCAGGTTCTTTTCCACTGGGCAGCTTTCCTGCTGCTCTTCCCCATGCAGCACTGAGTCTCTGCATGAGATTGTTGTGACTGAAGGACAGGACCTATCACTTCACCTTGTTGAACCTCATACAATTGGTTTCTGGCCATCAGTCTAGCCTGTCCAGATCCTTCTGCAGAGTCCTCCTACCCTCCAACAGATAACACTCCTGTCCAGCTTCGTGTCATCTGTGAACTTGGTGAGGGTGCACTTGATCCCCTTGTCATGGTCATTGATACATTATACAGGACTGGCCCCAATACTGAGCACAGGGAAAAGTAAAGAAAACTGGCTCCAGCATTGAGTCCCATTCTGTTGTGTCATTGATCCTCAAGGGAAAATGTTGCTGCAGTTGCCTCTCATGTTATTTCAGATGAGAAAAGTAATGTGTATTGATTATTGGAAGTCTGTTGAGTCATATTCAGATTTTTTCCAAGAATAAATGAGAGACAGATATTAGATCGGTCTTGATATGCAGATTTGTTCTAAATACCTGGCATCCTAGAGTTTAGTATGTACTTAAAATTAATTCTGTGTCATATGTTATTTCTGTTAAGCATGATGCCGAAACACCTCCCATTTTTATGTTTGTTTTGTTTGTTGAGGGGGAGAGGGTCGTTGGGTTTTTTTGTTTACCTGTTGTCTGGCTGTGGGGATGAAGAGCTTTTCTTTTTTTAGTTGCCACGAGGTGTGGCTGGTTTCATGTGAATAAAGTTGTGTTCATCAGGACTCTGTCTTGGAGGCATCACGTACATTAAGATTGAATTGTTCAAGTGCTCCTGACTGGATTTCGAAGTATATGCAGACATGCACCAGTCTGAACAGTTTGGTCCTTATCTTCCCAGTAAATTTACTAAGGATTCAGAAAGGACAGGTTAATCTGCTGAAATGCTTTGAAGAGCACTCTAAAGATAGCTATTCCAGAAATTTTAAAGTCATCTGATAACATTTTTTTAGGTCAAATAGTATTCTCAATTCCTGTCCCTGGGAATAAAGTAGCAGTTTCTGGTGGGCTGACTTTGGCAGGCACACTCCCACTTAGCTGCTCTCTGATGCTCCCTCCTTAGCAGGACAGGAGGAGAAAATAAAATAAAAAAGCTTGTGAACCAAAATAAGGACAGGGAGGTTGCTTGCTTGCCAGGCAAAACAGACTCAACTTGGTGAAGCTTAATTTATTGACAATTAAAGTAGGGTCGGATGGTGAGAAGCGAAAATAAACCCACTTTCCTCCCACCCTCTCTTCTCCCTTGTGTCTCCCTCCTGCCCTGAGTGACAGGGAGAAACGGGGCCCACTCTGCCACTTGTTTCTCTGCAGGATTACAGGGGCAACAGCTGCCTGGCCATGGTCTTAATAGGGGCTGCAGAGGAATCTGCTCTGGTGCCTGAGCACCTACTTCCCCTCCTTCTGCACTGACCTTGGTGTCTGCAGGGCTGCTGCTTTCACAGTTTTTCTTATCATTCCCCGTTCCAACTCCTGCATGTGTTTTTTACTCTTTCTAACCATAGGCACCACCAGCACCACTGATGGGCTCATCAGTGATGAGGGCTCGTCTGTTGATGGGTCTGTGTTGGAGCTGTCTGGAGCTGGCTGTGTCCATCTCACCACAGCTACCTGCAGATACCTCCACTCCTAAAACCTCGCTACCTAAACCCGTTACGCTATTTCATTGTTCAGTGGAAGTTTTTCTCATTCTTAAGAAAAATTTAGATTGTGTTCTGTATTTGCTTTGTGTCAGGAATATTTACAAAATTAATTATTTTTTTCAAAACACTGATACACCTCAGTGGTAGTGGGTGACATTGTACACTGAGGCACATTAGGAAGTATTTCATCTGATACGTATGCCTGTAAAACTGGGAAGTTTTTAGGAAGTAAAAAGTACTGATGTGACCTTGTGCATGAAAGCTGCATGACTGATTGGAGAAATATTAAAGGAATTTTGTATATAGACATAGCAGAACTTCAGTATTTTGAAGAAAAATAGCTTAGAAAATGGGCATGGGAATATGGAGCTAGTATGATACAGTACAGATTTCCAAATATTTAATTGTGCTTCTGTATATAGTGTTTGACAGAAAATGGAGTAGTTACAACTCAGGAAAGCTTTCTGGAGAAATGTAATGTGTGAGAAAGAATATGGCTCTGCTTCATTTGCTAGGCCTTGGTTAATTAAATTACTGATCTTTTTTCTTTTGAATATTTAAGGACTATTTTGACACATCTTTGTGTATCACTTTTTTTCTCAATGTCATTTCCTGAAGCACCTGCAGATGGCTCTGCTCAGCCACATGTGTCTTGGGCTTTGGTACTTTCACAGCCCCCAAAGAAAATTGTTTCATCACCAGCTTCTGAAGGTCTTTCCAGAGGCAAAGGGAAGCAGGAGAGTGAACCAAAGGTACTTGAGAATTCTCTGCTCTCAACTAATTTCCATCACTGTGATTGTGTCTCTTTATTGGCATTTTTTCCCTGGGCTCTGTAGCATATCCACTTCTTTTAAGAGATAATATAAAGTCAGCTTGTTTCTTTTAGTGGAAAAGAATCACAGGATATCAAAAAGACAGTGCTAGTCCAGAAATAAGAACTTTCAACTTTGAGGCTGGATTTTTTTCAAATTCCTGACCCGCAGAATGAGACGTGAAACATGGAACTCTTGCCTTATTTGGCCTGATATTTCCTAATTAAATCTCAGTAGTCCCAGTATGTTCTGATGACAATGCAATGTGCTTCAAATGGAGAATTCCTGCAACAGCTCTGAATTTCTAAGAGAAATTAAATTTTTCTTGTCCACTTAATGTCCTAGCCTGGATTGATTAAGATACCCTTTAGCAGTGTAAGGCTCGTCACTTGCATATATTTTGGTAGGTGATACTGAAAAAAATTGATTTCTAAAGGTCATGCCTCATGATCTTTTTTAGCAGTCAGAAACAAAAAATAATGCGAGTGAAACTGAACCTGAAGAAGGGTCAGAAAAGAAGAAAAAAAAGAAGAAAAAGAAGAAAAAAACAAAGTCACCCACTGATGTAGAAAGACCTCAACATGAATCTAATACAACACAGGAACCACCAAAGATTGAGGTAAACTGAAGAAGTTTTTGTTGCTGTTCTTTTAAATGCTATGAGTGTACTAGAAGACAAAATGTTAACACAGCTTTGTACAAGTTTAAGTTCAAATCCTATTTGCAGAGGACATTGGTACAGTTTTATTTCAATTGAGATGTTTGTCAGAGGTTACTGGTAGGAAACTGCTGTACTTTTTGAATTACCAGATGTTCAGTGAGTACAAGTTCCTAAATTAAAAGTATTCCTTAGCAACCGTTGCATAGGGGATGGGGAATATACTGTTTTAAACATTGTAGTACCAGTATTACAATTCTATGTCACATCTGGAAGCATTTTCTGTGTAGCATGATTGACAGTGCTTACATTTCTGGTTTCTAATTTGAGTTTCTTTCCAAATTCGTGTAGCTGTAATAGGCATATTAGTATTTTGATACTTCAGTGTATCAGTATCGCAAAGGCATGAGCCTCTCCCACATTAGAGGATTGTTGCATGGTCTGTGGTTTAACAGTTCTTCGTTGAAAGCCTGATATTGTAGAGCATGTACATGTGTTGACTTACATGTTTGATCTAGTGTACATAGTACTCAGTCTGAAATGACAGCATAAAGAAGGCTTCCTGGCTGGCTTCTCTTCTGTTCTATACATTTTAATATGGAACAGGAAGCAGAACTGTGTCTACAGGGTTTCATTGTGTGGTTCGTAGTCCAGGAATGGCACAAGAAATGACTATTAACAGACCTCTTTGTTAGAGAATTATGGGTAGAATCAAAGATCTGCTGGTTCTTTCCTTCATGAGAATATCGCCATTTTTGCTATAGGCTACCACACAGTGCCTGACCTGTGAATGGACATTGTCTAAATAGTAGGGTAATCGGTATTGAAGGGTAATGGGACTCTTGAAGTCAAAATTTGAAAAAAATTGCATAAAATCATGAAACAAGACATACACGTTGCACTGAAATCTGTGCTGTGGATGCAGCATCCACAGTTCTGGCAGTGGGGGAAAGCTTTCAGACCCTCCTGGTTTGCTGGGAATGCTTGAGTCATCATCCGTTTGAAAAATGGGTGAGATGCTTGTATGATGCCCTTGAAATAATAAAACATGAAGAGATGATACACATGGTGCTTCTGGGCACCCAGGAGTTTTAAGAAGTTTCTACTTATGTGCAGCAATTCACCAGAGCAATATATTGGATTGCTTACTAATTTTATTCAAGTCAGTCATTTATAGGCACTGCTAATAAGCATAAATGGGTACATTTGGAGAAAGCAATCCTGTTTTTTCGTACGCATTTGTAAGTCCCGAGCTAGGTATTTCCCTTGAGTTAAATGTTGAAGCTGCTGTTGGTAAACAGGTCAGTTCTAGTTGTACTGGGTCAGACATGCAAACAGTGCTATGAAGTACTCAAAAACTAAAAAGGAAAATGGATTATGACGGTATGGATTTTCAGGGCATGTCTAATCTAAATATAGTGTGGATTTTGTTTTATTATGTTCCCCTCATTCCTTAAAAAACACACATATTTGAACTAAAAAAGATAGACAAAAGGCTCCAAAAATAATCAAAAGTATGAAGCAATTCCTGTGGGAGGAAGACTGAATAAAGTAGGACTTCTCAGTATGTAAAATAGATGGCTAAATAGGAATCTGACACTGACAAGAAAATAAAAAGGAAATTATTTGGCATTTCTCCTAATGTTTGATGCTCTTACAGATGATGAGTTAAGAGCAAATATAGGCAGGTGTAGTGTCATACCCACTGCTAGATTTTAATTTTCAGTTTGCTACAGGATGTTGCAAGTGCCAGAAATCTGTTTGCATTTCAGAAGCAATTGGGCTGACTGAAATAAAAATTCATACTAGTGAGGGTTATTTAAATGTAAAGGTATTGTCTCTGGTTGAAGATGTCCCTAAGCTGGAAAGGGTGTATTTGTGATATATTTTTTCACTTCCTTGCAGTTGATTTTTGGCTTACTTCCAAGCTTCTTCAAAATTATTTCATTCGTTGAGGTGTGTCAGTCCTTGTGCTAGAGCTTCCTAGCTTGGGGTGTTTAAATGAAGCCTTTCAGGCTGGAAGAAGTGTTTGTGTGTTCAGTAGTATTGTTTCACAGCTAAAAAGGCCTCTCAGAAAGTGGGAGGAGAAACAATTGAATGAAAACTTAGCTGGTGGATTGGGATCCTTATGATGGAGATAGTAGATATAGGGTGACCAGTATAGAGCAAATTCCAGCCTGTCTGCACTTGGTTAATCAGATTCTGCATAATGTATCGTCTGCTAATAAAACTTACTCTTGTGTGTTTGAGTCATTTGAGTCATCACAAATCATTTGAGTGATTTGTATGTTTATTTCCATACTCTAGTACATGCATACTCTAGCCTGTTTTGTTCTTCACCACTCACATGTTTAAGGCAGAATTGCACTGCTGGAGACTGTAGTGGAAGAAGAGGGAAGTTGTTTGCAAGGCTTTTACATGATTTGAAAACCACTCCTTTAGGAGCCATTTACCTCTAATTATTTCTATCATGTGACAGCGATAAAAAGCTGCCGTTGGAAGCATTTCTCTTACAAGCTCTTTAGCCCTGAAAGAGCTGCTAAATAGAAGACTTAACCATTGTAATATTCGGCATAGCTGGTGGCATTACCCTTGGCTTCTGAGTTTTTGTACAGTGAAACAAATTACGATGAATGTTTGATAAGCAGGGAGAAAATTGTTTGAAGGTAGGAAAGCCAGTTTTGAAAATATGGACTTGATTGTTCTTATGAAATCATTTTCTGGTTTATTTGTTCAGGATGTGGAGGAGTTTCCTCATCTGGCTGCTGCTTCTGATACAAGAAACAGGGTAGGACTTCAGAAATCATCCGTTACTCCTGCAGTGAGAAAGCAGTCTGAAGTAAGTAGTCTTGCAACGTTATGTGACTCAAATGTCAGTTATGAGTCCAAGTTGTTTAGGTTTTGGGGGGTTTTTTTACATGAGTGAAATAAATTCCAGGAATTAATTTGAAAATTCATTCAATGTGCAAATGAACCCTAAACATAAATTACAAGGATTGAAAATATGATTGTTCTTGCAAAGCAAGTAACATAAATAATAAGGGTAAAATTCTGGGTTTCAGTTGCTTTGAGGTTAGTTTTGCTGCTAAAAATTTTGGTTCTTGGCTTTTTTCCCCTGTGTATATTAGTGGTTTAAAAAAAACCCAAAACACAAGAAAACAAAATGTTGTTTGCTTTGTTTGAGGCAGTACATAGCATTGACAGGGAAGAGTGAGTAGCAAAAGGCATAGTAATTGCTCAAAAAAGATTTATTACAAAAAAGTGCTATACAGACATGCAACTCAGGTGAAAGCAGCCCCTTAGCTTTGTAGACGTGAGATATAACCTCTCAAAGCTTACATAAATGGTAGAGATATGTGATCATTAGGCCATTCATATGTTTGTAACAGCTGTTTGAAGATGAATCTGCCTTGCTACCTTTTTCTTCCAAATCTGAAAAAAAAAATCATGAATGTGATTAAGTAGTATGGCAGCCAGTAAATGATCGCACTTCTGGAAGGCCACGTAGAATCTTCCCAGAACCTTCTCTTTTCCAGGCTGAACAAC
The DNA here is from genome assembly GCA_013397565.1 of Ptilonorhynchus violaceus. NCBI lineage: Eukaryota > Metazoa > Chordata > Aves > Passeriformes > Ptilonorhynchidae > Ptilonorhynchus > Ptilonorhynchus violaceus. The sequence goes on along the minus strand of VZRJ01013423.1, from coordinate 270,300 downwards.
CCCAGCTCTCTCCACCTTTTATCATAGGAAAGGTTTTCCAGTCTGACCATTTCTGTGGCCCTCTTCTGGACCTGCTCTAGCAGGTCCTGNTCCAAATCTGAAAAAAAAAATCATGAATGTGATTAAGTAGTATGGCAGCCAGTAAATGATCGCACTTCTGGAAGGCCACGTAGAATCTTCCCAGAACCTTCTCTTTTCCAGGCTGAACAACCCCAGCTCTCTCCACCTTTTATCATAGGAAAGGTTTTCCAGTCTGACCATTTCTGTGGCCCTCTTCTGGACCTGCTCTAGCAGGTCCTGGTCTTTCTTGTGCTGGGGCCCCCAGAACTGGACACAGTACTCCAGGTAGGAACACACAAGAGCAGAGTAGAGAGAGGGAATCACTTCTCGCCATCTGTGGGCCATGCTTCTTTGTACCCAGCCCAGGACACAACTGGCTCTCTGGGCTGCAAGTGCATATTGGTGGGTCATATCCAGCACCCCCAAGTCCTTCTCGGCAGCTGCTCTCGATCTGTCCACGCCTTAGACACTGTTGATACCGGGGGTTGCCGTGACCCAGGTGCAGCACCTTGCACTTGGCCTCGCTGAACTTCATGAGTTTCACAGAGGCACACTCTTTAAGCCTGTCAAGAGCGCCATCCATCATTCTGGTTGGCATCCCTTCCTTGAAGTGTATTACTCTTGGGGCCATTCACAGACTTGGCTTGGGGTTGTTCACAGACTTGCTCAAGGTGCACTCAGTTTGAATTTAACATGACCTTCACCCTTTTCCACGTGTCTGTTTTTAAATATTTTTTATTCCGTCCTGTAATCTTTTGTCTCTAAATTTCAAAGATCCATCTCTCTGAAGATCCTTGTGATAGTTGGTCTCCGTCTCTGGATGAAACTCCCAAGGTGGATGGACTGTCAGGGAAACAAGTTTCATCTTCTGTATTAGAAAGAAAGAAAACGCAGGTAAATGAATTCGTGTTTAAAAAGAAGTTCACAACTCAAAATGACAAAGGAAATGAGCCTATTTAAATATAAGAGTAAGTCTGTGCTCATCTGGGATTGCATTGACATGGTGCTCTTGATTAGAAAAAATCAGTGGTAGTAATTGCTAGCCCCCAGGGTATGATACAGTGTTTAGGGAAAAATACAAACTTTTTATTAATGTCTGTGGGTTTCAGAAATCAGGAATTTTTCTTTCACCTGTCTTACTTCATCGTGGGATAAATCCAATCCAAACTGATTGTCATAAGGAACTGGGAACCTCCTAAGAGTGGTTCTGACAGATTAAGACAGGGAGGCAAGGAGATCCCCTTATCTTGAGGCAAGGAGGAGAAATACAGAGCAACAGTGAGATCAGTAAGTAGTTTCGTGTTGGTGAGTAGGTTCTGGCACAGCTGTGATACAAGGTTAGACCCCAGGTGAAGACTGACAAGGTCATGTTCTGTAACCCTATTGTAACAGAAATTACAATGAATTGGTTCTCCCAGATAAGACTTCTAAAATTGTAAGACCTGATAGTCATTTCCTTAGCATGTTTTGCTGTGATAGTTTGTTCTTTCGTAGTCTTTGCTGTCCTATTCATTTGTAATCTTTTTATATTCTGCATCATTAGATAGGGATCACGGCTTTTGCCTTCTCTTCAAAGCAGACAGAAAGATTAGTGCTTATTAGGAGGTGGTGCAAAGATGATGACCTCTCTTTTTAGTAAAACGTTGGAGATAGTGATTCATGTGCATTGCAGTCACACACCCTGGAAGATTAACAGTAGTTTTTCTATACTTTTAAGAAAACTTCAAATTCTGATAAGCCTTTTATCGCTTTCAAAGATAGATGACAACCTGACTAAAGTGGGAACCTGACATAAAAGCCTTCCTTTATTGAAGACTTTATACTTTTATGCTTTGTTGCAGTAGCTATTCAAAAGTTACCGGAACTGTTTCTGATTTTTTAAAATTTTTTTGACATTAAAGTTGATGTTTATTTAAAGATGATTGAATTACATTAAAAAGCAAAAGTATTGTGGATAAAGATGTTAAAGAGTGTATTACACCATAAAAAATAACAGTCTTTACATTGTGACGTGGAGGGCATTACTAATTGGTGCTGAACTTGTTCAGGAAACATCCAGGAACAGTGGCAAGAAGAGTCAAATTCCTGTGCAGTTGGATTTGGGTGGCATGCTGGCCGTCTTGGAGCAGAAGCAGCAAACAGAGAAGTCAAAACAGTCTCCTAAACCTGTGGTGTTTTCAGGTATTGGTTACTATGAAATTTCCTTTCTTTCAACTTAAATTGTTTTTAAGTATTTAAACATTAAATATAGTCTGATGTCTGATCTGTGATGACTTCTATGCAGGTAGGAGCACAGTTCACCAGATACAAGAGAAAAAGAAAGGTTCTTTAGAAAGAAATTTTAAAAGTGTGGCAGTCTGAATTGTTTGACAGAGGGCTTGTGGAAAGAAATATCTTAAGGACAATGATTCGTAAAAGAGTACCTTGTATAAATATAAGATGTGGTTTAAATGTTCCTTTGACAGAAATACCAATGTTTGTGGAAGTTTTTGCTCTGCCTTAAGTATGGGTGTTACTGCTCTGATCTGAACCAATAGGAAGGGGCTACACAGTAACAAAGGCTTTCCTAATCTCCTCTGATGCTAGAAATCCTAGAGATGTAACTTGATTGAAAAAGCTCCTTTTCAAACACAGTGGTTATATGAGAGTCAGGCAGCCTAAGCCAAAGGATGAGTTCTGACATACTTGTTAATTGTGGAAGAATTGATGTTAACAAAATGCTAGGTTTTGGTAATGGAGAGAATCTTTCAGTCCTTTTGGATGCATAACCAGGAAGCAGAAAAAAGTAGCTCAGTGTCTTTTTCACTATAGATCAAAATTTAATCTTGGTTATGCTGGTGTAGTATACTTTGCAAAAGGAACCATGATGTTTACTGGAATTTAATGATGATAAAATTTCTCTCCTTATTTCAGCAAAGAATTTTTTTATAAATTATTTCAGACAGAGATCTAATCACAAGAGAGTTCATCTCACAGTACTTACAGCGCTAGCTGAGCTTTTAAATAGGAAACTCAACATACCAAGCATCGATGAGATTTTCCTTCATTAAGTTCAGAGAACTTGTAAGATGCCTTTTTTAAATACCTCTTTTTTGCAATCGATCTCTTTTTTTTTTCATATCAGTCAATCAGACAATGCTGTGGAGATGCTAATAACCAGTTTTGTTTCTATGAAATTATACAGTGCATGGATGAATGAGTGGACCACAAAGTTATGGGTCAAAATACCTGTTTTCTGATACTAAGTTTCCAGTGCCTGAATCTGCTACAGGAGAGAAATTGATATGTCATGTTTGTATCCTGGAAGCATAAGGTAGATGTTACCTTAGCTTTATACTTTTTTAATGTTCAGTGCACCCCTTAAATTGGTGTGTACCAAAATACAATCTTGGCTTGTGAAGTGGCATTGTGCTGACCTCTGTAGCCACAAGAGGACAGTGAACAAGAAGGGAAAGGAGTGTGACCACAGAGAGCTGTTTTTATTCCACTTACTACTTCTCATGATAAATAACACTGTTAAAGTCATCAAGTTTAGGAACATGAAAGCTGTGAATTTGAAATAGTAATTTACACATGAAGGAAATGTTTGTCTGCAGGACGTATGTTTATTTATTGCTTCAAATCCAGCTTCAGTTCTTGTAGCCACCTGTGCTGCACAGTGTTCTCAGTTTGCCTTTGATACACAGAGCCAGAAGACAAACATTGTGGTGTAGCAGTTTTGTGATGTAAATTGTTTAAGATAATAGTACTGCATGTGTTGCAGGAGGATCAGCATATAAATACTGTGTAAGCAGGAAATGAAGATAGCTTAAGACAAGCTGCCAGAATATTTGAGTGTATTTAGGGAAGAGAGGTTGCCTGAGTCACAAAGGTATCGAGCTGGTTCCACTGATACTTAGTAATCTTCTCCACTGGTACTTAGCCATCTTCTCAATTGACTTGCTAATGTAAACTGCTTTATATTGCAGGTAACTGAAGTTTGACAAAGTGCTCTACAGGATACAGCAATTCCTACTCATAGTGAGGGAGAGTAGTTTTTAGGGTATGAAATAATTGTTTGGAAGATCCAGGTGTAGTCATTTGTGCAGTCATTTAAAGCTTCTGTGCTCTAAACCCTCTGAAGAAATGCAAATAAAGTAGACATCTTCTGAGAGCTGTGCAGGTTAAGCAAAAGAGACTTAGCTGTAGCTTGATATTACTCATTACCCATCTGCAAATGAATTTTATCCAACTTCATTAAGATGTAACTAAAGGTAGGTAGGCATAAGTGCTCAAGATTATTTACAGCAAGGAAGTCTAAAATCTAATACTGCTACTCAGTATTTATCTTGGCACAGTATAGAATCTGTGGAGGGTGAAATGCCATTACCATGAAACACGGAAATTCCAGAGGGTTTACCAAGCTCACATGGCATGGTGTTGAAGGAAGCTTGGACTGCGGTGTTAGGTCAAATTCTGCTTTTGAGACAGAGCTTGTGATTCCAGGAGTATAATAAAATTAGAGGACATAGCAGTCTTTTGTGAGGAGTATCTTTTTAAAATAAATTATTTAATGACACAGGATTGCCTTTAAATATTCTTAATAGCAACACAATACAAATTTAATATGTGTATACCAGTCTTAAACTTGAAATTGGATTCTAGTTTAGGCATTCATTGTAGTTGCCTGATGCAAAATTCTTTTTAAATCCCAGTTGGTGGTGCCATACCATTGCTTTCTAAAGAACCTGCTACAGCCACGAGAAGTTACCGTTTGAACCAAGGAAAGATGCCCCATAATCCTTTGGATTCCAGCGCTCCTTTGGTAAAGAAGGGGAAACAGAGAGAAGTACCTAAAGCAAAGAGACCAACACCTCTTAAAAAGGTCCTCATATTTTTTACCTTAAATAGTAAAACTATAGGGTAATGTAAGTTCAGTATTACTCTAGGAGTCTGGTAAGCCCTCTCATATGGAGGTCTGCATCTCAGTGTCCAGTTGTGTGAATTCAATTTTAGCTTTACTTGCTTTCAAAAAGGGGAGGAGGGAGAAGCGGGTCATCTTACTAAATGGCATATACAAATTCCCTAAAAATATACTTTCTCCCTTGAATCAATTGGTAGCCAAAGAACTGCCACTACAAAAGTGTCCACACATCATTGGTGTAGGGGGACATGCAAAGAAATATTACTTGGTTTGGCAAAGATGTGCTTATTTGCAGGAATGGGGAGAATGAATCAAACAGAAGTCGTATTTAATGTTTCTGTGCTCTTCCAAGCCAGAACTTCAGCTGACTCTGCAGCAACTGGTGATTTCTCTTGTATCTTCCCTCTTTGCCCATTCATGTTGCTTCCTGTCACATCATCTATACAGAGGGGTTTTTTTAACTTTAGTTCTGCCCTTGTAGTTTATCCCTAGTAAATATTTTCTCCACCCATAAGCTGGTAATCAAGGTAAAAGTCCTTTTCTATATAAATTTAGGAAATATCTTTAATTTTTCTTATGTGCCAAAATAAAAAAACGGTGGTAAACTTCAGATGCTAGTGCTGAACCTCTTTATGAGTGGTCTGTATCTAAATATGTGGTAAGAGTAATGCTTTGTTATCTGTGTGACGTTGAATTGATTTGGTTTTGATACATATTTTTAGATTATTCTGAAAGAAAGAGAACAAAGAAAACAACAACACCTGTTAGAACAGAAAGCAGCACCAAAAGATGAAGATAACACTTGTCAGACAGCAGGAAATGTTACTGAAAATGAAACACTTCTACAGGACAGTCAAGCAGGTACCTTTCAAGAGAAGCTGTAATATAGTATGTCACTGAAAATTTGAGCACATTTAGTACTTCAGAAAGGAGGTACCAAATACTGGCGAATGAAAGCTGTAACCTCAGAATTTTCTGAGATGCATCTCAGGGTTATCTTGACTCTTAAGTAGGCCAAAGCTGATAGTCAATGCAGTTGAATAATAGGGATTCTGATTACTGTTCCACACTTCTATGCCTGTTGGTTTTATGATACGTTGTAGAGAGTTCCCACATGCTTCTGGCAATTAATGAGGTTTGAAATGAGAAAAAAGAGCTATGAGATATAAAGAGTGTTTGTATTTCCCTACTACCACAGACTGTTCTAATACTGAAATAGTGACTCTTCCCTATATGCTTGACTGTTTAATCTCTTCGCAATGCCTTTTTGGTCTGTCTTTTCATTGAATATCTTGATTTACATGATAGCTGTTCCAGTAACGCAAGTTGCTGAAGGGTTTCTGGAGAACACAGGGATCAAGGAATCTAAAGAAGGTTCTATGAGTTCAAAGCAGCTAACAACCGGTCTTCCAAAAATCCACAGTAGGAATTTTAGAGAGTAAGTATTGATTGTACTGATGACTCATTTTGCCCAGTACTGCCAATATGGCATTTTTCAAACAAGATAATTCAGTTGCATTCTCTGCAAAACTAACTGGAGTTTAGACTGAAGGTTCTAAATTATTTTCTTTGAGTTTTTCTGTAAGCTAACACACAAAGAAATTATAAACTTTGTGTGTTTTGTAATTCTCCTTTGAAAATGCATGTTCCTTGAAGGAAAAAAAAATCAAATTTTTTAGATGCTAAGGGAGGAAAAGAAGCTGCTGTTAAAGTATAATTCATTTTAAATAATGGGGTAACAGCTTAAGGTGTGCTAGTTTATTTCTTAAATAATATGTTTAGTTGTAGTTTGGTTTTCTACTGCCAACCAAATTGCAGAAATGTAAAGAAGGTTACTAATCAGATGACATTTTCATGTTGTGGCAGGGCAAAGAAATAAAGGGAATACATATGAGTTATTATGTGCAAACAGTTTTAGTTAAATGTTTAAGATGATGTGTATACATGTTTCTTTATGAAGAAGAAATAGTGATTACTATATGTGAAGAGGTCAGAGATCCAGTCATGATAGCCTAAAACAGTTTCTTGAGAAAAGCAGTGTTTTAAGTTTTAGTTCTCCTTCCATAAAGCCAGTCCACCATGGGCTTTTTTTGCAGTTCATGTCATAGTAGTGGTTAATAGTGATAAAACCATTCCTGCTGCGTTAACCCTAATTTGACTTTTAATTGCAATAAAAATTACTTAATTAGTGTCTATGCAACAGTGTTTTACTGAGAGCACAGTTTGGGTTGAATGTGTAAAGAGCAACTCAGTCTTACTATTACAGGATGTAGAGCATTCAGCAAAGCTTAGATTACTTTCTTTAGATGAGATTTTTAGTGTTTCAGTAGAGTGAAATCAACAGGAGATAGTAAATAAAAACTCTTGTAACCTGAATAAAATTTGGAAATAATTGTACCTCTAAGATCCAGGATAGATGTTGTGATCTCTTCTCATAATCTTATGTGAATTTGCCACTTGCCGTCTTTCTGTGGACAGTGCAGTTGGTATATCTTTAGTTTTTGTCTTTGATACCCTTTTTCACTGAAAAATTCTTTGTGTAAAACCTTGGATGGGGTGAAATAATTTGTAACTCTGATCTTCCCCAGAGAGTACTAAAAGGATGAAGTATATTGGTTTTTATCCTTTCCTTACAAACAACACAAAGCTCTAGTTGGGTGAGTGAAATGGGATGACAGACATGAGTGTAGGGAGGAGGAATCTGATCCAGTTTTCCATGTTTGTTACACATAGCCTTGAACTTACAGAAGTGAGTTAGAGTTTTGTACGTTGGTTGCTGTACTTTGATTTATGTATGTCAAAATAAATGCCCTCAGAAAAATGCTTCAATAGAAAAAGATATGCACATACCTATCTATTTGGTACAAAATATATATATAAGTTAATTGTATGTGTATATATGCATTTTTAGTATAGTATGATAGGGGAACCAGGTAACACAAATAACAAAACTTCCTCTTAAGTTCTCAGACACTGAAAGAAATCCTAAGTAAATTTTTGTTTTCATGTATATAACAGGTGTGCTTGGAGTGGAAACAGAAAAAAATACAAAACCATGGAATTTAAAATGTATATTTAATGTATTTAAATGTTACATATTTGTAATTTTAGGAAATTTAACATTTGATTGATCCTTTCTTCCAGTTACTGCAGCCAGGTACTTAGTAAAGAGGTTGACAGTTGTGTGACAGATCTCTTAAAAGAACTGGTTCGTTTCCAAGATCGCTTGTATCAGAAAGACCCAGTGAAGGCCAAGATAAAACGCAGGCTTGTTATGGGTCTTAGGGAAGTTCTGAAACATCTGAAGCTGAAAAAACTGAAGTGTGTCATCATCTCTCCTAACTGTGAAAAGATTCAGTCAAAAGGTAAATAAGTTCTTAAAAAAAAAAGTCTGTTTAATAAAAGACATGTAAAAGAGCAGGCTAAGTATACTGGCAGCAATATTATTACTGGAGGAATTTATGTGAGGAATTTTATTACTATTATTATTATTACTATTATTACTGAGGAATTTATGGCTTTGAAATCCAGCCATATAAAATTGCCTTCCTTGTTCAGATTGTTTACTGCTGTGCAGCTGAACTGTGAGCTGAGTCACGACTATCTGGGATGGCAGAAATTACCTCAGACTACGGTCTCTTTAGTTACTGATTTGCAGTGCTGCTGCAGAAAAGATTGCACTGGCATGGCTGAGACTATCCAAAGGCGGCCATCACAAAGAGCCCCACTGTATCAGTCGCTTTTAGGCCACAGAGTGACAATAAGTTGCCAGTGATAGTTTGCTTAAAATTTTGGCATTATTGGCATTAATTTATTGTAATTGATGTAATTCTTATTATTTAAATAATTTCTTGGCAGCTGGGTCTTTTTTAATACTAGGTTAGAGTGTACTACATATGTAACAAAATATGGAATAGTAGCAGTCTAAGAATAGTGCTAATTCAGGATTAAGAAAAAACTGTCAAGTTCTCCTTTAAAAATGGAGATCCAATGCTACTGTTGAGATCCCTATGTTTTTTCCTTTAAGGTGTAATTTCAGAATGCATGCATAATCTTGGGATATTTTTTGCCATGTTTTAACAGTATGGTTCCTCAGTTCCAATCAGCTTGATTGTGTTGTCTGCTCCAGGTGGGCTGGACGAGACTCTACACAACATTATCGACTGTGCCTGCGAGCAAAACATCCCATTTGTTTTTGCCCTGAATCGCAAGGCCCTGGGCCGCTGTGTGAACAAAGCAGTGCCTGTGAGCGTGGTGGGAATTTTCAGCTATGATGGGGCTCAGGTAAGCCGAAATAAGTCACTTCATGGTTTTGTTCAGATTCATTTTTTGCCTGGAAGGGGAGATAAAAATACTCTGATTTTTAAGGTTTTCTTTGTTTGTTTCCCTTTGCAGACTTAAATTCTCTTCACAGGTCATATACATAGCTTATATGAAAAACTGATTTTAGAAGTACAGTCAGTCAGCACTGTTTAAAAAAATTACTTTTTCCATCTCTTCCTGAGATCATCTTTGTCTCTCTCAGTATTTTTTTTTCAAGAGAACTGGTGTTTTTATAAATGCTAATAAATGCTTTGCTTTTCATGTCCTTATACATATTAAGCTGCTCAACTTTTATATAAGAACTTACACATTCTGAATAAGGAATAGTCCTTAGATTTTCAAGGAGATGTTAAAACTTACTGTATGATTTAAACTCTACTGATATTTTACATTGCCATAGGACCATTTTCATAGAATGGTACAGCTGACAACAGAGGCCAGGAAGGCCTACAAAGATATGATAGCAGCTTTAGAGGAAGAAGCTAAAGCAGGACTAAGAGAAACCCAGCCCAGCATCTTAACCCCTGAATCTGAAAAAAACAGCTTGTCAGAAACTTGTAAAACATCTTCCAAGGACTCAGATGAGGATGTACCAAATTACAGTAAGTATTTACTGACTTGTTTTTTGTTCCATTTTCATTCATAGTGCTTGTCAATTCTGTGATGTTCACTGAAACAAATGACATCTGCACTAGTCATTAGTAAGGAGGTGGGAAACTCTTTTTGCTATTTTTTTACAAATCTGAGGTCAGCTTTTGCTGAGAAAGTGTTAGAGAAAGTTCCTCTCTGAAATCCACTGATGGCAGGCAGTAGTCATTGGTTTGCTCAAGGAGGTTTAACAGAGCTCTTTATTATATTTCTGTTTGTTAAAAAATTGTCTTAAGATTTATTCTAGATGTCCATACTCTGTAACTGTGGTAGACTTTAGTTTTGTATTGAAGCCTGTTTGAGATGCATCTTCCTGTCCACAAGCACTCTTGCTCCCAGAAACACTTTCCTCTGGCTCTGTTCCTACAGTCACCAGACAATGCAGGTATTGCAGATACTACTCAACTTAAAACTTCTTTGAACGTTTTGAAAACTTCTGGGTTTTTTTAAAGTTGGAACCACCTTCAGAGTTAGCCTTCCTTGACATGGGTATTGGACACAAGGACCTCAGTGGACCCCATCACTCCTAAATTATTCTTTTGTGTGTTATCTGATGTTGCAAAATGTGAATGCCAGCATGCCTGTGTGTCACCTTATCTCAGCCCTGACTTTGAAGAGGAAATAAAGAATCAGTGTTGACTTTTCATTTTAAGTTTTTCCTCAAGTATTATATGGTAACATGTTTGTTGTTGTTTTTTGTTTGTTTTCTTGTTTGTTTTTTTTCCCAATATTCCTTAGTTAAAGTCTGGAAGAGAAAACTTGAAGAAGAATATAAACCATATGCACTGGAATTGGAAAAGAGTGTGACTGCTGACATGGCAATAGTGAATTTGGAAGACCATCAGTAAATCCAAATCCAGTTCTATTGGGCTTTTAATTTTTTTCTGTTAGATACCTAGGAAGAAGGTAGCAAAATAATACAGTCTTAGGAAATATTTGAAGTTAGCTAAGTAAACTGTTCAGAATCCCTTTAAGCAAAATATACACTGGAGCATGAGGCACTGGTTAATGTTGTTATGTTCTATGTGTTTGATTACTACAGCAGATGACAACACCAAATTGTCGTAGCCCCAAACCACTTGAACTGAGTTGGCATATTTTTATGGTTTTATGGACTAGCACTGATTTCTTGGGATATAATATGCCAAAAGAATCTGATAAAGAAAATTATTTTTCTGGGAAGAGATTCCATGAGTCAGAAGGTTGGGGCTTAAGGGGAGTTGCCAGTAATTTTTAACTCCTGTTTAAAGAACTTCAGCTGTTGTTTGATTGTGGGTTTGTTCTTCATTTTTTCTTCTCTATGAGCCAGCTCAGAAGGGCAGGCTGTTACCAATGTCACTTTATTCTAGTCAGCAAGAAATTAATTTGGGGCAGGCAGCTTGATTTAAACTAATTGAGGAAGGCCATGATGACAAAGTTACTAGTTAGCTCTTCTGTGTTGTATATTGTTCTTTTGGGATCATACATAGGTAGGAACGTGAGAGCATGGCTCACAAGGGTCTGAAATACCTGAAGTGAATGTTCTCTGTTTAGACGTTTTATACATTTGAGGTTTCTGTTGCTACTGAGAGTAGTTTATCATACATCCTGCTTTGAAGTTAGAGGATATCGAAGGACAGCAGGTGGGGCAGCCTGCTATCCTATGTGTACCTTCTCCTTGCTGAGACTCCTCATTCCTTCATTTTGGGGTTGTGTTGGTATATATATCTAAGAGTTTTTGAGCAATCTCAGTTTGTATCTAAATAGAAAAATTTATATCTTATAAGAAATGAAGTTTGTATCCTAGAGGAAATAAAAATTTAAAAATAAAATATGCTTTTAGTAGTGGTGGAGCACATAGTGGGAATGGCCTGTATAAATGCTGCTGTTTGAGGACAAGCCTAAAGAAAGTAATTGGAGGGATGCACATGTAACTTCTGTCGGCTCTTCTGAAAGATGATGCAGATGCTGTGTGCTGCTCAGCATCTCTGACGTGTGTCTGCAAGTGCTTCACTATGCTGAACCGCTGTAGTGCAATACTTGGGAAAGTAGCTGCCTTGTGATGATAGACATTATATAAAAACTTCAAGTAATTTTGAAATGCAAACAATTTTGTAGAATATAAATTGTATAAAATCTGTTACAATATATTGATTCTATAAAGAATGTTTGTGACTTAAGTAAGCTCTTCTTGTGGGAATTTAGTAATACTTGATATGTCAGTTTTGGGAGCCAGCCTCATGCTGAAATGTGCAGTTGGTCACTAGTTATGATGATGATCTTTTTTGTATTAGTTCCTTCTAATCTTAAATGAAGATTGGGGTGAATGGTCCCATTGACAAAACATGGTTTTGGCCAGCATATATCCTTGATCCAAAGGTAAGTTGTGATTTATTCATTTGTACCTGTGCCACTTTGATACACATCTAAAACTCTGGAACTGCTAAACCCAGTAATTGCATGGAATTAGGACCAGTTGGTGAAGAAGTTTGGATTTTGACTATGTTTTCTATTCTGTCTTATTGCAGAAGAGCATAAAACTTTGGAAACATTACAGGTTGTTCACAATCTTAGGGAATTATTTCCAGTTCTGAGAGAGTATAAAAAAAATTTAAGGTGTCACAGCTGTTGTCACTAATGCTGTTACACAATTTTTTTTCCCACAAAATTGAACTAAACAAACAATGTGGCAGTTTTTTACTACTTGCAATGATTTCCTGCTGAGACAAAGCAAAGTTTAACTATTTCATGTATAACCCTGACCTCTGTCTTGTGTTATATTCCCACTCAGGTCCACAGAAGTAAACTTAAGTCTGTTCCAATTCTATTGAACAAATGGAGGAGAGACAATTCAAGAAACGTCTATTTATAGTTGTCCTGAGAACACAAAATGAGAAAAAAATTATATCTGAATGGTGGTGTCAGAAGTCTGCATCAGCATCAATTTGTGATTGCCCATGTGAAAAATAGGGAAAATGGGTAAGAAGAGTAGGGAAAATATAAGAATTTTCACCCTGCATGTGTAACAAGGTGGTCTGATACTGAGAAACGGGTCATTCAAGTCTTAGCATGAGGAGTGTGCTTTCTTTAATGTGGAAAACACACTAATTTAAATCTTACCAGTTAAGGGGTAACTTAGCTATTGCTAGGAGAAGCTCTCCACCTGGGCTGATTGATTATTAGGTAGCATTTTGCTTCCAGATTGTTGAAACCCATTGACCAGATAGTACAGAAAACTTGAATTATACCTTAGACTTTTGTTTCTTAGATGGAGAAGGACAAACTCTGAGCAGTAATGCAGTAGAACAGTTTCACTGTGGATAGTGTAGGTCCTCACATTTTCAATCTGCAGTTGATCACAAGGAATGGTTTTATAATTCATTCAGAATAGATTTTTTTGAAGCTACATTATCTCAAATATAGAAGAATAATTTGCAAAAACTAAGGAGTCTGCTCGCATAGTTTGTAATCTATTTGCATTTAAAGGTTAGTCAGAACTTCTTTATTTGGTACAGAAACTTTATTACTGTCACGGTTTAACCCCAGCCAGCAACCATGCACCACCCAGCTTCTCACCCACATTAGGAGCTGGGAGAGAATTGGAAGGGTAAAAGCCAGAAAACCGATGGGTTGAGATAAAGACAGTTTTACAGGGAAAGCAAAAGCCATGCAAACAAGCAAAGCAAAACAAGGAATTAATTACTGCTTCCCATGGGCAGGGAGGTGTTCAGCCATCTCCAGGAGAGTAGGGCTCCATCATGTGTAATGGTTACTTGGGAAGACAAATGCTATAACTCCAAACATCTCCCCCCGACTTTATATCCTGAGCATGATGCCATATGGTCTGGAATATCCCTTTGGTCAGTTGGGGTCACTTGTCCTGGCTGTGTCTCCTCCCAGCCTCCCATGAACCACCAGTCTCCTTGCCATGGTGGCAGTGCAAAAAGCAGAAAAGGCATTAGCTCTGTGCAAGCCCTGCTCAGCAATAACAAAAACATCTCTATCAACCCTGTGTTCAGCACAAATCCAAAATACAGCCCCATACGTGACACTGTGAAGAAAATTAACTCTACCACAGCCAAACCTAGCACAATTACCAAAAGAAATGTTTTTGGAACAAATGAACTTGCTGACACCAGAAAGGAATGCTCTTCAAAACACTGGCAACATAAAGATAAACATAGTAAAAATAAGTGTACAAGTTGAAATGTGTTTAAATAAATGTGATCCACATCATCATTTCCAAATCATATGCCAAGATCCTCAAGCCCAGAATTAACTGGTTAGCTTAATGAACTCAAAACAGAAGACATCATATTATATTCTCTGGACAGCAGAAGTCTTGCTGAGACTGTGTTTGTTGTTTATTAAGATGAAATAGCTGGCATCAGAAAGCCAGAGATGGTTGCAGCATGGGACAGGTGGTCTCTCTTGTAGCATGTAACTTGTTACTCTTTGGTGCAGTAAGAATATCCCCTTCCACTTTACACTTGAGATGATTCTCCTGAATATCAATTTTAATGCCAGCACTAATACTTGTAAAGACATCTACAAATGCCATAATATTAAGGTACTCTTAACTTGCATACATTTCTCCTTCTAGCCTGTTCATTCCTTTGTCCGTTAGAGGCTGTTTTTCTTGTTGCAGGTCTCCTGGAGAAAAATGATGGTGTGAAATTCATTTCAGAATGATGTGTTAATACCACTTTAAAAATTAAAATAGGGCTTAAAGGTTGCCTACACTGACTGTTCACAGGCAACAAGCGTGTCATATCCAAAGGTTTTCAAAAGTAATCTTTGTTCTGACTGTTAGAGAAAAACATTAATTTTGGGGGGTAATGGACCCATAAGGGTATGGACTTTTTCTTTTTTACAAAAGGCCAACTTTTCTGGATAATCCAGTAGGTCGTAATGAAGTCCAGTAGTCTCTGCAATCCAGTTAGTCTATAGCTGTGATGAAATTGATCTACTGTATTCAGGATACATAGGCTTACTGTTTAGGGCAGGAAGAGAACTACTGACTGATGAGCACTTGCTTAGTGGACTGAAGGAACAAGCTGACATAACTGCAGTGAATGTCATAGAGCAGATTTTACTGCTGAGAGGGTTGAGAATGATGACGTACAGAAACACTGATGATTTTGTTATATAAATACATGCGGTTGCAGAAGTGCAAGTGGTAGTTTATAAAATTCTTACCCATGTTTTCTTCCAGTTTTGCATCATCTTGTCATGTTCACTGATGGCACTTCTCCAGGTATCAAATTCTTTGGTCCATGCATCCTGACCAGCACTACCTGAGAATTGTACATGGGATGATTACATAACCACATAATGGCAGATCAGTTGCAGGACTTCCTGTCCTGCAGGCAGGGGACTGGAAGGAACCACCGTCTTGTCTGTCATTTTGCTCTACCTGCTTTTATGTTATTTGGCAATACGTTCGTCTCTTAACCTGTGCAGCAAACTTAATAGCTTCCAGAGTAAATGGATTTAGTGCCATTATCTGTGATTTGAGATCTAGAAGGTATGACCTACAAATGAATAGTTCAAACCCATCTAACAAGCACAGAAGTGCTCCACTTACATCATAAGAAGCCTGGGAAGAAAAGTGACATGGAGGAGATGACCAGTTGACACAATGAACCAGTGACATGATGGATATGTCCAGTTAGTAAACCCTCCATTTTTCAGTAATCACAGAATCGGCCAAGTTGGAAAAGACCTGTGAGATCATTGAATCCAACCTATGACCCAACACGACCTTGTCAACTACACCAGGGCACTGAGTGCCATGTCCAGTTTTCTTTTAAATACCTTTAGAAACGGTGACTCCACTAACACCATGGGCAGCCCATTCCAATGTTTAGTCATCATTTCTGTGAAGAAATTCCTCCTAATGTCCAACCTGAACCTCCTCTGGTGCAGCTTAAGACACTGTCCTCCTGTCCTGTCGCTGGTTGCCTGGGAGAAGAGACCGACCCCCACCTGCCTGCACCTTCCTTTCAGGGAGTTGTAGAGAACATTAAGATCTCCCCTGAGCCTCCTTTCCTCCAGGCTAAACAACCCCAGCTTCCTGAGCCACTCCTATCTGCAAAAATAGTTTATTTTCTTTTTACCCCAAATTTCTCTTTACATCTCTTGCTAAGGGTAGTCTGGATCCTAGGCCCAGGGGGAGAAATAGGCATGTTTGAAACATCAGAATTACGAAGTTCTTCGCTTGGCCCAGATGTCGCTACAGGACTTGTGCTCCAGACCTGTCTCCAGCTCTGTAGCCCTTCTTTGGACACGCTCCAGTACCTCTGCATCTTTCCTAAATTGAGGGGCCCAGAACTGGAGACTGAACCCAAGGTGCGGCCTCACCAGTGCTGAGTACAAGGGAAGAATCACTTCCCTAGGCCTGCTGGCCACACAGTTGCTGATACAGGCCAGGATGCCATTGTTGTTCTTGGCCACCTGGGCACACTGCTGGCTCATGCCCAGTTGTCAGTCAGTACCCTCAGGTCTCTTTCTGCCCGGCCTCTGTGCAGCCACTCTGTCCCCAGCCTCCAGCGCTGCATGGGGTTGTTGTGGCCAAAGTGCAGGACCCAGCACTTGGCCTTGTTAAACCTCACATCATTGGATTCTGCCCATCTATCCAGCCTGTCCAGGTCCCTTGGCAGAGCCCTCCTGCCCTTCAGCAGATTGACACTCGTACCCAAGTTGGTGTCATCTGCAAATTTGCCAATGGTGGACTCAGTCCCCTCATCCAGATCATCAGTAAAGATATTAAACAGGACTGGGCCCAACATTGATCCCTGGAGGACACCAGTGGTGACTGGCCACCAATTGGATACAGCACTGTTCACCACCGCTCTTTGGGCCTGGCTGTCCAGCCAGTTCTTAACCCAGCTCAGAGAGCACCTGTCCAAGCCATGGACTGCCAGCTTTTCCAGGAGAATGCCTTGGGAGACAGTGTCAAATGCTTTGGTGAAGTCCAGGTAGACACATCCACAGCCTTTCCTGCATCCACCAGGTGGGTCACCTGGTCATAAAAGGAGATCAGGTTGGTCAGGCAGGACCTGCCCCTCGTAAATCCATCCTGGCTGGGTCTGATCCTTTGGCCATCTCGAGGTGCCGTGTGATTGCACTCAAGAGTTCCCTATTCTTCCACTGAGAATTTAGGAAGGGCTACGTTACTGCATCTTGATAAAATCCTAGTGCTAATTCTGTTGCCAGCTTTTTTTTGCAGAATGTAACACTGATGATGGCGCATTTTCTATTCATCCTTTGGGACGCTGGCAACAGTCATATGTTTTTAGAGCACAGTGAGAGCCCTCCTCTCTGTTTTACATTTACATTGGTTTCATTGAGATGCTCTTCATTCTGCTTCTGAGACAGACTTCAGAGTAACTGGACTGATGGCATAACTTGCATAGCTGCCATTGTTTTTCTCCGTCTTCCTTCATTGAGAAAAGAAGCACTGAGCCATCCTTGACAGACTTGCATTCGGTATTAACCAGCTGGTTAATTTTTCCTTCACCTTGCCAAGAAAATCCATGCGGCATCATGTTCATTGGGCCTGCTGTCTTTTTAAAGACTATTCAGACCTTCTCCAGGCCTGGATAAGTTCTCAAGAACTAGTTGCAGCACGCAGTTTGGATACCCAAAAATCCCGCACAGTTGCTGAAGTTACCTAACTGCCCTCCTGCCTAGTTAGTGTCCAAATGGAGCAGAGGGAACTGACCTCGCCCAACTATAGGTGGTTTACAAATTGTGTGATTTTAAAAATCCTGGTTAGTGAGGGTTTCTCTTTACCATCTGACCTCCTTAAGTCCTTAAGAATTAAAGAATTTTTCTACATTGCCCTGTAGAATTCCAGTAGAGTACTTATTTGTAGCTATTACTCATTTGATTTTTAGTTTTTATCAATTAATTTAGCAAGTTTTGGTTCAATTTCTAGGTCATAACTGCTAATTTACATTAGTCCTTTGAGGGAGGGGGTAGAAGAAGGACTTTTTATGGCTCTAAAGCCTTTTCTTAAACAAATGAAGTGGATACTAATACAATAGGCAAGAGTTACTACCTTCAGATATGCACATATTTTGAGGGTGACTATTACAGAGCTTTCTTTACTCATATCAGGGTCAGGCCAAACAAGGCATACATTCGAAACAAGCCTACCTTTATCTTCCACTGTGATCATCACTTCTGATGTTGTGTTCCCAACTTTTGAGATGAATGAACATCTATATTTTGTGTTTTCTGATACTGAATCTTTCACCCAGCTGAGAACATGCACTCTGCCATCAAGCAACATATGAGATTGCTCTGTAATGCATGTCTTCATCTTTTGTCCATTCTTTTTCCAGATGAAGTAGGAGTCATCCGGACCTGTAAAAATGTCAGTCAGCTTATTCTGTAAGAAAATAGAACAGTCTTTGAAAAGAAAACAAAACCCTATAACAATAGATTAGGCTTAAAAACATTAATGGTTGATTGTAATGTTTCTTGTGTTTCTTCAGCTAAAACTTTGAGTACCAAAAACCTGGCATAAAAAGGAACTAGCACTGGTAAATTAGGTTCAAACCAAAGTTGGGAGTTCATACGTATTGATGAATTCTGTGTGGATTGTCGCAAGGGGGAACTCAGCCCACATGACAGAGCCAATGATGAACATCAGCACCACCTGCCTATGTGAGTTCCTGTAGCACTCCCCTACTGCTGCCCAAGCTAGCTCCTGCTACAGAGCTGAAACCACCCAGGACATGCCTTGCAGAATCTGAAAGAAGGCCAGGAGGGGGAAAGTTCAAGAACTCTGTGTGTCAAAGGTGCTGGAAGTAGTATTGAAAGAGGCGGAACTGGAAAAAGCACAGAACCAGTAGTAACAGCAGGCACTTAAGCAAGACAGAACTTGAAAGAAACTTGGATCAACAACAAAGAGCAACCTAATTTTTTAGCTTTGTTACTATTATTTGTCTTAACCTGCAAGGACTACATTTGAATAAATCAGAGATTGACAGTAGCCTAGAGGACAGAACAGCTGTTCCCAGAAAACGAGCAAGGGTGGCTGAAGTGCACTTGGCAGCATCAGAGCCTTTACACTTAAAATACAGACATCGGGGCCAAGCTAAGAACTTTGTAATTCTGATGTTTCAAACATGCCTATTTCTCCTTCTGGGCCTAGGATCCAGACTACCCTTAGCAATAGAAGATGTAAAGAGAAATTTGGGGTAAAAAGAAAATAAAACTATTTTTGCAAATAGGTCTTGACAGAACCTGCTACAGAAGTCAAGCCTTTATTATGAACACTTCATATTGCAAATTGATGTGGCATTTTTTCCTTAGAAAAATACAATTCTATGGTTGGTGTCCAGAAAACCAATTAAGTTTTAGATAATCATGCAGGCAGGGGAAAAAAAAAAAGCTAGCTTTTACATTTGTGTACTTGCTCACTGTATCATATTAAATTCTTAACTCCTAAGTTTTATTTCCAAATCTGCCACGAATACGGAAACATAAATTAGTAGTAAGGCTAAGGGTGGATGATAGAGAACATGATTTAGTTAAAGCATTGTAGAGTTTCTCTGAGGGAAGTGGCACAGACTGACAACAGCTCTAATGATGTGGAGAGGGCAAGCATACACTGGACTGAAAATAGTCTAGCACACACTCATTTTTTTTAAAAAAGGTGTTCTGTGAATAATTGTACTCATTCTACAGTTAACAGCAAACAGGTTACATGTCACTAAATTCATGGGAAGTCTGGAACCAGGGACAAATTACTTCAGTAAACTAATACTGCCATTGGAATTTGGACAAACAGGAGGAGTAGTAAGTACAAGCACAGCAGAAAGATAAAGATCTCTAAGTACCGTTTTAGAGCCATGCAAGTAAGCAGCATGTTTAGTGCAGGACACTTCTCTAAATTTACTGCAAATGTACTAATCACACCAGAGAACCCTGCTAAAGATCACAGTTTTGCTGGAAATGCGCCAAAGTTTCAAGTTTCAGCTTACGTTTACCTTTCACCAAGTGACTAAAATCCAACCATTTCCTTATACATGAAATTTTGCAAGCTCTGTTGGCTCAGGTCAGCCCCTTATGAAGTTGGAACTAAGCAATTTTACCATTTCTTTTTTTTCTCTGGGCAGTCAGAAGCACTGGAAAGCGCCAGAGATACACACTCATCCCCACTTACACTGGTTGACAGCAAAATCTAGGTTGAAGCAGTAGTCAGGGTTTTACTGATGTTCATGTTTCACTGCAGTTTGTTTCCAATTTTCAGGCAATTACCGTCTCTACTTTGCATTTAACAAATATGATTCAAAGTTTTTGAAACCGTTTCACAGTGTATTTTTTCTATTGTTCCACCCTGAAAATGAAATCAAATTTTCTTCAACTTTATGGTCAGAATTTCAGAATCAGATGTAATGGTTAGAGAAGTATTTTTTGAAGATAAAGGAAAATAATATGAACATATACTCTGCATTTTCTACTGTTGCTGTAATAAGCATTAATTACATGTCTAGTGCAAACTTTAAAATACAAGTTTCTGACACACCTGATCTACTTACTTTGCCATCCATGTTAAGAATGCTTGAAAGATTTAAAAAAAGTAATCTTATTAGAACATAATAATCAAGCAGAGAATTAAACAGCACAACAGGCTAGATATGTAAGTAGCTATGTCTAAGCAACCATGAAATGTATTTCAAACAGTTAACTTCAAAAACATTGCTTCAATAAACTACATTAATTACATGTGATTAGGTAAAATCAACTTCACCACCTTGATGATTTTAGAAGGGGAATTAACAGTTATCAAAGAAAAATACATGAAACCTTGCAGCATTATCAGAACTACCCGTTTTCTTTGCATAAGCCCTTCAAAATTTCCAGTGTCTGTGGAAGCGTTTGCCTTTTTCCCATATAGTTCTCATTTTCTCTGCTTTCAGTAGTTTGAATGAAAGGGTAATGCCCACATAGTAACAGCCCAGGTAGTTTCTGCCAGCTAAATGGGTTCTCTAACCTATGCCAAATGAAGCTGGGTTACACAAACCACATATTTAATACCCAGGTGATTTTTCCCTCAATATTTTCGCAAGAAAAAAATTCAGCCACCATAGACAGCAAAAAAAACTTAAACCACTGCAGCTGCTTGTAAGCTTCTACCCACAGTCTAACTGCGGGTTGGGTTGATGGGTTACTGGTGTAAATTTGACGGAAGGTTAAAATATGTAAGTAAATAAAACCAGATTTAAAGAACTGAAGTACACAGCTACAGATTCAGAGCAGCATGGTGATGTGCCCTGCTAAGCCGGACCAAATTAAGCATTTGCCATATACACCTCACATCCTAACAGACATATGGTTTTCAAGACAGTTTGGAGATACTAATTTAAAAGTAGATTACAGATTAAACAGAGCTCAGTGACGTAAGGCAGGGGGAGCAAGAGGGAGTACTGGCCAAGCTGGCTCCTTGTGCCAAGTGCTGCAACGCGCAGAGCTGCAGAGACATTTCAAAAGCAGCCCAGTGAAGCTGTATCATGAAACCCTGAACAGTGCTACCACTGCTGTTGGTTCAGTACAGGTTCTCCCTCATTTCTAACCCAGTTCTTGAAGGGTAGCATTAGAATAAGGCTTCCCTATATTCATAGAAACACTTCCAAGATAAAGACAGGGGAGTTGGTAAAACAGCAGGAGCCGTTGGCAAACCTACACCCCAGTTAATAATTTCTGCAAATTGACAGCAAATGGAAATCCAGTGAAGATAACCCACAGGTATTGCACAGAGATTTCTATCAGGGTAACAAAAAAGTCTTTTACACAAATTCCTACAATCTAGAGACAGAACTGCTACCGGAGGCTATCCACAGTGATGGGCAGTTTAGGTTTAGGAAAAATCTCCCTTGTATAACCCAATACACACCAAAAGCACTTTCAAAGCTCACCACGTGCAGCAGATTAAGAAAAAGAATGGCATCTGGATTTAATGCTTGCTGTCGAGCTTGCAGCTTTGCTGAATGCTACTGAAGCAAACATCCCAGATTTCTAAAAACCAAGATCATGCAGGAAGCTGTCATCCGGAGCAGAGACTAAGTTTTAAAAAGGCGTTATAATCTGGATGCAGGAAGGTTATTTTAAATCAAAGTTAGCCCAGGAAGAGGTTAGTCAATCATTAATATGAAACATTACCACCAGCATTACCCGGTATGTGAATGAAGGATTTAGGGCTGCTCAGAGTTTCTTGAGTTGTAGGAGTCTGAGTCATTGCTGCTGGTAAGATACGAAAATAATACATCAGTAGTAAATTAAGCCATCAGAGGGTAACTGATTGGAAAAGTGGGAAAAAAAATCTTAAAATTGAGACAAGTATCTGTTTCTGAAATAGTGTGCAAGTTGCATAGCTTGTACCCTCTGTAACAGGGAGGGGGGTGTTGCAGTTTTGTTTGCTGGTGTTTGGTTTTGATTGTTAAAGTAGGGCAATGCATTCTAGAAGACAAGCTTGACAGCAATGGCAAAAAGAATTACTTTAAAAAGCCAAGGAGAATAGACCTCTCAGGAATGACAAAGAATATTACTTTCAACACCAAATATTTCATACTGAAGAACGCATGATATACTCCTCCTTCAGACACCTGGTGCTTCGATAAACCAGTCTCTTTCTGTCCCATCAACACCACAAGCTGATGCAGCCTTATTAAGGCAGATGAGAAGCAGGAAGTGCTTCCTGCAAAATGTGAACCACATAAAAGCTGGAAGCAGCAGCCAATCACCAGAAGTGATGCACAGCACAAGCAGATGCAAGTAGGACATGTCATCCATCTTGTCGGAGTGGAATTTAACAGCAGGTTGCGAAAACAGCTGACTGACCCATTAGATGAAAATGCAATTGGTAACTGTCCATGCATTTATTCAGATGTTCTCTGAGGGGGTCTAGAAAAAGGTTTTGCAACCAGAACCTAGATAATTATCTGTGAAGAAAAAATCAAAGAAAGCTCTAGTAAGCTAGAACTAGGGACTGGCAGAAAAAAAATTAGATTCCACTTTGAGTTTGTCCAATTATTTTTGGCTCTCCTATCAGCTAACAAGGCTACTATGTTAAGTTTTAAAATAAAGTGAAGAAAATTGGAGAACATATTTTAAGAGTAATATGCCCTCCAAAAATTACTCCTGTTCTCTGGAGAACATAAACTACTTTTTTTTCGTTTGGCAGGTAGATCTAGCAGGAAGACGACTGGAAGAGATGGAAATGAGATTTTCACCCTCACTATGGGGACAATGCACACAATATGCTGAGGCTGCTCTGGTAGCAGTTTCTGCTGAAGTAGTTAAAAGAAGATGACAGCTTTGGTCCAAATTAGTACTCAGTTAATCAGCCATCACAGCAACAGATTAATAATTACAATTCCATGGGCTGCAGCTCTCATGGGGAAGAAAAGTAAGTGTACAGGTAGTCGGTTTGCAATCCTGGCTGGTGGTGGGTAACAAGATGTTCTGAGGAAAATAGTGTAAAATTGTGGTTATGCTCCAGATTCCGATACCAGTCCAAACCCATCACATCTCTCCAGGCAGGACTGGGAAATACAGCTGCTCAGTCATGGCCAGGGTGTAGGAGTTAGTACCAGTGTACTGCTCCAAGCTGAGGCATTACCGAAGCAAGAGTTCCGCATTAGCAAGGAGAAAAACAGTTGAAGTATTTATGCTGAACTGCAAAAGAAAAAAGGCTAAATTGGGAGGTCAAGTAAACTCTTGTAAGCAAATGGTACAGAGAGGAAAACAGACACTTAAGTGAATCCCTCACTCTCCTGAGAGGACATCCCAGAAGGCATTTACCCTAATGTGAAGCAAACTTCTCCTTTTATACACACCTAGTCATACTCCAAAAGCTGATGTGAATTCTCCAAAATGTCTTCTTCCTGCATCATTGTAGTCTCCTCATTATTGTGTATATTAAATTCAAATGGAGAATACTGCCCATTTTGCGACCCAGACAGTTTGTCTCTGCAAACAGCTCATGCAGCACCCAATCCCCAAACAAGCTGAAAAGCTGAACTGGACAACTAAGCAGCAAACCTGCAGCTTCACAGAGGTACTCCTGCACAAAGGTGCTAGCTGCTTCCTTGGCCTCCAGAGACTTTTTGACAGGTTATTTTCTCAGAAGGGTGGCTCATTCCAACTGTGTGTGGATACCAGTGAGAAGCTTTGAGAACCATGCAATGGCTTCATTTCCTTAGGCCCTCTGCTAACAGAAGATGCAGTCAGCAAGGTTTACTGGTGAGTGTGCAAAACACCTGCTGGTGCATAGGGGACACACTGCAGCACACATGCAGCCCCAAGTGTTTTAGACACATTACAACACAGTAACTACTGCAGGCTGCAATCACTAGTCCTCAGTGGACTGATTCTGCCATGGGAAGGTATTTTAGGGTCATTCTTTATGTTTTAATCATTTATAAACTATCAAAAGCCACACAAGATGTTTCCCAACTGCACCTTATTATTCATTCCACAGGGAAAACCTGTATGAATGCAGTCAGCTGCACACTGGGACATGTAGAAAAAAAAAAAATTAAGGAAATTTTTTGAAGAAAAAAGAACAAGACACTCTTGGTTCTCCTTCTTTTCCTTGCTCTCCCCTTTTCTAATTTGATGCTGATGCTTTTTAATTTGCCTTATGCTTAAACTATTTTTACAATAGGGCTGCTCAGTGTTTCTGGAGTTGTAGGAGTCTGAGTCATTGCTGCTGGTAAGATACGAAAATAATTCATATTATTATTCTAGTCCTTACAGGAAAATTAATCTAGTTTAAAAAAAAAAAAAAAGGAAAAGGCATTCTTTTTGCACCCCTTTCCATGTATTTCTTAGCTTGACCATAGCCTTTACATATAAAACTGCACAGCAGAAGAAATTTCTACAGAAATGTTTCAAAATCTGCTGCTGATGCCAGAATTTAAGAATTCATCATTCATGTCACAGTCCCCTTAAATTTAATTTTAAATTTTCTTACAGAAGTTACTATGAAGGAAGCCATCAGAGCTCAGATAACACCAGCACTTATGAAGGTGTTTAATGCTGTAGGGTTTGCAATGCAGAGTTAGACATGAGGGTTTCAGCAGGCCCCATGTCTGAAAAAAGAAATGCCATCATTCTAGTAAGATAACTACAGCCCTAAGATATCACAATCTAAAGTAACAAGGGTATCTTTAATGTCTGCGAGTTTTATGTAAAACAGGTCTGCAATATTTACCTAATTTCATAACCTTAAGACTTCCAAGTCCTTTTCTGTTATATGTTAAAGGAACAATCTTAATTTTTCAACTTATCTTCTAGATGCATCCCAAATAATAATAAACAGATGGCATGTCGGAGATCTGCACAAAGGAAGGGTTTTATAGTACCAAGGTGCTGCTAAGCAGTGTTTAGTCAGTGCAGAAATCATTGGGGAAAGAAAGTACAAAACTACAAAATTACAAATGAACGGCTACCATAACTGGAGTCAAAGACACTGAAACTGAGTCACAGTCAAATAGCATGTGATAAAACACCAAACATCTGCAGAGAAGGTAATTCATAAAGTGGGATATGAAATTGTTTAACAAGGTGCAAACCTAGCATTCCCACATGAAGATAGACTGACCATTTACTAAGCATACAGATTGAAGTCATGCGTATTGCTCCAGAAAATCGTCACTGTGTAAATCTCAAAATATACTGCATAACAATTAAAAAATTTTATAAAGTTATGAAATACTCGTGCAATGGACTGAATTGTTTTGGAACATGCAGAGCTTTTCCTTTCAAGGCTACTAATAAACAATTTTCATGTTTCAAAAACTAACATTATGTCTGTCCATAGCCATAATTAAGAACCACTTACCAACTTCAACTGGTTATAGAACGTAAGTGTATGCTCATGAAAAACTGCTATTTGGTATTTGTGTTCTTGTAAGAACAGAAAAGTAACAACCCAAGTAAACTCCATTATAAGATACTGACATGCTGTAATTTAAATGCTGTCATTTGTGAGTTTGGACAAACATTTTGTCCAGCACAAAGCATGTTCCCAGGCAGGCTCATTCTGCTCTGGATGCTGCACACCTCCATGCCTCTCCTGACTGAGCTCTACAGCGGACCAGACAGCCCAGGGCACCATGGCTGATGCAATCATGTAAATGATGCAAAAAAATCTCACCCACAAATGAATTACTCATTTCCATGGGTAAGTCAGTCTCTGACAGACGAGCTCCTCCTCCTCCTGGGGAAAGATCAGGCACAGCAAGGTATATGGGTGTTTGAGGCATTCTGCTGAGTCCTGTGATACACCAGCACTTGGTGACACCACTACAGGCAGCCCTCAGATGCAGCCTGAGGCTGGTCTCTTTCAGACTTGCTCTGCAGGTTGCCAAGAGTATTACTCGGTCTGCAGCAGTCCTAGTGAAGTGCAGTGCACTGCAGTTTATATTTTCACTGCATTGTATTTTATATTTTCAGTGCATTGTATTTTATATTTTCCCCACCCTTCTGCATGTCTTTCTGTACAACTTCAGGCTTCACCAAAGGTAACTAGTGAACCACTTGTAATTCTGATTCTTCAAGTTACAAATCTTTTCTTCCATGGATGTGGGAAACTTTCTTGTACTCCTTCTAAAACAGCATAACCACAGGGCACAGGCATTGTATGTGGGTGTTACCTGATACCCATCCCAGTATCTCCATGAAATAACTACTCCTTTAAAGTATATTGCCAAGTTCAGAGAACTTTTATGTTCACGCTCCTGGGGTTATTTTACCAAGACTGAAAATAATCCAATGTAAGACCTCCAGCTGCAGATGAATTAAGAAAGGAAGGGAGTCATCTTGACACCATGGACACTGAGAGAGTCTGGATCTGCAGGTAAAGCATAGTGTTTTGCAGCATTTCTGATTATAGAAGCATTTAAATTGCTGCTCAGGACTCTCAATATATTTCAGTATGTCATTCATCTGTGAAGTTACAGACATGGAGATACTTCTCTAAAACTGTGGGAGGTGCCAGTAAAACACTTTTGTGCAGAACCAAAACTCTAGAAAAAGCCTGTTCCTACTATACTTAATTTCAACAGAGCACACCAGAGAAATTATACAGCAGGTGCATACATCACCAACTCACTGTCTCTGCCCTGAACGAGATGGTGTAGTATTTTGTTCAATTTATTTGAAGCTTGCCTCAAATACCTCTCAATGTTTTAAACAGGAGAGAAAAGTTCTACTAGAGAAAATATACAGGAAACCTAATGTCTGCCCATGCACATACAGCAGACAGGTCCCTGGCAAAATGTGAGACTCTTTGGAGAAGCAGAGAAACCAACTGGAAGAAAACTTGTGAAGGGAGATTTATTCCTTCTTTTCCAGAAGGACAGGACTACTACATGCTTGAAAAAAACTAATTTTTCAGAAAAAGAAGTGGCAGTATGTCACAAGTGCTGTTTGTGCTGTATCCACTTTAATTTCACCTTAGGGAAATGAGCCAGTTACAAGGTTGTAAAGTGTTATTCTTAGGCGAGTTTTCAGGTTAAAACATGTGGGATGAGTAAGAGATGAGCAAAAGAACTCACTAACTCCTGCTGAGTTTCCAGACAGCTTGAAACAGATATTTACAGTTGAAGAAAGGAAGAGATTCAGCAATTCTGATAAAATAATAATTAAATTAGAAACTTAATTAAAAATAAGCTTGAGGTTTTTGACTGGATGATGTGGCAATTATGTATTTGAATCATCCATTTACTGATGCCATATCCTTTAGGCAGGCAACCAGGCACAACATTTAACTCTGTCAGTCTCATTTAACCCTTCTGCTCCTTGCAAACACATTTCGTCTTATATTCATAGTTGGGGCAAATAAAGTTCCATTACAGCTCTGTTTATATAATGAAACATCAACAAACACTGAACAATGTCAACAAATCTGAGCAAAGACCTTCCCTGCAAAAGCAATTGCTTAGCCACCCCTCACCCAGGCTAAATTAATATATACTCACATGCAGGACCCAAAAAGATGCAAAACATCTGCATCAGTATATGCTGGTTTGCATTTGTGGTTTTTTTTGGATTTTTTTAATCAGCCGACTAAAGTTGTCATTCTCGGTAAGAGAAGGCTGTGTTGTCCACCCCCCACCCAGGATAAATTCATATGCAGGACCCAGAAAGATGCAAAATATCTGCATCAGTTCAGTATATGTTGGTTTGCATCTGCTGGGTTTTTTGTTTTTTTTAAATCAACAGACTAAAGTTGTCATTCTCGGCAAGAGAAGGGTGTGCTGTATCAGCCCACTGTCTTGTTTCCCAAAGGGAGAAAACCGCCATCCATAATACAAAGTCCAGTCCTTCACTGCTTTCTGAGAGCCATCAGAAGTGCTCCCACATCTGTCATCTTGGCCCCACCTGTGCCATTACTGCATCCCTTGGATGTCAGGTGGTTGTTAAGTTTCTTCCACTATTCACCTCTATACCTCCTGCGGAGGGAATTCCACAGGCTGATTTTAGGACACTGCGCCTTCCTTAAGTTCACTGCCAAGGCAAATACAATCACTGACAATTTTTAAGAGCAGCATGACCATCATGTTAAGATGGGCACTGCTGGATGAAAAGAAGTAATTTTAAAATAAATTCCAGATCTACCACAATTATCAAGCTGTTTAAATCTTTCGTGCTATTATAACTTTTTTTCTTCATGGTGAACACAGTTTCTGAATTGCCTATACCAAAAGTGAATGAATTATTGCTGAAAAGGTCTTTCAATCTAAATGGTTCTATTCTATGAAAGAACCTGCATCCCACTGTTGTTCCTTTTAGCCATGGAAGTACAAGTAATGCCTTTGTTAAGATCTATGCTAATAAAAATTTATGCATTTTGATCTGACTCCATATAACACTACCAGAGACACCAATATGGAACAGTACTACTTTTTAAAATTATGCAGTCTATATAATCTCTTCTTTTAAAGAAAAAGGTTACATATGAAAACCTGTTTATATCTATTAAATCACACTCAGTCTAAGCCAGCAACTACAAATTGTAATTTGTAACAATCCAAACAAAAGCTGGGCAATAAATGTTGAATTGCTATGGAAAGAATACCTTGGTCCTCCTGTACACCTCAGACAATATATCTGTCATAAAATGGAAGCTGTCATTACTGTAAGTACTTCACCATTTGAAGTAAGATGAAAAAGGAATGACTGACCTTTTGCTCAGTTCAAATCCAGAAAATATGCTCAGTTTAAATCCAATAAAAGTGTATTTTTTAAACTCCAGACACACTGACAATGAAAGTATCTACCTGCTAAACATCCATGTGCAATCCTGATTCACTGAATCCCTTCAGCATGCAAGTGAACCCAATAACATCAATTGACAATTAACACCCTAAAGTGGATTGCTAAATCAGAGCCTCCATTACACAGTACGGTACTCGCAGTGACTGATGCCTGGTAACAGCATGCTGGCATCCTGATACTGTCTCTCTTTTTTTTCCCCCCAAACATCAGAAAAGTAAAACTTATACAGTACATGGTGACGTAGCTAAACCTTTAATGTAGAAAGTGCTGGCTCATACAGGGCTCCTCCAACTTACCTGTGGCTTGGCAGAAGAGGTGGAAGGGTCCCCGGACACTAACATACTGTGCCTGGTCACTTAGGAAAGGTGGCAACAACATGACCTTTACAGGGTCTTTGCTAGACCAAACATCAGGCTGGGTACTGGTGGGTGAAGGAGGTGAATCACTTCCCACACAGGACAAAAAGGAGGTACCAGTAGGAGGGAAAGGTATAGGAGATGAGGCTGTGTGACAGAAGAGGACAGAAAAGAAAGTAAAAGGGTACTAAGGAAAAAAGTTGCAAGAAATATATCACACAATGAAGAAATAATGCAAAAAGACAAATGAATTTTAGAAAGGTTGTAAGAGGAAATGTCCCTAGGCCCCTAGAGAAGAGCACTTTCCTTCTTCACCCACATTTTTTCTCCCATCCTCCCATCTCCCCACCCAACCCATTCAATTGAAGCTGAGAGGCTGCTTCAAATTAATTACAGAAGTTTTTACTTCCCCTGCCACAAGGAACATTAGTGCTTGCCAAATGGAAAGCAGTGTCATTGTGTCACATTTCATAAAAGCCACGATATAATACAATTTATTTTAATATTTATTCTGTTATATGTACATAATTAAAAATAGAAAAATAAAACAAAACTGAATCTTATAAAATATAAACTGTTTACGCTAAGATGGTCTAAATTATGTTCGCATGGAAGTTCAACACAGAAAAGCAGCCCAGGCATACTGCTATTTACTGTTAAAATGTATTCTACTTCTAGCAATATTTACAGAAAGATGCAGTGAGAGGAACAATTTTTCAGGACTGTACTGCACACAAAATGCTTTTACAGACAAACAGTGCTGCTGTGAACCAGGCTCAGAACAAATGCACACTTTCACGTTAGCAGGCATGATTCACATAAACAGTTCAAAGGACTGATTGTTTAAGCAGCTCCAGTTTCAGTCTCCAGTTGCATAGGAGAGTGAAGGTATCATCCAGAAAGAGTGACGCTGCAAGTATTTATCACAAAAAGAAGCCGAGTTATTTCTGAATCTGAAAAGAAGAAAAAAATCAGCAACGTTTTCTCATCAGGCTGTGTCCTAACAGTCCATTCCAGAGAGTCACTAGCTGAGTTGTTGGAGTTAATTCTTCTTGATTCCTGTTTTGCTTCCACAATGCAAGAAATCTCTTTCTGTGTCACTGCTAACTGACAGTTGCTTGCCTGTACTGTTCTACAAACTAAAGAAAAAAAATAAATCCAGTTTTGTATAGAAAATAAAATGTAACTATGTCCAGCTGGCTGGCTGGTGGGGGGGAGGAAAAAAAACCCCAAACACAACAACAACAAAAAAAGCATTTGTTTCCTCCTTCCCCATTCCCCACTTACTCCATGTTTTGTACCGATATTGTTGTACCTACATTTCTAGAAAGCAGCAAAGAAAAAAAGCCTTTAAACAAGATTATCCCTGAGTCTTACACAAATCAAGGCAATGCTATCCCCATTATACCTTAAAATCTAAGATACTTGAAGAGCAGTTAAAAAAATTAACTTTAACCAACTAATGAGATCTAGTGTGCCAAAACACAAAGCATAAAACTAAAAACAATCACTAGAAGCAAAGAAAAAAAATGTCCCAATCTGGACAAAAGTCTATAATTTACCAATCTGATAAAACTAAACTCAATTTCCAATTTGGAATTAAAATGAAACTAGATTTTTTTTAATGGCAACTAAAAATATGTGTAGACTGAAGTACTTTTTAAAGCCAACTTAATTATAAAGTTACTTTTATTCTATGGAAGAACATGGCCAAAGAACAAGCAAGTAGCTTCACTAGAGCAAAGCGCTCAGTGGGGTGGAAAATTGGGAATAAACAAGTGGTGATCTGAAACTGGCCATTTGAAAAAAACAGAACAAAAAAAGACAGTACAACACAAGATGCTATGGTCTCCAGACAAGTACACCAGTTCTCTAATCTGCTGAGATCTGAACAAAAATTGGCTTGCTGTACAGCTTAAGCATGTAAACCCTGCTATGGCTCAGCTGTCACACTCAGGTGCTCTGTGCTCAAATAGCCAGCCGCAGGACCACAGCTCACTTCCGCCACTGGGAGGGACGGCGGAGTCCTTCAGTCCCCTTCCACGTCCGAGTCAGCATACTTGAGCTCACACTTCACGTCAAAGGGCTTGCCCTTGGCCTCGCGGGACGCCTGCGAGTCCCCAGCTTGCAGCTGGCTGTTCCCACAGTCGGGCTCGGTCTCGTAGCCAGTGTCATGTGCGGGCTTGGGCTGCTCCCCACTCTGGTGGCTGACACTGCCCTGCTCCACCAGCGTCTCTTTCACACTTTGCTCACAATCAGAAAAATCTGACTTCGTTTTCTTCTTACCAAGCAGCATCACAGAGCGAAATTTCAAGCACTGCCCTGGCAAGTACCCTTTGTAACAGTTGTAGGAGAGCAGGCACAAAAAGAGAATGAAAAAGAAGAGGAAGAGGAACATCAACAGAAAGTTATCGTTTGACTTGAGGAACATGGTCTTTTCCGGGACTGCATCAGGAATTGAATTGAAGAGCTCTGTGTTGGAGGCTACACTTGTTAGGACAGGGCCAATGGGCTTTGTTAATATCCTTGCTGTTGTTACTGGTACCATGTGAGTAGTTGAGGTGTAAGCAGTAGAGCCCTCGGTTGATACAGCTGATACTTTTGGCACATCACTATTACCTTCTGTTGGTGCGGCTGTCACGGTGGGGCCTACTGTGGTATGCTGCATTTTTTTCAGTTCCAAAACATGCTTAGCCAGCACTTGAGAAAATTTCTTATTTTTCACTTTTTCTTCTGACAAACATTGGTAAACACCACTATCTCCTTCAGATAAATTGAAGATGAGCAGTGCCTTTTCCAGCAGACGGTACTTGGGACTCTCCACTCTCAGCACATCATCTCTGAACTTCCAAACTACCTGTGCCAGATTGGACTTTTGAGAACACTTGAGTTCTGCTGTGCTCCCATGCTTGAATGTATGCTGTAGGGGATTCTCTCTTACTTTATCTGGAACATTAAAATAAACGTGCAGAGTATCAGCAATGATTCCAGTTTGCTCTAATCTGTACAGCTTCACCAGACTGTGTTACAGTCTTACTGGAAGCATGAAGACTATGGCATTCACCTCACAAGACCAAGTGGACAGCATGCAAGAAGACTCTCAGTGAAATACCAAGCTGCATGTGAAACATCAAGACAGCCTAAGAGACAGGACACCTCAAACTATAAGACAGCCTCCACATCTAGATAAAAATGAGACCTTGCTTATCCACAACTGAGTGTACATCTGAGACAAGTTATTGTTTGAGACAATATACTGAACTTGGTCTCACTCTACATCCAATTAGTGCCTTTTAAGTAAATCAGTAAAACTACAAAATATCCAAGAGGAAACTGAACTATCCTTCTGAAAAAAAAGGATATTTGCACTTATGGCACATCCACAATGTCACTCTATAACTTAAAAAAAATAACAAGAAAAACTCTCATGGTAGTCCAAGCTTTGCTTGGATTGGAAATAAAAAAAGACTACATCAAACTTTTAAAAGCTTTTTTTACTGCAGCTCAAATCTCACATAGCACTACTCCTCTTTATGATCTCCTTGATCTGGTGGCAGCAGCACACACTATAAAGAAAGGACCTGTGGTTTCTTGTCTTAAAGCACTATGGAAGGCACTTCAGCTGCCCTATATCATGTTCTGAGTTCCCCCTCCCCTCTCACCATAAAACCAGCTTTTTTTCAAAACCATTTAATCTGATCTAGCAGCAATAGCCAAGCACTTGTCAAAGCTCACAGTAGAATGTCAAATGCTGCATCAAAGAGACAGAGGCCTCTGCAATAGAAGTACTTCTGGTATTGCTTTCATTCACAAGTCATTGTTGAGGTGCCCCCATTGATTTCAGGGGGTTGTGCACTGCACACTGAAATGCATACAAACACAGACATTTTTTAAGACAACATGCAGGCTATACAGATGCTCAAATATTCAAAACCAGAATCTCATACCTATTAAAATGTAAATAAATGTCCAGATAATCACGTAAGCAGAGCTGAACTAAACAGAACTCTTTCACTACTCCAACTAGACATATGAAGGAGCCCTTCGAAGACTAACTCACCAGAACAAGAAGATGCATCTCCACCTATGTTTTGAATCCAGTTCCTGTAAAAAGAAGTTCAACCATTATAACTTCAAATCTTGTTTCCTAAAGTCTGCCCATCCCCTTGTAAAGCAGGAGTCATCTTAACTAAACAGCACTAGCGGACATAAATGGATAGGAAAAAGTATTTGAGAACATTCAGTTTTTAAAATTCCACTTTTCAGTAAGGGATAAGACTGATTAAACATTGATTGTAACTGTAAGGTAATCAAAGGATACTATTACCTTTCCATTTCACCTTCTTTAAAAATATCAATGCACGAAGCTTCAAGGGGTTTCCAAGCACAGTAAGGATCCCTTGCTAACACACAGTCAACACAAGTGGTGTACTTGTCACAGAATGCCACTGGAGACTGCACCACACCAGAATTTGAACCAGCAAAGAGGTATCTTCTGCCCTAAAGAAAACAAAGCACAACAACAAAAAAATCAGAGCAAATCACTTTCTCAAAGCCAAGCAAACCAATTCATGGAACAATTTAAATATTATTAAAGAGCTGCATACATACAGCTGTGTTTGTAAAAACTGGTGCACAAGGAGAATAAGCATTTGATTAGCTTTTATGTCTAGAAGCTTATCTTGAATATATTGCAGCAATGCTGAAAGTGCAAAGACAATGAAAAACTGAAACAGGTACAGTTTATGGCAATGGAAAGCAACCATGTCTAACTATGGCTTTATCATACAGTTTTTCCAGAAATATGAATGCAATAATCCTTCTATGAGGCAAGGCAAGCCTGTACTGATGACACGCAAGACCGAGCAAGGCAAAGCTTGCTCTGCACAGGACCTGCTCCTCTTAATCCAAAGCAGCTCTATTGCCTTCAGCTCTTCAGCCAGCCAGACTATATAGCCACATCAGCATCATCCTTACAAGAGTCAAATGCTTCTGAAAGAACAACACTGGTAGTACTCAAAGGAAACAGCACTGGCAGGACACCTAGGAGAAGCTGAATATAATCAGAATGGCTGTTGAACCACTGCTGCTGGGGATCCCAAACAAGTCTGACTCTGAGCACAGCAGGAAAAGACCACACTCATCCTTATTACAAAAGGCAGGCAGCTGCCGTATTTCACTCATCTGCTTTAGAGCTCAAAGAAACCAATGGCTCAGGGTACACCTTGACTTTACACATTATCAGGCAAAGTCTCAAGAAAGGGGCCTGTGCTGCAACCCAAACCCACCATGACCAACCCTCTACTCCCTTTAAGAGGCTCTCCATAGAAAGCTGAACGACACACCCCACAATGGCAGTGGGTTGGCTTCATCCTGAGCAGAATACTGAGTGGTTTTATCAGCACCCTACTGCAGTTGTCGCAGCAAACAAGCTAGATCCAAGCATGGAATGGCTTTTCCTGTACTGCAGTCATAAAGATCTCAGTACACAGAAATGTACTCAGGGGTCATGCCTGCAATGAGACTGCTTGACTTAGGCAGGATGAGTGTAGTCACAAAGTGATGAGCACACATCCAAGAAAAGATTTCAAGCAGAGAAACATTCTTCAATAATCTCATGTTCAGGGTGCACACGTTTGACCTTGACGTCAGAAACACCTTCAAAAAAACAACAACTGAGAGAGCATCTTAGGGCTGAATTTAGGTTTTGCGTCTCACTGATGCTCTGCTCTTTCTACTAAGGATGTAAGGAGGTTCTGCCATGAGAACTTGGAACAGGTCAGTCTCCTCTTTCATGTAGTGCTCATGAGGAAGTCTCTAGATGAAGCTGCAAGACCAAGCACAATTTAGTTTGGATCCATCTCACATATGAAATGCGCAAACAGCTTTAAAGGAAACTCTTGACACTGGAAAATGCAAGACAAAACAGGATCAAAAAAGAATCTGCTGGCATTGCTGAAAGATAGCGCATGAAAGACAGTTGAACATACATACAAATGAGGTCTTTCATCCTGAAATTTAACACAGGTTAGTGTTGGACTATGCTGCAGTGCCCATAGAAGGAAGTGTACAGTGCTGGAGACATACAACTTCCTAGGAAAACCTTCCCATTCTGCTTGAAGAATTCCACAGTGCATGAAGCACTGCTCATCTCTCTAGAGCTCTGCTGGATAACGCTGCAACAGTGCGCATGGGTTGTAGTGTCTTGGCATGTTTCCCAGCTCATACATCCAAGGGTTCAGGAACATGCAGCGAGCTGAGCAAATAATTTTTAAAAAATTCAGACACACCTTCCAGTCAAGCAAGAGCTAAGACGATCCACTGTAGGCTCATCTGCCTGTCCACCACCCTCCACACAACGTGGGAAGAACCTAGAGACTACTGAAAAATACATTCAGAAAGGACTCTGACTCCAGAGAGGTCTAAAGGCCATCATCAGCGTAATTATTACCTTTCTGTGGTCAATTCACTACTATGGGATGCCACGACATATATCACAATACCAGCTCTGTGAAGGACTTCAGTAGCCACTGACTGTGGAGACAGAAACTTGTGTTTTCAGGCTGGGGAGCAGCAGGAATCCCTGCTTGGGTGGTACTGTGACTACACGGTTTTCATGATTCTGGCACCTGATCCACTCTCCCACTCCTCATCACTGAAAAAGACCTCTGCTTTTATGGGAATGTACTGGGCAGCACTACTTCAGTTTTAGGATTTAGTTCTATGCATCAACAATTATACTAGCAACATGGAAATTCTCCCTTGCAAAAGACACAAACTGTTACTCTCCACAGTGACAATGCAGGAAGCAGTGTTTTATTTCAATTCTAAGTTCTGAGAGAAGTTTCTCTGTGAAAAGACAGTGCATTCCCTATGCAGCCTCTATGCCATGCCTCACACTGCCCCCTTACAGGATATCCTTGAGGAACTGAGCATATGGCACCTGGACTCAGAGCAAATAAATTCAGTGCCATTATTCCTACACTAGCCTTGACTACCAAGTGTGTGCTGAAACTACTACATGATGTCTTTGGTATCAGGCTATAATGCCCATCTCTTTCTTTGTACTCCTTCGAAATGGGTGAATCATAATTAAGTCAGTGTAGGAATGATCCCACAATTAGACAAATGGGTAATATATTCAACAGAAGAGTTATCTATCAGTCTCTTCTATAACAGAGCAAATTCTAAAACTTCCTGTCAAAGCAAGTAATTTGAAGCTTTCTTTGCAGATTAAGCAAATACTTTCTGTGTGTGTATATATATACACACACATACATCTACACACGTATATAGAGAATCGAAGTATCATACAAAAATAATACAAGTTTTAAATCCTGATTTTTGTTTGTCTAGCAAAAACATACTCTGTCCTCAAGACTTCTTCCTATTATAAGCAAGAAAGGATAAATAAGTGTGCAAGATGAGCTTGTAAAAATTATAGCATAAAGCGCTGTTCCACTGAGCTGATCATGCTGACACGCAAAATTTTATTAAATATCGCACAAAAATAAAAGCTGTTTCAAAGTATTCTAAATCCCTAAGCTGCAGAGCATTTATGGATCACTAGGCAGCTACTGAATGCTGGCATTACTACCAGACACTTCAAAAGAGGAATTAATCCTTTATTAAACCCAGAAATCTCACTGTTTGAGGCATCTGATGCTACAAATCACTACTTTGGGTATAGACAGATACATTCACGGATCTGAAGGTCTGAGTAACCAGGGCCAGAAACCTAACTAATGTACAAACTACACATAGTGATTATCCTTCTACTTTCACAAAACCACTCCAGGATTAAACCAAGTGACTGACGAACTGTGCAGGACAGCTGCCAGGTTTGGAGCCTACAGCAGGTCTTGTGCCATCCAGCTGGAGCTGCAGCTGGTGCCCCATTGGGCAGACAGGACCTCACCAGAGGTCCTCACCCATGGCTGCAGCAACGTGACTCCTCTCATGACACATCCAGCATGCAGGAGCCTGTGAGATTTGGGACAGCAGAAATCAATTAACTACACAATTATGAGTCTCAACGCTGAACAAGACTGTTCTCTCTTCTTAGGTCTATTTCCTCAGAACCACACACCACTCCTCTGCTAACCCTAACCGTGACAATTTTTCCTCACAGATCTGCAGTGGCCACAAGGGGTCAGGTTTTTTACATTACTCCTAACCTGAAATCTGGTTAGAGGTTTAAAACACCTTAGTTTTCAGCTTCTGCACATGGAAACCAAGTGGAGATCTGCATACCTGTGCCCCCCCAGCCCCTCCCCATGTCCACATACATTCAGAAGCTTGCCACCTACCAAACATACTGAAATGCAGCAGGCAATACCTATGTGATTGCTGCAGCACAACGAGTTACAAATGCAGCCTTTGGCTCTGTGCACAGCAATGGTCTCTTGTCACAACGTTACAAAAGCGGTACAGAACAGTTTTGTGAAAGAACAAAATGAGATGAATGGTGTGATGCTTACACCACTTACTGTTTTGGATGAAAGCAAGAGAGTTTGGACTGGTTCAAAATTTGGAAAAAGCTGTGTTTCTTCAATAATATGCATTCCATTTTCATAGCTGATTGCTTTGTGCAGAGCTCCTCGATCTGAAACCATAGAGCAATATGTTTAAGTAAGATCCTTGAAATAAAAAGGCAGGAAAAAAACCTGCACAATTGTTATAGGTTGTCTCAATCATGTGCTTGCTGTTCAGCTGAACAATGTCAAAGGCAGCCACTAAACTTGCCATTATCAGGAGCTCTGAGCAATAAATAACATTTTGGTACACAGACTGATCACTTGGGGATTATACTGTGTGGTTTTTCTGAACTCATTGCAGCTTTGCAGTTCTTTTCCTGCAATACTTTGTCAAAGCGCCTAAGATCGTCCACCTACCATGGCACCTTATTTTTTAACAAAAACACCAACTGGTGTAAAAGCACTGTAAATATGGAAATCTCAAAGAGTTTTAAGAAAACTAAAGAATCAGTGCATCATCAAAAAAAGGTTTTGCAGAACTCACCTGTACCGATGAACATAACATCATAGATGGTGCCATTGAGTGCTCTGACTCTGTCTACTACAATCTGTGTGTACTTCACATCTCGCTTTACTAGCCGAGGTCTGTCTCCCATTGGGGTCACTGAGTCATCCATTAGAGGATGATCTTTAACAAACTGCAACGTTTTGTCTGGTAAATTCAGAGAACTCATGTAGTTTGATGCTCTGGCTTCATTGTTTATACACTAGCAGGGGGGACAGGGAGGAGGTAAAAAAAAAAGACAACCAAATTGTATCATTTACTCATACCAAATAAAGACAATTAACAGCAGTTGTATACATTTTCTTCTCCACATTATTTTGGCCAGTAACCACACCTGTACACAACACTCATTGTACCAAGGAAGGTCCTCAGGTCTCACAGCATTTTGGCTTCTGGGATGTACTAACCCCTGAGCTTTGGACTACATTTTTGTTTGGGTCCAAAATACATTCTAGGAAAATACTCCTGTGCTCTCATGCATCTTCACTACTTTTAACCATCACCTCTTTCAGCACTAGCAATAAGATGACCATAAGGAACATAAGGAAGTAAGAAAACTTTGAAAGAGACCCAGCACTATGAAAGTTTTAGCTTGCAGAGCAATGCACTACATTGGATGAACACACTGAACCTGCTGAGACAATGCAACAGTTGCTATACTACTTTTCATCTGAACTAATGAGTATATGATGTTGCTAGCGAGTTCTATTTAACCAAGAGAATATTATTAACAAAATAATGAAAATATAAAGCCAGCTAATAACTCAACTCTAAAATAAAAAAACCCCAACAAACCAAACACTTTGATTCCCAGATAAAAAGTTCAGAACACATCACTTGAGTGTTCTTCTACAAAGTCTTTACAACAAGAAGTAACCAGGTGAGGGCAAACAAATTCATCATTAGCAGGTTACCTAACATTCCCTAGTCTCTTTACTCCTCAGCACTAAAAAAAGTAATCAGAACCAAGATTACAGAAACTTACCGCACCAGGGCGAGGATTAGGAATTTCCCCATTGTATCGTACCCACTTTGTATGAGACTGTTCTACTGTAGCACTTTGCATGTATTTTCCTTTTGAGAAAACCTCTTCTACAGTAGACAGATTGTATGCACACACTGCTGACAACCCCACATTATTCCTGTAAGTTCAGAAAGAAAATAAAAAAACCCAAAATCCAACAAAACATAGGAGTAATTATTATTTTCTTGTAGTAACCAACTGAGATTAAAGGTACTTATTCAGGAAAAGACTATTCCACACTTACAGTTGTGGGGTGAAGACTCCATATATCACTGGTTCCTTCAAAGTTGGAGACTTGAGAATAAAAACATCATTGATAACATTGAAAATTAAATTCTTATCAGGGATGGTACAAATCAGTCTGGCCTTGAGAAAGGAAGTCCATTTTTTCTGCAAGGTCCTTAATCCTCCTTGGTCCCTCTTAAATTATTAAAAAAATAAAAAGATGTTTGTGAGAAGAACTAGCAGCATTTTTGCACTTAAGAACCACTGCTATATAGCATGAAATTAGTAAGCCCAGTTATTTTAAAACATTTCATCTACAGCAAGATCAATAAATGTTAACCCATTCACAAACAGAGCAATATGAAAGCCACAGGAAAACTGACTGAACAAAAATAATGCAGAATAATTTCTATCACGCATACAAGGAAGATGAAATATGAGATGAGCAATGTACCTTTACAAAAAAAGTAAAATAAGCATGGAAGTATCATACTGTCCTTCAGGAGAAATAAGTAGCAATGCATTTGTTCTGTGACATCAAAACTGATTGAAATTCTAATGCTGCAATGTGCCTTAAAACTGGCCTGACACTGATAATTTCGTCAGAAGAAATGCAGCAATGGTTTAACCCTTGTAGCAGTTACCACCTTTATTAAGGATTTGCAGGTACCAAGGCTTAAAGAAGTTAAGATATATTGACTAGTAATGTTTCAAAATATTTGACATTTGAGCTGTAGCTCCGATACTTCTCTTTAAAAATGGCCTACTGAAACAATATTAACATTTCCATTTGATATTTACATTTAATATTTACATTCATTATCCAATGGTGTATCCAACATATTAAAGGAAGTGTGCAAAAGTCATTAAAACAATTAAGTATAAATGCTTATAGATTTGCAACCTGCCACCAATTTCTATATCAAACAACAGTCTGAGTATGTCATAATATAATAGCGAAGCTCTCCTATTCCACAATACTCCACTTTGAAAGTGTGCACAAGTTGTCAGTGGGCAGAATGCCATAATAATAAGACCCATGTAAACCTGCCTCCAGCTCCTTGTTTAATGGAAATCTCAAGGGCACTAACTTGTTATTGATGTTTTGACTTCATGTTTAAATATGAAACAGTAAAGTCAAAATAAAACTTTCAAGTTCATGAAAACGAAACAGCCAGATAAATTTCCTGTTGGAAAAAAAGGAAATTGATAAATTCCACTGAAAAAGTTTTCGTTAAATAAACATTTTCTATTGAAAAAAAACTTTAATCAGCAAGACTTTAACCAGCACTCCTGAGATGGTACTTGAATCAGCTTAACACACTGAGGTTTAAGCACAGCAAGTGTGACACAATCAGGCTGCTGGTGACCATTTCCCTTAGGCTCTAGCAGCTGTAGCAGCTTCATAGAAGTCCCATACGCTACACCACAGTCAAGAACTATTTTGCTGTTGACACAGCTACAGGTTTTTTTGCATACAGCTACTTCAAAGTCACTTGATACATATCCTCTCTGCTCAGCTCCAACCAGTCAGTTTTTCACAGGGAGCTGTACTTGTTGTTTAAAAAAAAAAATAGAAAGGAAAACTGGCAAGACACTTTCTCTGTTGCTGCATTTTGTCATGGTTGCTTTGTTTTCTCCCCTCAGATATACCGAAATTTCACGACTGCGCAAAATTAAATCAAGTATTTATTCACAAAGCAACCAGTTCCGATGAACTGATTGGAACTGCTCATTCACAAAGATTCACTAAATTCAACCACTTCCATTTAAGTAAGTCCAGTAAGCCCACAATAATAAATTCTTTTTAGCACACATACAAGATTCTAAGATATACAGCAGAAGTAAATTGAACTATTCCCACCTTGCACACTCTAGCTATTCGTGGAATCATCAATTTTCCAACAAACTCATACTCCACAGACACCTCAGTGAAAAAGAAGTATATCTTGTCATCTTCTCCATCTGTGCTGTTTGGATCTGCTCTTATCACATCAGCAAAAACAAAGTTGGGCTCTACAGATACAAACAGAAGAATGTTCTATCATATATGAGACTACTAACTTGATTCTCTTAAAGACCCTCAGAAGCCACCTCACCCAAACTCCACGTTGCATTTACTTCCTCTCCAGTCACTGATCTGCCTACAGAGTTTGCTGTTCATAATATGAAAAGCGTTTGTAACAAAAAAACCCAAACTATAAAAAACCACCAAAACCCAACCAGAAACAGAAAAAAACCCAAACCCCACAAAAAGTATGTGAAAGCACTAAGATACCTGTGAGATCTCTATGATCTGACAGCTCATTACTTCAGCATTCTTTAGGCTACACTCAAGTGTGGTTTTCTGATGGGCCGGGAGAGGTAACCCTCTCTTTCCTGCCTCTACTCCAGCTATTAGCAGAAGCACTAGAAATGACAGTACCATTACAACATGTATTTCAAAACTCAAAATCCTGTACTTTTTGGACACAATGATCATGATTTTGGCTCTTTCTGGCACAAAGCCTCAAACCCCCAAGTACTCACAAAACTCAGTGACTTCTGAAATTAGGAACTGCAATCATCACAAACCATCATCAGCTCAATTTGAAAACCCACTTGAGACCAGAAAGATTCTGTTCCTTACTACATCATAACTAAGCTGCATTCCTGCAAGGATGAACATGTACATTAAAAATAAACTGTTCGTGTCAAGTTGAAGCCGGTATATTCTG
Source organism: Ptilonorhynchus violaceus (assembly GCA_013397565.1). Classification (NCBI taxonomy): domain Eukaryota; kingdom Metazoa; phylum Chordata; class Aves; order Passeriformes; family Ptilonorhynchidae; genus Ptilonorhynchus; species Ptilonorhynchus violaceus. The sequence goes on along the minus strand of VZRJ01013423.1, from coordinate 227,721 downwards.
AAGCTGTTTTCACCATCAACGCTGATAAAAATCCTGAAATGTCAAAATAAAATCTCTTGCTGGCATGCATGGGAGCGCACACTCACTTGTCAGTGTACACCAGTATAACAAAATCCATCTCTTTGAGACACTAGACAATTGCTCCTTACCCAGGTAAGAGACAAACTCTAAGTGTGATGTTGATGAAGGAAAAGTAACTTCTTTTGGGCCTGTCCTTGTGCCCACTTACCATTAAGCCAAGGTATTGCATATTCTGTTCTCAGAGGGCTCTGATGAGAGTGCCGTGAAATAATAGGTTCGCTTCCCAAAAAATTGTAAGAAGTCCCAGAATAAAGCTCCTCATCTTCAACACAAAACCAAATATATTAGAACTTACGGACTGGATACCAAAAAGGCTATATAACTATTTTGTGAGCCTATGTAATTTTACATTTCCCACAAGAAAAGATAAACACGGATTTCCTCTGAATTGCCCTAGACATGTCTTTCATGTTTACATTTCTGCTGACCGTTCTCAAGCCTAACACTTCCACGCTTGGGTTTATAATTACTCTAACACAAGAACTGACAAAACTCAGTGTTGTTTTTGTGGTACTTTAACACTTTACATGAAAGCTCACAGTTTATGTAAAAACATGCGAATTTATTTAAGTGTGTCGAAAGTTTGGAACTATTTTCCTCTCCTTCTATGCCACCATTTTTCAAATTCTACTTTTACAAATTTAGGCACAATGCAGGAAGCATGTTCTTTTCTTTCTCATTTCCCATTTCATGCTAAGTTGAGCTTCTCTCTTATGATCCTGAGACACTCAGGTAAAGCCACAAATTCTGGCTTCCCCAAATCAAGATTCAGTGGTGTCTTTCCATGCAGTAAGTACACTTAAAATAAATATCTCACTTCCCTGTTCTGTCTCATGTCTTCAGGACAGCTAACAATACTACTTGCTATACTTACTGAAATTACAGTAATTGATACTACAAAGGCAGTCTAAGTACACTTAGACTATCTGGACTAAATACGTTTAACACTTGGAAATACAATTTGAAAATTTTAGAAGCTGCTTCCAAAACAACTTCGAGTTTGAAGTGCTCCTTTTAAGAAACATGCTAAGATTGACTACGTAACAATATTAATGTCGATACACAATAAAGGCAAAAAAATATGGATGCAAGCTACCGTTTTGATACTGACAGACTGGAGGAGCAGAGTTGAAAAGACAGAACATTTGTATACATAAAAACAAGAAATGCAAGGGCTGAACTTACCAACCATAACAGATGTGTAGCTTTGAGCAGGATCAAATGGACATCTGCCCTTACCATCTTCATTTTTACCTCCAAGTTCAAATGAAATTAAATTCTGTTGAAAACCACAAAGCAACCGTTAGCACTTTTTTCTTTCAGCCACTCGACTTGTGAAAAGTTAACTGAAAACTAAACACTAAATAATGGGCTGTATCATCAACTTCCAGCATCAAAGGCATTTTGTGTAGAATTATAGAAGGCATATGTGTTTTCAGAAAATCTTATCGAGTCCACTGACAGAGAAGAAATGTCATCCTATAATTTGGGAGGGCAGAAGCAGAAAGTAACAAAAGATGAGAAGTTAAATCCAGACAGACCTGAAGAAAGAGCACCCAAAAAAGTTAGACAGCAGGAAAGGCAGATAAGTTCACTGATACACAGAAAGAATTGACAATTATTGAATTAGCCTGAAAAAACCTGAGAGTCTTAGAAATCAAGAAGGCTTTCTGAGATGGCTTTAGCAATTTCTGAGATTACGTTTAGTTTGAGAGATCTAACTAGACTTCAAAAAGCAACAGAGTACTTTGGCTGCTACTTCATAAATCCCTTAAAAATCAAGAGAATGAGGATCAGAAAGATGACCAACTGTAGCCACAGTACTGGGGAAGTAACCAGTTACACTTTGTAATGGAGACACTGGAAGCTAAAGGCACAAAGAATTACAAGATTTCTCAATTTTCAAATTGCTAAGAACTGCAGTAAGGAAAATGATACAAGAGTCAGCAGCAAGAGAAGGGAGTTCTAATTTTGGGCCAAGACTTCACTTTGAATGACTTAGCACTATCAATCTGTGGCATAGCCAAGAGCACAGACAAGACAAGCAGAGACAGGAATCTGAGAAATTTCAGGAGATTCAGTAGTGGGTGGATTAGTAGCAAACAATGTAATTTCAGTTTCAGTAACTGGTTTCATGCTCGCACACAACACACAAAGAACTATGAAAGCTAAGAAAAAGTAAATCTGCAGTTAGACAAGATAAATCAATAATTCATTAAGTGCTCTGAAAGAGGAGCAATACGGTTTATTTACATACTCCATCATTACGGTGGGACAGTGCAATAAATGCTCCTAACCTTATGACCAGCAGTGAACATGCAACAGTTTTGGGAATAGAGACTAACTTGTTTACCTGAGCTGCTTTTAAGCTACAGTTGTTGCTGGGTCAAAACATATGTGCATTTCTTACCAGGTAATCACATGTTGGCTGAAATGCATTAGTTCCACACACGTAGAGGAAAGTATCATTCAGCTGTTGCAAGACACGCACGTAATTACGACACTCTGTCTGTAAGAGGGGACAAGGAAAGCACTAGACTGATAAACCACAGCTTCTACATTCCAACATAAACAAACAACGTTGTGCTGTCAGCTTGTCCATTGCCACTAATTATGCCACACCACACTGGGAAGCCCGGCTGACACATGGGTGATACTGGGACACCATCTCCCTGCAACCTCCAGGAGCCCTAACCAATCCTGCAGCAGCTTGTTTCCTACAGCCAGTAGTGTGCAGCTGCTGCAGTATCCTAACAGGGTAGCATGCTCAGCACGGTCCATCTCAAGTTGGTTTATAAAAGGACAAGCTCCAAACACATGTCCAAACCATGGGAACAACTAGTTAAAACATGAAAGTTCAGACTTTGTCATCCCTTGCACACCCAGACAAAACAGTGACAGACAAGGTTGCTTCTTAAGTGCAAAACCTCTAACACCCTTAAATTAGCTACAAAGCTGTGTCATTTATAGCCGTATTTTTTATTTCTCCCCAGTCCCTGATATCATCCAAGGAAGCTCCTTAATATCTTTTGCTCTGAAATAGAACAAGGAGTTTGAGCACAACCCTTAATAAAGGATACAATAAAAATTCAAAATAGAAACCAAGAAAAAATAACTTTACACACCTACTTACAGGGGAAAAAAGCCGGTATCAACAACACCCCTTAATTCTGGCTGATACACTACTTGAGCCCACCACTGAACTGTTGTTCCCTGAACTTCTTAAGCAAGTTTAAGCACTGGCTTTACTATTCCTTCTTATGAGACAAACTAGGCATTTCTGTGACTATATGGGAGAAAACTGTAGGGGGAGGGGGAAGAAAGTAAAACCAGTTTTCTGCCAGATGAGGCCCTTGAACAGCTGCATGAATGCTTTCTACTGGCATTATACAGCATAGTGGTGATGGGTGGGAGAGAGGACTGCCCAGTTAAGCAGAAGAAATAGCAGTACTGGCTTAATATCTTGACTCTTTCGAAACTATTGCGCTGTGCAAAACATCACGGCTACAACATAAATATGACTCCTAGAAGGTTAGGAGTACAGTGAGGAAAAAGCATGGCTAGCAGTAAGTGGAAGCTGTTAAACTGGGAGCAGGAAAAAACAAAAGAAAATAAACTAAGAGCTCTGTCAAAGTACATATTTATGGGGTCTAAAAAACCTCACCAATGATTTTTGCAGAGGATGTGTGGAGATTCACACACAGTCTGCTTAAATATATGCACATGCATATAAGAGAAACTCACATCTCATATTCATCATGGCTGTATTATTAGTAGCAACCCCAACTGAACCAGAAAACAAAAATAACATTCTCTCACCCCAGCCTGAAGGGGCAGACAAGGAGCAAACAGCCCTTAAATATCCACCACACCTCATGTTCAGATAATGTGATGGTCATCAGTGGTCAATCAAGGAGAAGCAGTAGCTAGTCAAAGGGAGAGAGCTCGCTCCCTCCCAGTGAGCCCCATGAATGTAGGTTTAACTATCAGCCCTGGATGCAGCATTTGGGTTTTTTTAACAGTGTGAACCAAATAGGCTGCAGGTTCAAGGATGACATCCCTCTATGTATAGAGTAAGTCTGCTTTTTGTATTCACAGGACTTGCAGATTTCTACTTTTAAACCGCTGCTAAAAGCCTGACCATCAGTCTTGCCCAGCAAATCCTTGCTTTACTGCATCAATAAATGAAGTGGTGTTACACAAATGGAAAGGTACATCCACATACAGCCAGCTACCTCAAGTAAACCGTCTCCACAGAGAGGCAAAACGAGCAGGCCAGCCTGTGTCCTGGCAATCATGAGGAGTCGGTAGTTCCTAGAAACACCATGTGATCCTGGTGAGCTGGCAGGGGAGCTGTCTGAGTAGTCACACCAGCAAGGGGCACACCCCCCGAGCAACCCAACATACGTATATAGTCTAGCGAAAAAATACACTGGCCTAATAAAAACCCCTATGTCCTAAACAAAAGCATGCAAAATTAATCATTCATTCTGTAAAATCAAATGCCGTGAAGCAATAACTGCAATAACAAAACACAACAGTTCCTATCAATTACTTCACTGAAAGCAGTACTGGTTTATCATCTTAATTGAAAACCATTAACATTAAGCACACATCAGGGTGTGTTCAGATTTTCAAACAGTCAAATAATATTCAACAGCAAAAAATAATGAACTTAGAATTTAAAAAAACCTAAGCATGCTGCAGTTTCTAATGCTCAAGTTAATTAAGAAAATATAGGTGATTATTTAAAAATTTTCATTTCAAACAGTTGGAGACTTTCTTCTTTTAACGTCACTCCTCTTGAAGTGAAATGTGCAAGACCTTTCTCAAAGTTCAATAAAAGTACGTACCTGTTCTGATTTGCCCTTGACTGCACATTTAGTCCTTTTATCTTCTGTGACCTTCCAGTGTAACTAAGTAAAAAACATGCAACAAAAAAAGCACATTCAAAGTACTTTAATTCAATGCAAGATCTGAAAATCTTGCAATAACACACGAAAGAAAACACAATCCTAAGACTATCTACAGCAAATGCAAGACATTTTGCAAGCAGCTTTCAAAGATTCAAAGCCATTTTTTCCCAGGGAGGTGACACTTTCAAATGCATGTGCCTGAAGCAGAACTAAACTACCATCTTTTGGGTTCATAATGACGATTCCCCATAAATTGCTAATGAACTTTTCATTATCCTATGCACTAGGGAAATGCAACTGTGACTGGTTTAAGCATTTTTTCAATCTGAAATACTTCTCTATTTCATTAACACTTGAATAAAAAACACTTGCGGAAAAGGAATCAAAGAAAACTTACTGGACCAATTTACACTATACTGAGTACAACTCTGATAGTTACATGTTTTACATGTTGGTGAAAGAGCCCACCACCACCCATGAATATATTCTTCAGATTAAAAATCATAAAAGCACCAAAAATCTTCCAAAGCACCCCAGGTGGGTGTCCGCGCTGCATGTCTACATGTCACCCTGTGCTGCTGATGGGATGAAAAGCAGGAGCCTGGGAAGGACCTGGAAGCAACACAGCATTAGGAGACTTCTGCCTGGGCTAATCTACTTTGCAAAACCAGCACCAGCATATCCAAAGTACTCCTCCGAGCAAGCTGGACCAGACCTGTCTGCACCACCGCTTGCTGTGCAGACACACCTAGACACAAAACAGAAGATGAGACTGAAAGGACAGAGCCTTCATTTGCAACGTATCTGCAGCCTGCCACAATTGAGCAAGCCCCAACTCTATTTCTGTTTCAGATTAGGTGACTTTTTGACTCAGATTAACAGAAAATGACCCACTCCTGATAGTAAGAATATGTGTAAGAACCACTGCTACAGATAATACCTGCAGTTCCTCTAGTCCTGCATCCCGCCCCCCAAGAAGAAAATACCCAACGAGACCTGTAATTACTTGTTTATATCCAACTGCTCCTTTTTTCCTCTCTTTTACTCTGTAAAATCTTCCAGAAATAATACTGGAGTAGCCCATACAGAGTAGTTTCTCTTCTAGGTACCTATTTGCCTAAAATGCAATGCTATTGATATCAGGAAATTAAGTCAAATTTAGAGTACAATTTTTACATGGAGGATAATGTATTAAAATGCCTACCTCGTGCTGCTTCTCAGCAATATTCACTGCGTTTAAGGCAAAGATCACTTCCCTGGCTCCTACATATAGAACATTTTTGTCTTCACTTAACAGCAAGGTTGAATAGTTTGACACTTTTGATTCATTAAAATGTATTAGCTGGACCTCTGTTGAAATGGAAAAAAAATAGCACCTCATGAAGAAACACAATCATTTAGGGTCAAGCTTCTGAGTAATTTTTTTCATTTTTTCTAAGTTGTCTAACAGCTGTTGGATAACTTGAAAACAACAAAGGTTAGTTCAGACAACCCATGCAAAAGACAAGGCACCCCTCAGAAGCTTGATTCAGCAGAAATAGCAACTTCCATCAACAATACAAAAATCACTTGTTCCCACTTTCTCATTCAATTTCAAATGCTCAAGTGCTTCTCTTGTGGCGATCCCTATAACTCACTTCTTCCTTTGGTTTTTTTTTTCCTACCTACTTTTTCTAAACTTCCATTTTCCACATCCACTGTCAGGTCCTCCCTCATCTTCTCCCTTCCACAGACCAGTCTACTGTGGAAAATCAGGTCAGTCACCACATCGCTTGCAACTTCCCTGAACAAATCTTACAAAATACCCTGCACCTTAAGACAACTCTTCAGCATATTGCCATAACAGAAAGAAGACACAGAAGCAAATAAGAAACCATTTGCAGCTGATTGTGAAGTGCAAACCAGAGATGAAATGCACACAAAATAATAGCATGAGGGAAAAATCAAGGTGAAGAGAAAAAAGACGAGAAAAAGAGGGACACACAAGAGAGAAGGCAGTGGAATGAGGAAGCACGCAGAAAGGACCAGAATGGCTCGGAGAAAGATGATACAAACAGACTAATGCAAAAGAGTCTTTTTTCTGAATGTACAACCATAATGTAAAAATGACTGAAAGCTTGAGAGATCACATTTTGTACAAGGGACGCAAGGTTAATTAACCGTGGCTTTTTAAGATACAGATGAAAACAACAGATTATTGCTTCCAATTCTATCATTAGTAATTGCAGCACATTTTCAACTATAATACTCCAGAAACATTCATTTTAAACTAGGTTCTTCAGCATGTAATTTTGAAATCTTTTACTCAGCAGGAAAATTTTGCCCAAATGGATGAACTGGTTCATACAACTCCGCTGAATTCAATTCAATCTTCTATTCAAAGTAGGTTTCCATCAATTAAATGCAACAATCTTTAGCAGACACAGAGAGAAATAGCAGGAATGAAAATTAATTCCATTTATTTTGACTAATTTGGAGAGTCTGCCATACATTACTATATCATTAAATAGCAACTTGCCACATTTTAACTACCAGATAGAAGCACTAAGGAGTCTAAGCAGGAACTACAAGTCTTGTCTAGGCCATTCTTTCTGAAAAGCTGTATCAGCAACTCAATAACTGGTATACCAACAGTCAGGAAAAACAGTTCCTACAGTCATCTCATAATCTGCTTATTTCTACTACATTCCTAATCTTCATCTATTTTTTCCTACAGAATGACTGCTCAGAATTTAATATCCTTATTTAAGATTGCTTCATTATATGGCCAATATATTTGTTTTGGTTTGTTCAGTTACTACACACTTGGGTAAGTTATCAGATGCTACTTACTAATATTAAAGAATGACTCCAAACCAAAATCTCTTAAAGCATCCATGCCACATGGGGAATAGAGGGGTGGGAGGAGAAATTGGGGGGTGAAAAAACCATATATTCACAAACAGCAGCAAATAACTACTCTATAGTCTTTGTTCTAGTGTTCTTTTCAGACCCAGACTAAATTACTAAACCAAAAGCTACAGGATCCTCTGACTTCTATTACTTTTCTCTGTACCACATTTTCAGGCTCCTGATTACTGTATTGGGAGATTATGAATATGTGCTGCAAATTCAAATTCAAGAAAAGCATTGTTCTGTGAAAGACTTTCATATCTAGGCACCATATAATGCTGTCAGAAGAGGGCCAAATGCTTATTTTTCCTTCGCCTGGTGATTTATTTAGTTCTCAGGATGGTTTGGTGTCCAAAATAGATTATTAGCTGGAGAGGAGCATTTTGCTAACGTGTTCAGACTCCACGTAAAAATAATTTGTTTAGAACAAAATACACCTATTGGGGTTTTCTCTTGAAGCAAGTTTCAGATGCAATATCCTTCAGCTGAGAAAGCCAAATTTGAAACTCCTCCTTTAAAAAGCTCTGTCTTCAGAGCTGCCTGAAGGACCTGAAATCAGTTAACCCAGTGCCTGAACCACTTTTGGATATTCTGGTCCTAAGCACTTCATAAACTGAGCAAAGCCAGCAACACCTGACCAAACTCACAGCAAACAGGCTGAAAGAACATAAAGCCTCAATGAGTTTCAAATCCCACAGAAGGATCCCTGAAGATGTGGTAATGTCCCATATTACACTACTTAAATTGCTGTTCTTACCTCTATGTTCCCAAGTGATCCTTGGCACTGGGCCAAATGCTATTGCCACTTCTAGCAACAAACCCCAAACTACATAAAAAGCACACGAAGCCATCTTCAGCGTCCTTGCTCTTCGGGGTTTGCTGGGTAACTGCAACAGGTAGTGTTTCTCTAGCAGGTGGAATCCAAATCCCAGGGAGTATTAGAGACCAGGCATTTCAGACCTTGAGAGCAGTGCAACAGGGGAGGCTGGAACAACCGTACAAGTACGTGCTTTCCAGCAGATCACTTCAAGAGAACGCACATTTTCCAGGATGCTGCATACACAGACTGCCCACACGCTCCACAGGCTGCAGAACTGCTGAGAAGTGTGACTGAGTGCATTCTTCTGCTTCGCTGGAGAAATAAATGATGCTGTGGAGAGAGGAGGGAAGTAAGAAGTAGAAGAGAAAGCAAACCAAATACTGCCAAATATAGCACCGATCTTGCAGTATTTCTACAGCTGTCTGCATAACTTAATTTGGGTACAAAATATGTTAATTAGTGAAAATCATATTCTTAAAAACAAGACACATATTACATGGCAAACAGGCAACAATTGAAAGCAATAATTTCAATCTAGAATACCAAGTATAAATATTTTGAATTGTCAACTATGTTTAATGCATAAAACTTGACTCTACATATTTTTAATAGCGACTCAAAGAAAATCCCACATCTCTGACAAATATAATAAAGATAACAAAAATCACTATGACTAAGATCAGAGAGCAAAGGACATGAGAAGCACAGCATTAATAATATGTACAGTCACACAAACCTGCTGTACATGCCATCCTTGGGATCTTACAGAAGTGTCTTTTTCAGTAAAGTTTCCTAATGCTACTAATGCACTTAAGGTGTGCAGGAGGTAGAAATACAGCTACAGAAACAAAGAGCTAATGCACTGCATACAAAAATAAAGGGAGAAAACACTTCAATAGCGAAACTGCTAGATAGTCCTATGGAAGTCACTCTGTCCCTGAGTCACCCCTTACTCTCAGGCCCAGAAAGGTCTGTTCTAATAAACAAAACTATTCCCTGCTTTCTACACCATCTCCCACAAGTCTCCATAGCTCCTGTCTTCCTACAACCACTCCTAGGTGAAGACTTACTAAGCATTTACCAGTAGAAGTGAGTGCATTCATCAATTACCAGATTATGTGTAAGTTTTGAGGTCTGTACACTTGGGGTGGGGTGGCGGTGAGAAAAACATGTTGTCTTTTGCAGCCAGGCACAGAAGATGATGGATTTTCACTGTGGCACGGCCTGAGACCTCAAGGTGACACTCCTAAGAGACACATTACAATGCAAGATAGCTGTAATACCTAGAGGTTATCCAGCAGGAGGGCAAGTGAAGGTTACAAAATTATTAGTAACATTAAAGAAGAAGGAGGGAGTACTTGAGGAACACAGAGGTATAAAGGGGGATGCCACATCAAGAACACCTCCAAGCACAAGCAAGATGCCTTTGGGAGGTCCTGGGTTTAAGCAGGAAAAGGCAAGCAACCTCTGGTAAGTGCAGCCGGTGGATCTGAAGTAAAGCGGCCGAGTAAAAGGCTGGCAACTACATTAAAAGTGTTTACACCTGCTTTACTAAATGATCACAGGCAAGATTAAATTCTGAAATCTTATTTATTTCTGAAAGTCTTTTCCACAAGTCTACTAAGAAAAAAATCCACACAAGACTTGCTCAAGGTGAACTTAAATATTTTTTTATATTTTGTTTTTTAGTCTTGCTAAGCACTTGGGATCAAATACAACTGTTCATGGCAGATCATATAAACTGTTTTGGTTTTTAAGGCATCGTGTTTTCAGTTAAGCTTACTAGACATTTTTGTCTCTTTCACCCTTCCCGTTTATCATCATACAAGCAATTCCACATTTTGCTCTCCAACACATTAAGAAGTGCCCACTCAGAATTACAAGGCATCACACAAACATATCCTGAGGCAAACAAACAGCTTTACACGCAACTGTTTAAAAACGGAACCGCAGTTCAATAATTTAAGTTCCAGGTAGTTTAGCTATCTTATTTTAATAGAAATGTAAGGGGTAAAACAGCAGTTTGAAGAAACACCTTTGAGACATTATTTACAGAAACAGCTAATCCCTTTTTTTTATGCTACCTTTTGTTGAAAAGGCTGCATGTAATAATCAATTCTGTTAACTCTTGATTTAAAAAAATAAAAGAAGGAGAGATGGTCAGGACATCTTTAAGCTATCAGTTATGTACAATATCACATAGTAGAGATGACTCCAGAGAAGACTTCTAAAGTCCTATAAATTTTTTGGACTTTGAAATACGATTAGCAAATCTAAGACCTAGTAAAGGAAAATTCTGAGTTTCCCTACAGTCACAGTTACATTCCTAGTCTAGCTTGCCTACTTTGGAAAATGCAAAATGACAATGAAACCTGAAACAAATCACATTATCTTTTGAAGACAACAAAGGGTCTCACTGGACTGCTTAGTGCCTGTTTTGCTCTGTGGACTGACAATTGCTCTGGCTAATGGAAATCTCTGATTTCAATCCTGTTGTACAGGCTTGCAAGACAGGTCCTTTTATGCATTAATAAGTTTGACTTGTGGGAATTATTTGATGATCTAGGGTAAAATTTTTGCATGTTATAAAAACACGAATGAGACAGACTACATGGAACATTACATGCCCAGTTGTGCAAGATCCACTTTGTTCTCATTTCTGTAACTTTAAATAGAGATGAAAATACATTCAGAACCTTGTCCTTTAATTTAGCCTTCAATTTAATTAGTCTCCCTTGCCCCTCCCTTTCCTGTACTGAAAATTATCTGGAATAAGTCCTTCCCCGGCATCCACTGGGAGGTCATCCATAATCTAATATGAACCTCTTTTTACATAACACAAGGGGTAGAAGGAAAAACCAAAAAAAAAAAAAGACCCAGACAGTGGCCTGATTTCCAAATTAACTCAGTTCCATCAGTGTTCACTGGCTTTGATTAGATCTGAGTGTTTTGAATTTCTGAAAAGTTAGGTCTCCTAATGCTTTAAGCATTACTCCCAAAAAATGAGCTACAATTTGCTTGGAAACAAGTATACTGAAGAAGTAAAGCAGAAAAAAACCTGAAATGCTTGGTTACATAATTAAACTCTAACTGATCACAGGTCTACCCTTCTGTAAAACTGTTAAAAATTTTCTGAGGTAAATAATCAGTAAATTTAGGGACTCTGCTGACGATTTTACACCAATGTAAATGGAGCAAAACATGTGCACTACTTGCATGAGTTTTCCATAATGCTTGTCTTTATGGTGACTGAAAACAGGGCATGAAAACCATAGAAGAAGAAACAATCAACACAGCTCCTGTCAATTCGGCAGAGTAGCTGGAATATCAGAGCTGTGAACATTCTCATCGACATGTGTAATTTTAATGCACAGGCAGAGACAACTTTCTGCTCTCTCAAAGAACAGAAATTCAAAGCTGTTAGAAAAATTTCAGGCTGCATAACTGCTAATAAGGAATACTGGCACAAATTATGAAACTAGGGAATTGCAATGGCATATACTGACTGTTACCAAGATCAAAAACCATCTGTCTCTCACATCACCTGGGTCACTGGGCATCAAAGAAGCAGTGCTTTGGCCCACCTTCTAGAAAAATGCAAAGTACTAGTTGTGTAGTGTGAGAAGCTAAAAAAACAACCATGAGAAGGAAACTGTTATCCTTCTTATCCTTCAGGACACAGAGGCAAAGTAAGCACAAAGAAGTACTTGAGAACATCAAATTTCATCTTTCAGAGATGTCAATTCAGCAACCCTTACCAGTACCCAATTTTTTTTTGTAAGTAATGCAACTCAGAGACAAGTCTTTTCTTCCCCAGTCAGCAGGGTACAGCTCGATCCAAGTACGTATCTTGTATGTGCAAGTCTTGCACAAGTTAGCTAAATTCTGGAATTTCAAAGCTAGGAAACAGCCAATTTTGCAACACCAGTTTTGAAATACTTTGTCTTCTAAGAAACACTTAGTTGCATTGTGCAAATTCTCAGTTTGGCTCAATGTTAAACTGCTAAGTGGACCTATCTTTATTTTGTAAATGAAGGTTAAAACCAGGAGAATTTCCTAACACAGCAACAATGGTCAGCATTATAGCTGGGATCCTTGTGATTCCCAACAAACGATCATTACCATCACAGAGCATCCAGCCTCTCCCTGAAGAAAGCCAAACAAGTACTGGCCATCCTGGCCTAATTCTGCCACTCTTTTCATGATTCCCTAGCCATGCTATGCGTCCCCATATTTTTCCTCTCATTTTGTACTGCACTTTATTCTCCTCCACACAGTTTCTCTTTCCTTGCAATCCCTCACCTACTCTGTACTTATGCTCCCACCCCTGCTGTCCCTCACTCTTCTTCCCCAGCAGAGACAACACACATGACCACAGGTGATGCCAGCCCCCAGTGAGGCTGCCAGACAAAAGACTTCTTTTGGGCTTAAAAGAAGACACCTTAGAATACACAGTTCCCTACCTCTCCATCAAATTACTGTCACACCACTCATTGTCCAGGAATAGCAAATGAGGATCTCAACAGTAAGCAACAACAGACTGCAAAACACCTTTCCTTCCCACTGCAAACAACCATGGCGGGCTTATCAGGCAGCCTACTCTGCCATTTAAAAATAATATTTAAAAAAATTATGCATTTGCAAAACTTGTAAGGAGTAACTTGTAAGTTACTAACTGATGAGGGATATGAAGTTCAATATAGAGACACAGGCAAATTATGAGTGAATTGCTTCCTCCAGCAGAAAAGAGGGGGTTAAAGGATTCAACTGTCAGAGGGCATAAATTCCAAGTTCTCCACAAATAACTTTCTTCTGAAAGCTTTTGAAGCTTTAACAGAATACAGGCCTGCTTCAGTACTTACTGATGCCTATTTTATAACAGATCCTAAGGCTTCATACATGAAAAACAAACCAGAGAAGTCCAACTGTGAGATTTTGCTTAAACCTTTTTTTCTCTCCAATTTTGTTTCCAAAACTGAAAGGAAAAATTGGCAATACTTGTATTTTAAGTAATCAAAATTGCAAAGTGAGAAGTATACAAATTACCTTTGGCAGCTGAGTTTTATTAACATAGTTCATGAGTTTCAGACCAGTAAGGACAGGCTGGTTATATCCTTTGCTTTAGTTCTCACCCTTTCAAAACCTGAAGCATAGTGCCATTTTTAGAAAGTCTCATGAAGAACATCATTATTTACAACCTTTTTATTGTAAAACAGATGCGGACTCATCTTCTCCTGAGGTAAGGTACAACCTCAAACTAGCAAACCAGTAGCCCTTTATGACTAACATACATGTAGAGCATGAGATTATTTGCATTTCAAACTGGAATCAAAATACCCTGTAGTTGCCAGGTGCTTACAAATTAGATGAAGATTTTTAAGGTCATTTGGTGTGGTCTTTATCTCTACCACAAAGCCTGCTGGAGGATGTGCACTAGTGCTAAAAGAGGATATAAATTCTGAAGAAACAAATTCCTAGTTTTAGGTCAGAAATTAGTATTTTCCGATTCTGTGTGATAAATATGCCATCAAGCATCCCTAGGAAACTAATGCCTGTGCTTAAAGCAGAGAATATTTTTATCTTCAGTGGAATACTTCAAGAGATCCTTTTTTTTTTAAACTCACATTCCTGTTCTTTTACTACTATGTGCTTTTCCTGTGGGCAAAGATTACACATATATAAAGTACTATGAAGAAAAAAATTACAAGACAAACAGATTAAAATTCTTATTTTTCAGATTATTATGGGTAGATCAGTAGAAATAGGATTCAACTCCAAAGAGCAACAGAAAAGAGCTAACTTGGATGCTGAGCTATCCCAAATACAGATTTCAAGGGCTGCCCAGAGCATGTTCTAAGACCCTTTTCTGCCTGACTGGGCACTCTCAGATACTGAACTTGGGTTGTGACAGTGACAGTGCTGCAGTTAAAACTGAGCAAGAAATAAAGTCCCTGAAACTCCAAGTTCATTTTCTCCTACCACTGAAACACACTGTCACAATCAAAAATATTGCTGTTTCTTTCTCATTTCTTCTTTGGCTCATAGGACTGAGTGAGTCATTCAAAGCTATTTGAAGATGCCTACTGGCAACTAATGGCATATGTGAAAGTATCTGCATGTCTAAATTAACAGGCATGTGTGTTTTAAAAAAAACTATCCTAGGTGTTCAGCAACACTTTCAGAGTCAAACATCTCCAAAAGTAAACCCAGTACCCCTTCATACACACAAACCGCATAACACAGGGCAGGTGCAACCCTGAACGTGATCTTTCAGTGACAATTAGAGAACAGGTAAATACAGAGTATGTTCCTGAGTGGAAAAAAGTCCTTTCGTGGTAAGTTTCCTGAGTAGTTTGGTCTTGGAGCAAAAGAATGAAATAAATCAAACTTGTAATTCAATTCTTCTTTACATTTTTCAGTATGCACTAAGTCCCTAGTATTCTTGCAGCATATCTGTTTTGCTAACAAAGACACCTGCACCAGACTCACCACAAATCCACCACAGGCCCCCTTGCTACAGAGATGTACCTCTGGTTTCAGTGTACGTACCTGCCACCCTTCGGAGCCTCCTGCACACCCTGGCGCTGGGAAGCCGTCAGAAACACATCCTTTCTGGAAAGAGGTGAGAAACAGGCTTTAACATCACTACCACATAAAACTGATGGGCAAGTTCTGATATGAGAATTACAATAAATCCTCCCCCGAAAGTTTGGCTGTTATTTTCCAGATTACCAGGGCAAACCATTCCTGACAGAAACCAGAACTGCTGCGTTTGCATGCAATGAGCCAAGATCCTGACGTTTCACTCAACAAAAAAAAAATACTGAGCAGACCTGATAAAAAGCATACACCATCAGCCCTTTTAAAACTCAATTTGTTTCTCTATCCCAAGCTAGCTGATACCTATCCAGCACAAAATTATTCAGCACTTGCATTGCAGTAGCAATTACTGATACTGGTAAGAGTCTGGGACACCTCTTATGCTGGTAGAGGATGTATTAGAGAAAAGTTAGATATCAGCCAGCCTCATGAACAATTACCTTTACTAAATTCATATAAAGCAGTTCCAATACTCTCCTGCATTATTAAACAACTGCATTATGCACAAGCTTAGATATTTACAACATATTTACATACAACAGACATTTACAACAAAACCTGGCATGCTTGCATTTATTTTGCTGTAATCACAGGAGAACAGTGGGCCACTCTGAAGCAATCACAACTGGGCACAATGAAGCATTCATCCCAAGACTGTTGTAGGTAACACGTTTCCAATATGCAGAGTCATAACACTGTTATATCAGATTGTATTTAGCATATCTATTTCCCAGTGTTCATCCAAGCACCTTTAGAAGGTGTGAGCCACGTGAAGGGATGGAGTATTTTTAATTCAAGTCACTGCAGGTCTGAAGTAGATTCCACTGAAGTCAGCAGTAAGGGGGTTCCCTAAGATGCAACTGGTAAGATGGTGCACATGAAAAAAAATCTCCATTGCACTTTTGAAGGCTTCATTCTTGATCCAGATGATTATAACGACCCACAAGACAGAGGCCCCAAAAAAACCAGGCCAGAGAAATTACAAGAAGCAGCTCAATACTGCAGATCTCTAGGGAAAAGGGAGAGCCTATACAGGGTCTTCTCAGAGATCTTCAACAGTGCATGTTTTGCGGCTACTAGAATCACAGAAGGTATCAAACAGCTACATCAAACTCACTTTTGCTTACAAAACAATATTTTCAGGATCATTTGGATCTTTTGGGCTATAAAGAAGGGAATCTATTCTGACTCTCCCCACAATCTTTTTTCAATAAAATACCCAATGAAAATCCATTGCCCATATATGTTATTACCAACTGTCTATTTTCCACAAATGGCAGCAGAATAAAACCGACTTATTTTTGATGCAAAAAAAAAAAACAACCATCCACCTTTCATTCTGCTGAAAACAAACTAGAGCAGGCAAACTGTAAATAATCTGACCAGTTATGAAACTCTCCACAAACCAACCAAACCAACCAGATCACCTCTATGGCTGCAGCTACTCAGTATTTAAGTGAACAGTCAAAATTTACAAAAAAATCTTGCTTGCCACAAGAGGAGATCAATCAACACAGCCACTATCGCTACTGGAGTTTTCAGATCCCAGTGTGCTTCCTTATTGCTTACTGCTCACAGAGCAAACTATAATCATCTCTTTTAGCTGCAGGTACCTTAAGGGAAAAAGAAAATTCTTTTTTGCTTCTCTTGAGAAAGGACTTCCAGCAGCCTATAGCTTGTACAAGCACTTTCACTGTAACGAACCACTTGCATCTAAATGAATAGCTACAGTATATGCAAAACTCCTCAGAAAACCCTTGCAGCTAATCAGCTGACCTGTATACTTTCCTGGCTTACTTTAAACCACCTGACATGGAGGTTTTCAAGTCTCCACAAGTAGCTCTAGGTTTCGGAGCTAGGATCTGAGGACACTGGGGACTGAAAGCCAGGTGGACAGATGGCTGGAGGTCAGGCCAGCTCTGAGCCAGCCTCTGGATCTGTATGGAGACGGGGAGAGGCAGATGAGCTGCCAGGACTTCCAAGCTGTGGCACAACAGCTCAAGAACTCTGCTCCCAAGAGCAGTCCATCCCTCCTCAGTGTGGTCCTTGGGAAGGGGACATTAACCACCAGTGTTTCTGGCAGAGAAGCCCACAGATGTGGGGCTGTGTGTGAGAGTGGCTTGGCTAAAGTGAAGGGTGGTTTGCAAGTAGGGGCTCATTCTTCTTCTTTGGTCACACCGCCACTGGCTGCCTGTCAAGACACCACCTGTAGTCATGCTACGCATATGAGTAACTACTCACAGCTTGCCAGAAGCTATGACATAATTAAGCCCTTTAATCCAACCAGGACTTGAGTATGAAATTGACATCCATGTAAGCACTGCAGGCTGGCAGACATCCTTCAGGCCCTCTTCTTTGACCCAAACCTCACAGGTGATTCTTTACAGCAGGCACTGCAAGGAGCTCCTTAACAAACCTTATACCTTGTCAGGTTTTAAGAGCACTTAAGTCTAAACTTACAGGAGAAAAAACCCCAAACTCTTTCTTCTGGCAACAATTACTTAAGCTTGGGGGAAAAAATTACACCACGAATAGCTCATTATTTTGACAAGAGTGACTAAGTCTTCAAAGATTAAAGAAAACACCTACTGGATTATAAATGAAAGGCAGCCCAGAGTACATTATGTAGAATAAAAGGATAGTCACCTTAACGAAATTTTTCATAAGGGATCCACAATCCTTCATATATGTGTGTTTGCACACATATATGTGTGCTTTATTTATACGAAGACCTTCTTCTAACCTGTCAAATTCCAAAGCACATTAATGTATTATAAGGTACTTCTGGCTGTCACATCCTACTTGCACTCAAAAAAAAAAAAAAATCCAAAGAACAACACCTAAAGTGTACTACTTTTCCTTCTGCACATAAATTACCATCTAGATCAGCAGCATTTCTTTCATTTGCTATTCAAGCACATGCCTGCTGTAACCAGGTCCTACTAATCTGAATCTAAATACTGAATCTAAATGAAGAGAAGAAGAAAGGAAATACAAGAAAACCAGATTATAAGCAAATTTTTTGTACTCAGAGATCTCTTTGGAAACCCATGGACACAAATTTTAAGATTGAGAACATTTCTAGTATAACAGCAGTATACACTGACCTTACCAAAATAAGATTTCCAGATAAATACCTCGATTCTCTATTATTAGAACTATATTTGCTATCCGTATCTTGAGTCAGCCATAATCTATACATACTAGCTTTCTTAGAAAAACTATTTTAAAAGCTTACATGGAAGCCACAATAAAGCCAATGTACAGCTATGAGTAACTAAGACAGCACAGACACCTACCCACAGACAGTGTCACTAAGAAATTTCCTGTGAATGCTATGTGTGGTTTTAGAGTTTTGAAATAGTTACATGAAAAGGCACGCTAGACTACAAACATCAAGAACTGTGCATATTACCAGCACTATATTTAAATAATTGATCTGACATACCAAACTAACTGTTGCTGACACTGCCATAACTTCCACTGCTCCCACCCACTCTGGATGGGACTGGTGATTATACCTGCTACACACCTGTGCAAGACATTGGGTGAAAATGAAGTAACAAACATGCTACAAGACTCAGAGAGCAAAGCTCAAATGCTTTTCCCCCTTTCCTGCCAGCAAAGCTTTACTTTTGATAAAAATGTAATTCACAGACCCATTTACGGGCCTATCAACATCCCTCAACTTTTTCTAAATATTATAGGAAAGATAAGTACATGACCTTTAAGCTGCAGCAGAGGCCCATGCTGAATCTTGTTTGGAAACAACAAAGCAGAAAAGCCCTTCTGTTAAGGCCCTATTAGGTCTCAGAAAGACATTTCAATCTAACTCAAACTGTGGTGGGATCTTCAGCTGTTAATTCCCATCACCTTGGCACTCCTCAGGTCTCACAAGAACCCTCAAAAAAGCCAAGAACAACATAGAGACTAAACTGGAGGCAGAGAGCTATGAATCCCTTCTGTAACCCAACGGCAAAATACAATTATCAAGGTTGGGCCAGCTACTGCTGTGATGAGAGTTTCTCCATTTTTAAGGATATTAAAAGAATCCGTAGTTAAGCAAATTAACTTCCATAAAACTGAACAGGAGCTTCCATGATATTATATATGCATCCCACCCTTCTTCAGGAAAGGATGTGTGTTTCACAATTTCAACTTTCTTCCAGTTACAATACTATACAAATATCAACACAAGAGTATTTGAATCAAAAACATGGTAATGGTTCTGAATCAAATTCCAGT
This sequence comes from Ptilonorhynchus violaceus, assembly GCA_013397565.1. Classification (NCBI taxonomy): domain Eukaryota; kingdom Metazoa; phylum Chordata; class Aves; order Passeriformes; family Ptilonorhynchidae; genus Ptilonorhynchus; species Ptilonorhynchus violaceus. The sequence goes on along the minus strand of VZRJ01013423.1, from coordinate 208,167 downwards.
AAAGGCAGACAACACCAACACAACTGTGTGAGACCAAGAGCCACACAGCATGAGAGAAATAAAGGGGATGCATAAATGCACAAAGGAAGTAAAAAATACCAGCACTTTTGCTTCAGATAAATCTTTTTAAACCACCACTTCAGGGATGTGTAAAATTTTTATGTACTCACACAGCATTTGCTTAGGTAAGGAAATGTTCTTTCAGAAGCAACACTGGAATATTTTGGTCAATAAACAAAATAGTCTTTGAAGAGCAGAGATCACTGGCACCACCTCTATATTTAACAATTTTTTTACTTCAACAAGATCAACATAAAGGAGACAATTACTCCTCCTCTCGTCATAAAAATCCCATGTAATCCAGATCTCCTTCTATCAAAAAAGGAGCAATCCTAGAAACTATTGCTGGTTAAAAAACCTGCACAAGAAGAAACAGCAGAGAAGCCTCCAAATCTTACTCTTCGTATTCTTAGAATGAGAAGTAACAGAAAATGGAAGTCTAAATTCTGCCTCTATTCCTAGTTAATGTTCTTTAACAGAATAAATGAAGTTCCGTACAAGAAAATCAAGCATTAGAAAACTCTAAAACAACCTCATGTCTTACCCAAAAGACTATTAGCTGCCAATTATGGGAAAACACCTCCTCCTTAGTAAGAGAAGTGAATGACTGTTATATATTTCCATATTCATTCTGACAACACAGCAACCCAGGAAAGCGAAAACTAAAATCAATATGCTGTATTATATCACGTGCTTTCTTAAGAGCTTGGATCACATATTTTGTCACTTTCAGAGAACTCCTTTTGTTGCTTTTCAACTATAAATTACCATAATATTTCCTGGTTTTATTTTTCTGGACTCTTTACCTAAAATGCATTTACCAGTGTTTACAGATGATAGTCTGAATACATTTAAGAGTTATCTGAACTAAGATTACAAACCACCTAGATTTCACACTGTTTCATATTTAGTATTTTTCAATGCTGTCTTGGTATTTTTCTCTCTTGCCTTGAGAAACACATTGACAACACAGGCAAGGAAAAGACAGAGAGTCTTTAGCGTTCTTTAGAACTGAGTATTTCACCATCCTGATAGTGATGGTGGGAGAAAAACCCAGTTATTCAGTAGCAGATTCTTGTTTTTCAGGCTTTCAAGACAGTTTTAACAAAATATGCCAGTTACTGACAAGTTCCCGACTCTGAAGTTTCTTGACTCTCAGAGGAGACAAATACAACAATTACCTTTTCCACACAGAAGATGTTTTCAGTACCAAAATGTCTTTGGCGAGTTTGCCCACTGAGAACACTGAACTTATTAAGCTGTACATATCCCCATGCCCTCCTCAGGGAGGCTGACAATGAGGCAACACAATGCAAAAACAGCTTTAAAAAGAACTTTTAAAGCACATTCAAAACACTGCCTTTTTCTTTTTTTTTCCTGAAGTTAATTAGCATTAAGTGGAACAGAAGGAAAAGGAGGAGTAATTTTTATCTCAACACAAAAAATGAAAGTACATAACTCCTTCAACTGCACAGCAAACCATTTTGCACCTTAAAGAGAAACCTTGGAAGAAGTTACCTGTCCGTCCTGAGAAAAAGCTTCTGTGCAGAAAAGAACAGGCAACTTCAGTTCAAGGAGCCAGAATCAGCTCCTGGTTGTGTAAGACATAGCACAGCCTCCCTGAGGGAGCTGCACAAGGTTGCTGAAGTAGGGAATTTGAACCAAGTTATTCAAAACAGTGGAGAAGCAAGGAAAACAAAACTTCTCTGTGTTTGGCTATAGGAAAGTCAAAAGTTGAACCTTGCAGCAGTATTTACTATTAAAAAAATCTCAATTAAAGTTCACAGGTGGAATTCACTCATTTTTTGTAAAAAACAAAACAAAACTACTCATGTCCAAAAAAACCCTAAAAAGCTATAAAAAGGGATTTCCTCAAGCATTAGAAGTTATGTAAGGACATCTCTGACTTACGAACACAGGTAAAATTTGTTCTAATTCTGAGTATCTTATCTCACTATCATGCTTCACAACTGCCTTATCACACATGCCACTCTGAAACAATCTTCCTCTGATGTTCAACTGTACAAAGTCATCATGCAGTAAGAATATCATCAGAACTGGTTAGGATGATACTTCATATCATCATAAAAACATGCCCACTCAATAGCAAAACAACCAGAAAGGACCGCAAGAAATTCATACATTCCTGAATCCATCTGTACCATACTCCCAGTTACATTTGGGATGAAGAACTACAACATCCAAATGCCTAACAGGTCTGTGATAATAATTTTGAGTTCTCAGCTTTGGGTGCAGTGAGGAGATGGAAGCACCACCACTTGCAGTGCTTCACCTGTCACTCCACAGAGCTGCTTCTACTGTCCACCATACACAGCCAGCTTTGCATTTGACATGAATCATGCTGCCTAAAGAGTAAAATCTGCTCAATTTTTCCTCCATCTGGCATTATACATGTTGAAGGTGGTGCAGTAAAGCCCTCCTTCGAAACACGTTTTCCTCAGTTAACTATATTTCTAGGTCAGCTAGTTGAAGAGTTACCATTAAATGAGGCCAATTCTCTTTCCAGAGCTCCAAGTTGAAGCCAGTGCCTCTATGCATGTGCTGTTTGTTTTCTAAGCTGCTTTTTCACCACTTATGTTTCCATATGACAGATAGCGGCATTAAGAGTTACACAGAACATCAATTCCTCTTTTCCTGTCACTCGGTCGTGGGATAAAGTTGCACAGGAAACCTTCTCAAAGCGAACCCAGTCTGGCTTCTAAATCTGAAAACCTGCTAGAGAATGAAGATTAACAACAACAAAAAAAATGCATACTAAAACTGGTAATTTCTCTCAGGTCTGCTTATTCTTGCATTAATGAAAATAACACAGAAACATCTTATTTTTACTTTCCATTCCCATTCTTTGATACGTGACCTTCAGACAACAAATGTCAAGTTCTATTTTCAGATACAGCATCAACAGCACAAAGAAGCAATGCAGATTTCAAGTTTTCATTTCACTGACACAAGCAGAGTTTGACACTCTCAGCTCTCATACCTGGCCTGTCACCAGGTAACTGGTGTTTTCCTCCTTCTCCTGCAGTATTCCACTTGCAGTATGAGGCAAGTCACTTTTCTATTCATACTTAATTACAGCACACTTAGGCTCTACAGGTCATAGACACCAGCTGATAAATTACATGAACATCAGAGTTTTAAGACACTCCTCATAAATTCAGTAATGTGCCAGGATGAATGGCTTAAAGAAATCATCCACTGGATCCCCAAAATGGGGCTGGGGGAAACAAGCAAGATTTAGCTTTTTTCCTTATAGTTGCAAGTTCTTTTTCCTTATAGTTGCAATGGGTCCAGCTTGCTTACTGAAGTGGTCCTGCCTACCTGCTACCTCTGGCCACTGCTGTGTCCCCTGGTCTCTATCCATCCGTAACTCCCAGGCCAGACTGACACCACTGTGCAACTGATCAGGGTGGTCAATTCATCAACTTCTGCAGGTCAAAAATCTACTTTGGGGAGGTGCTGGATCAAAGTAGTTTAAATCCATCCATAGTGCCTCTTTCAGCAGCCATGCTAGCTTATGGCGGATTGAAATGTAACACTACTGCAGACATTAAGTCTAAGCCTTCCTTGGGGGAAAAAAAAAGGGAGTGATAAGTAAGTGTTAGGCTCACTCCAAGTCCTCCTTGCCTCATCTCAGGACCAAAATTAGAAAAAGTGAGGTAAAGATGAGGCATTCTTGTCCATAAAAGAAAACCCCAAAGGACCGAGGCCTGTAAACGATTAGGCCTGTGACAGACATAATGCAGCTCTCCCCTCTGACGTTGCATCGCACTCACCAGGTATGGAGCTTTCTGCAGGACTGCTTGCTGAAAAAGATGTTGAAAAGACAAAAGTCAGAACCACCCACGGGTAACACCACTTCCCCAAGAGTAAACACTGCTCTTCTGCTGCAACATCATTATGAACACAATTTACTTTATTCTGCCAGTGATGAGCAATCACAATTCCTTCTCATCAGCGAAACCCTGGCCACAAGCATGTTCCCCTTACATTTGCTTGCATATTCAAGAAACTCCACTGTCTCTGAAGGACTGGCAAAGATCATGCACCATGGGACAACCGCATGTCCCAACCAACCCCACCCTAAACAGGACTTATGAGGTTTAGGGTCAAAATTCAGAATTCACCACACGTGGCAAAGGCCATTTCAAATAGCTGAGATCTTGACAAGAGATTATCTCCAACAGCAGACTGCAACTCCTGTTTTCTTGCCAAGCACCACAGAAGTGCAGTAAAATAGCCTTGAAATTTAAAAAACATTATTTCACCCTAACAGATATAACTAATGCAGACAGCTCCAGTGGCATTTTAAAAGGCTTGGGATTTTGCTATTTTTAAGGTTCTGCTAGGTCAGAAACAAATTATCCTTTTTTACTATGTTAAAACCTCTGCATCAACCCTCCGTTTTTTTAATGCTGAAAGGTAACAGAACCATACTTTTGAAATAAACTGCTACTGCTTTTCACAGATAGCACAGACATGGATTTTTCAAATCATCATTAGATTATTTTACTGTGCTCACTAATCTTTTCTGGTTTTTAAACTATGTACAGCCAGGGAGTCTGCACTCTTCTGTAAGATATACAAAGAAATTATAGATACCAGCAAATACAAAAATATTTGCACAGAACAGAACTTGTTAAACATAAGCAGAATTCAGTTAGCACCAGCTCAGCAATGACTAACTCTGGAGCTTGAAAAAAAACCCAACTCCCTGACTTTGGGATAACTTCGACAAATGCTGTGATTTATCATGTGCTATTACATTCATTCTGTGGGGTTTTTAGAGCATCGATCATAACTGTTCCTGCCTCAATACTACCCTTGAGTTGATACTAACAATGCAAAGGTCATTTCGACCTTCAGCTAGTAAATGGGTATCAGTTCATGCCTGTATTACTGCTTTCCATACATCCAAAAACACAGGCGCAGATCTTTCAGTACAAGTGATTCAGGTTTCACATCAAATTATGTGTGAGCATGTCAGGAACAGGATTAATAGAAGCTTTGCTCGCAGAACATTCTCATGAGCATTACTGGGATTTTAACTCCTGCCAAGCCTAAAATGAGCTTTTTCTTACACCAAATGAAATGTTGCAGAGAGTCATTATTACACTCAATGATTAACTTTGAAAACCTTGTTTGCACTGTCATTACAGACATTTTAACAGGAGAGGAGATCCGCACACCACAGATGTTCTGCCTAAAACTTTCTTGACAAAACAGATAATTACTGCAAGTTTCTAGCCCTTGAACGCTAAACTTGAGGGGTTTTAGTATTACAGAAAAGCAGAACTGGAAAACTACATGAAGGCATTAGAGGCAAGATGAGATTTATGTGCTTCCTCCAAGGTTTAGGGCTAAACAGAGAAACAAAGCTTTCCTCAGCAAAGTTGATCTCCAAATGCCACAGCAGCCACCATTCATGTCTTATCCCAAACCAGAGATTCCCGCCCCAAACCACTTACAGCTTTCACATTTCAAATGTCACAGTGGAAAACTTAGGTTAAACTCAGCCTATTGCAAAAATTAATCCCAGACAAAAGAGATATGTCAGAGAATTCAGTGGCAATTAATGTTACTTGTGAACCAATTCTGCAGAGGTGTTCAAGCCATCAGCTGCTTCCCTGTATCCCGTTATAACCTTCTGAGGTCATCAGCTACCGATAACACAGTACCAAAAAATATGCAAAGAAGAACATCCTTGAAACTGCTGTATTGTCTTTCCTTGCTGCATGACCCAAAACGAGGAGAGACAGGATTCGTGAAGATACCTGCATTGTCTATACTACAAGTGCCATTCTACACTGCAAAATATCCTCCTCTTCCAAAGTGCACTTAATAGAGCAAGAAACAAACAAAAGCACCATACAGCCTATAAAATAAATGGGCCCGTTCTACAAAACAAAAAAGCATCCTTCCACATTAATTCGAATCAATCAAAATTTTAACTTCAAAGTTCTTTGTAGATGTATTAATTTTCTAAATTTAAATTTCTATTGTTATGCAGCTCATCTGCTAAAAGTCTGGTGTTTTGTTTTGGATCTGTTCTTTTTATTTTTTTTTTAATAAGGGCAGATTTAATACAGTAAACAAACCAACGACTCGGTTTCCTTCTCACTCTCCCTTGACACTTACCGCAATTTTCTCTAATCGGAATATTAGCTTTAAACTACTGCAAGAGTTCATAACAAAACAATGTCCCATTATTAAAATGTGAGCCCAGCTAGACAATATTATTTATTTATGGAGTAACTTCTGATATACAGTTTTCTTTACAGCAAACTATTATCTAGACTTCTTTGAACCTATAAAATATTTTTTTAGGAATTGAAAACCACTAATCTTCAAGTTTTCCATAGGATGTGCAGACTTGCACTGAGAATTTAAATCTACTAACAATCAGCTTTCTTTTCTTAAGTAGCTTTTGCAGATCTATTAGAAGTCATTCAAGGTAACCATGAGCATACAGACTACAAACTGAAATCGGTACCCCAGATTAACATCCATGTATTAGCTGCTTTGCTGCTGCTCCTCTACAATTTAAGACAGAATGACAGATTTCATTATTTTTGTTGTTAAGAATCCTGTCTCCTCTTGGATTGTTTGCTAGCAAGCTTCATTTAAGCTTCCTTGTTCTTAAAGGCTGCAGACACATTCCTGCTTGGCAAAACAGACTGTTTTTAACAACAGATTTGTTGTTCAGTGACACACGAGAAACTGCGCTACAGTTTGCAAGCAATGGTCTAAGTTATCCACCAGCAAGGTCAGCCAACTGCGCACCTCGAGGCACAACACAAGCTGCTCCTTCTTGATCACAAAACTTCCATGACTCCCCTCTAACAAAGCCTGAAACTAACAGTCACTGCAGAAAAAGTGTAGGTACCAGAGTATCTATGCTCAAACAGCTTATCTTTCTAACACAATGGGCATTATGCACTTTACCATTAGCTCTTTTGAGCCACGGCACTTTAAAAGTATCTGAACAGGTTAAAGTTTTTTGAATTCTACATGCTTTGAAAGGCTGGTGGCATATCCAACATTTAAGTGACAGAAAATGGTTATGCAATTCCACTACAGCTGACCCCTCCCTCAAGACTGCTAGCAAAACACTTGTCATGCTGTGTCACCTTAGATGATGTTAAATGGCATCACCCCTCAGCAGGAAAAAAAGCCCTTGCTTACTTATCTTTGTGTTAGAATGAAACAAAGAATTTAAAATGTTAACATTTGAAAGTACTGCTCAAAATAAACCTCCTGCAAGACAACAACAAACTTGTGAAAAGCTAAAATATTGGCTTTATTTCATACGTTTCAGTGACATAAAAGTTTCACCTTGCTGACGTTCACCTAGGTTCTCCCAATGCACAGGCAACCAGAGATGCATCTCCTGCTGCTTCTCAGAGTATGAAAACTGGTTGCTTTATTCTACCAAATGTAAGATTTTTTGCAAGATTTACTACAGGAGTCCTTCCCGTCTAACACAAGAGAGGTTTCATAGGACACTTCCTGAGAAAACATGTCCTGAAAACAATCTGGTCAGCTCCTGGCCAAGATGAGCTGCTGACTAGCAATCTCTCAGACCACTCCATGGGTGATGTCTCATTTTTCATCCAAGGCGAAGAACTTCTCAACGACATTTATCTTCTCTCCAGTGCTTTGACACATTTCCAGCTCTCAGAGACATGCATTATGTTTAACCTTTCCTGATACCTGACAGTGCAGTTGCCAGTTCCATGTTTAAGAAAGAGTGCAAAAGCCTAGGATCAACTGCTTCACCTCTGCAGGACACTGTAACTACAAAAACAGAAGGTGACCATGCCCAGGAAAACAGCTACTCAGCAGAGCAGAGCACTCCACCAGCTCCTGTGGTGCACAAAGGCTGCTGGGGAGAGCCCGGCTCCAGAAGCCTACTTAAGTGTCACAATGCACTCAATGAAAGCCTCTTCTTGGTAGGGCACTTGCATAACAGTTCAAGAAAGCAAAATTTTACTAACCAGACAGACTTGAAGACTTCAGCAGCTCCAACAGAAAGAAGGTGAGAAGACTGCCTGCAGAGATCCACAGCACTATATAAAGGATTTTCATGTTGCTTGTAAAAGTTACATTTTGCACCTTTCAGTTAAAGTTTGCACCGTTCACGTGAAACATCTTAATGCTTGTGTCACTTACCAAATAATTCTCTCCTATGAAGCCACTTCATAAGGTTTCAAGGGGGAAAATAAGTTTAATAAGCATTATTTATCTGTCTCTTTAATAGTCTGAAACATTGGCAGCATAGCCTGCGAGCACCTCCCATCACTTGCCATCCACCTCTGTGAGGATCTCCCAGTCACAGAACACTCCTTTGCACCTACCTTGACACCTACCAGAGCCACCTCATTCTAGCAACCACTCCTTTGCCACCACAAAGCAAACTTCTAACTGCATCCAATGACCCACACCTGCCACGGGTTACTATAACCACGTTTTCAGTACTTACATGCAAGTTTAGAAAACACCATCAGCAGAGACAATCTGATGCATATGAACACAAACAGGTTTGAAAAAGTGCCTATTCTCTCAGCAGCACTCTCTCTGGTCCTCCAACAGCTAAACCCTGTGCCCTAAATCAACCCACCTCCATGCACTTCTGGTAAGTGAGAGATGGATGTGCAAGCAAAGACCCCACGCCAGCCCCTCTACTCCCTTTGATGCTGCCAGAAGAAGCAAGGGCCCGGTGAGCTTCTCTCTCCCATTGCTATGCAGAGTCCTGTTCCATAGTTTTGACTACAGCAGATTGATAAGTGTTCAGACTAACAAGCACCATGAAGCACTTCCTCAGATAGAAAAGCACATAGCCTATTCTTGGGATATCAACAGGCAAAGATGCATCATTTCAAGGAAGAAATGCATGATCATTTGGATGGCCTCATTGAGAAGGTGGGACAAAGGCACTAAACAACCTAGAGCTGAATGATGTTTTTCAGCTGAAATGCTTATCCAGTAGAAACTCTGTAGTCTTCCACTCCTTGCCCTCCCAGCCTGCAATTGAGACAAATAAGATTACAAGACCTTAAAGTGATCTATTAAAGCAGATAAAGCAAACACTTCAATGTGTTACTGCAGCACACTGGAAGACATAACCAAAACACAAATAATGTTTCTCAAAGGAAGAGGTCTTTTATAGCTGCAGAGTTCCACAGAACATGAAGTTGTTTCTGCTGCTAGTTTGCCAAATTTAAATGGAAAATAGCAAATAAAAATGCTTAGAGAACATAAAATATTGTCAAACCCCATTTCAATAATGTCAATTGTCCCTAGTCCAAAAGATTAAACTCTATTGGATTAGAAAGGATGATATGTCACTTTTGGAAAAGCCTGTCTGTGACAATTATATCCACGAGACTGCAGAAGGCTGATCACCAGCAGAGGGAGGATAAGGCAAGTCTACAGGCCAGAAAGTCAAGTTCCTTGTCCACTCTGCAGACAAGACTATAGTCAGGCCACAGTTTACACAGCATTCAGGCTCTTAATCTACACAGTGGATGCTGCTCATCAACCAGGACTCGAGGAAACTAGAGTAATGCTGACTCAGATTTTTGTACTTGAAACATTAACAACAACTGCTGCTTAGCAGGATTTGCATTAAGCACTAAAGAGAACAATACAAGAACAGAATAGGCACAGCTTGTTTGGGTAAGTAATGTGCCACACAGTACAGTGGAGATGAAAAGTAAAAATAAAATTTAAAAAATTAGACAGCTGTTTCAGAGGAAAGCTATTTCAGGGGAATAAGAAAAAGAATAGATTTTTAACCAGGACACTCTACAGTCCCATCATCATAAAGATCTCACTCAAAGGAAGCAGCAGCAGCAGCACAGGAGGTCAGGGAAGGGAGCAGAAGGACAAAGAACAGGCAATTGCAGTTACTCAATTAGGCACAACCTGAAGCCATGGCTTAAGGCTGCATTCTTGGAGTACTGGCCTTCCTCCTGCCCTGCCCCTGGCCCACTTCCTGCAGCAGTTCAGAGAATTGTGAAGCTATTCACACCAAAGTTTCAGTATTGACAACTAGGAGTTGAAGGAGTGGATATGGGAACACCAGATTCATTTTCCTTTGCTGCATGTTAGGAGAAGGCTGGAAACAAGGCACACTCCAACCACAAATCATTTGCACCCCAGTCTTAGCAGACATTTTATCTTCTTAGCATACAGGTCATTATTACATCTCCAGTTTCAAGGAAGCTGACAATCTGCACCACCAGCACAGAAAAACACTAGCATTACTAGCAAAAGATATTTTCAAATGTTGTGTATTATTTGGTCCAAACCAAGGCTGACCAGACACAAGAGGCATCTGATCTGAAGTATGTCCACAGACACACTTTCCTTTGCTTCTGCTTATAAAGGCTCTGTGGTCGACAGAAGTTAAACAGAGGAAGTGCAAAAGCAGAGAATTTCCACAGGTCTAAAGATCAAACCTGGACTGCAAACTGGCAACCGTTTCTACCTTCATGGGGAAAAGGCCATAGTTAGAACAAGCTGAGTGAATTTAGTTAAATCATAACCACATTAAGCCATTCATCTCTGTGGCAGAACACCCCAGGCTTTGCAGCTGACATTTCACTACGTGGATGGGTAGAAACATTTGCTCACATAAGCTGGTTAAATGCGATTCAGCCCAGATGTCCGAAAGGCTTAGCAGTCTTTGTTGTGAGATGTTTGCAAAACATCAATAAAGAATGACAGACACAAATACATGACTGAATTCCTATCCAGAGGACGTGCAAGGCCTAGAGTGTTACAAGACTATTTTTCATAGCACATATTGCTAACACTCACTGATGTACCAGAACTATAGTTGTAGAACATTCATTCTTGTTCAAATGAAAGGTGAAAATGGATACAATCTGGAATCTAAAAGACTTGACCATTAGGGTCCCCAGACCTTATGCAGCACTGTTGCATTTGTCAGGAACAAGGAGACAGAGAGAAAAGAGGTAAGAAAAATGCTGCCAATCTTTGAAAATACCTGAAACACCATGGGATGGGGTGAAGTGCTCCACTTAGACCAAGACTGTTTTCATAAAGGTGTACCGGGATAAATCCAAAACCACTGCCTTACAGACAGTGGCAGGTATGAGATAACTAGGGCCAGAATTGCATTTACAGTGGATCTGCTCAGATACTCTCTTGCAGAGTGGCACTGTCCAGCTCTCTTAATACCACATACAGTTCTGGAAAACACACACATAAAAGATAGCATTTTAAAACAAAGTATCACAGACATACAAAGCTTAACAGGAGAATCCAGGGTGAGAATAACACAGAGAAAAACTTCAAACAAGGCCGATAACAACTCACTTATTCAGCCTTCCAAATACAAGGTCATTTTCTACTCTCATTGTGGGATGTATTGATCCTAATTAAGCACAAAATTTCCTCCAGCAATATGATGTCTGGCTCAGCCAGTTTCTGCAATTCATGTGTGCATTACAAATCTACCCTTAAAATGCAATCTGGGGAAAAAACATGGACTCGATCGATCATGCAAATATGTGTTAACATTCACATACAAACTTTTGCACAACTACTACACTGAGGTATATGGTTCAGTACATTGAAACAAACTGATGCACAAGCACCTTCATAAATAAAGGCATTCCTCTCAATCTCAAACAACAAATTCATCCCAACACTACTGTCCCAGCTTATCTGCTAGGGGCATATTAATAGAGTATAGAACTGAAACCAGCGAAGAAGCTTGATGAGAGCACCAAGTATTCTCCAGAATACACCGTGTATCAACAGACGAGCTTTAACACACAAGTTCAGGCCTACCACCAGCAGACTCATCAGTCCGCCTCCACTACTTAAAACAAGCTAATATCTAATACGTAACAAAGAGGCATTTCACAGGCAAAAGAATGGATATGCAGTAATCAGTATCAATAAATACATCATTACAGCAGGACACTGTCTTCCCAGATACCAGGTTTATTGCCTTCAAATTTAACTTCAAAGACGACAAATTAAAGGAAACACTCAACTCTGAAAGGGCCTAACATGTATAACAGTGTTCTACATGTGACTTCCCACCTACAAGAACAGAAGACAGTTTCAAATTCTCCTCCATGAGCCATCCCCATCTCTGAAGCTCAACAGACATTTTTCTGCTAGTAGCAGACTATTCAGGTATCATAACTTGAGAGTATTTGTCTTGACCCAAACTTTAGAAGTTGTTTTTTAACTCTGGGTGTAGAAAGATTGGGAGAAAATTGAGCATCAGGTACCTAATTATAGCTTAGGTGCAAGCAAAGCAAAAATTTGCACACACTGTACACGTGAAACTTCGATCAACAGAAGAACACTGAAACCCCAAGCAACCATGCTCTTTATACACTTCTGCCAGAAGTCTTTACATTCTAAAGGAAGGAAATTACCTTCTGCATATCGCTCTCCTTCGAAAGTCATTTATAACTACATTTTGTTACATTTAGTTATAAATGTAGTTTTCCAGAGTGTTTTCCAGAAAGGAAGGCAAAAAAAGTAAACCAAAGGATTTTGTGGCAAAGAACAGAATTCTGGGGTCGAGGAGCAAAAAAATCAAGCAACAAGCAGAGATCTCCCTGTCCAAGACTTAAAACATGCACAGAAGGTTTACTGATGAAGCATTCAGTCTTTTTTTCTAATTTGTAACTACAGTTTCACAGAACAGTGGCACCACTCTCCTGCACCTATATTTTGAAGGTACATGGACCAATTGCTTTACACAAAATTGTACAAATATTCTTGCTACCTGCCACACACTTAGGATGGCAATGTACAAGCAGTTGCTGTAGGCAATTTTGTTCCAAAAGCAGCAACTGCTCTCCTTGTTCCTAAAAAGAATTTAATGAAGCCATCTGCTCACAACTCAGACTATTCTGAAAACACCCCATATTCTTTATGCTCTCTTACAGTTCAAAGCCTGGCTAGCATCCCAAGGCTACAACCTTTGCAAAAAGCAAAACAAGAAGCAGAAAAAATTCCTGACAATGTTTTGTTCATATTTACATTAAAATACTTCAGTATCTGCATATATCATATGCAGATGTCACATTACTGACAACATTTTTGGCAATATTTGCATTTTGAAGAAAGGCAATAGACTAGTACGTTGCAATGCAAATTGAATCTTGGAACGCTTATTTTAAATATCTCAATAGATTATCTGGTAATGTAAATAATGTCCAATCGAGGAAGTGAACTGATCGACAATTTAAAAATACCTCAGTGTTACAGCCTCATGTAAGCACAGCCATGAAGTTAAGAACTCACGTTCATTTAAACTCTATCCAACCCATCTGTAATACAGCAACCAGGAAATACAAATTTAAAACAACTAGGGGCTATAAGAAAGTGCCATGTAACTGCCACACACCTGCAACAGCTGGTTTCAGCTGTCAGGATGTTGCTTACCCATCTGGGATGCACAGAACAAGAGTACTGAAAGTGGCACAACTAGGCAAGAATGAACCTGATGTAGGTGTCCCATGGGAAGTTACTGCTTTTACACATAGTACAGATAGAGAACATATACTGACTTTTAACACTCCAAACTTAGAGGCACATTTCTCCAATTTCCCATCTGTTAGCATCCCTCTGGCAGCAGCTTAAAACATGATTTTTCAAGGAGATATATTGCAGCACAGGATTAACTTCTGCTGCATCTGGCAGTACAAATAAGCATAAGCATGGGTTTCCAACTGAAAAATACATCCGTTACTCACAATACAAGTTCAAAAAGGTAAAAACCTGTTCATTGTGCATCCAACACAACTCTGAAATTAATAGTGCTGCAAGTCCATCAGGAAAGAGAAAATACATTCACCATGGTACCAAGCACAATGGAGCCTTCAATTTTGCCTGGCTCTTCCAGATCACTTTCCAACAGAACTAATGGTTGTGCTCAGTTACAAACAAAACACCATAAACAAACAACAAAACAAAATAAAACAAACAAACAAACAACAACAAAAACCAAACCACCAAAAAAAAACCAAACCAAAAAACTGTAAGAGGCACAATAAAAACATCTAACTTTGTTTGTAGGGAAAGAGAGCCTTCAGACACCATGAGCAATAGCCTGAATATACAATATACATGGTTTGGGTTTCACTGTTTCCACAGCAAGACTTTCTGGAAGGATGGGGACAAGAAAGGGAGAAGAATCTCTTTCAAATGTTTTTTATGACAGTTTCCAAAAAGCATGGTTTCTCTGTGGGACTCCCATTCAACATACTAAGACTGCATATTCAAAATTTCAATCATCATCTCGTGTCCCGGAGAATTATGGCAGTAGCACAGGACAGGCAAGAAACCAGACTAAAACTGCTGTTAAAAAAAAAAAATTCAGCAGAATTCCGTACCAAAACCTGGGTGTGAACATTTGCTCTGCTCTCACAGCACTGAGTGTCAAAATTCCATGCTCACAGTTCAGAACATATTGTCAAAGAGCTGCTTCTTCAGAGAGACAAGACTGTTGTAACATGAAGTGAAAAAAAAAAATCTCAATTTACAGATTTTCTCCCAGATTTCTCTGTATTAAAATCAGAATTTTACCTTCCAAAATTGGCCTTTTCATGACCATAGAGCTAGCAAAGCAAGGGTGTCGTTTTTGGGTTTTATACATCAAGAAAAAGAAGTGGTAGTGCAACAATTAAGAAGCAAATTTTTCTTCTAGCGCTGGGATTCTTCAAAAGCAATCACGTGCCTACTGTCACAGCCATAGCTAACTCATCTGAAATAATATGTGGCTGACAGAGACAGCTCCCTAACTAGGTCAAAGCTATCAAAGGGCCTTCATAAGGGCAAAATTAAACTTCTCGAAGAAGACACTTCTCCTGTTGCAAACGGTGCCATTTCCTCATTCTGCATGTGTTAAGTGACTGAAACACCAGATTCACGAAAATCAAACCAGAAAGCACTGACAGTGCCACAAGTATTGAAAACACACAGCATCTCCTGTTCTAAGCAGCAAAACCAGTCCATAATTCAAAGGAAAATAGTGTAAGTAGAGTGTTTGTTACACTCAGTGATTTAAAACACAAACATACCTCTCCTCCTCTGCACTGGGCTGAGAACTTGTGCCCTGACTGCAAAAACTTTACTAACTGAACTGCACCAGCCTCACCCTCTGTGCCATAAGAGAAGGCACATCTGCAGAGCAACGGCAGGATGGGCCTTGTTCTGCATGCACTCAGCATGCTGTGCCCTCCCTTAGAAAGGAACACTCCCTACACACCCCTGGTCTCAGGCCAGAACCAGGCAGCCAAGAGCAGATCTCATCACTGCACAAAGGGGAAGCAAAAGATCTTCCCATCAAAGGCGGCATGGGAGTCTGCATTTGGTAGTCAGGGGCTACTCAGCACATTCCTGCTCAAACAGCACCATCATCCAACTCCTTCCCACATTCAATGAAAATTCCCAGCATCATCCCCCTCTGCATACTGAACCAGCCTAGGCCACATGGAGAGAAGGCTGGCATTCCCTACCAACACGGCAAAAACAGAAACAGTGCTACCCCAAACACCACTTTCTTAACCAGCTAGAAGATCCTAGCTAGAAGAGCTATGGCAGGGACCCATATTGCTGCTTGTTTTAGCACTTCTCAGACCTGACGTGTTCTGGAGAATATACTTCTGGGATATACAAAATCAAGTTAAGCAAAAATGTGTTTTCCAGGTTATTGCTAGAGTCACATCTGCACATTCACATTTTTTCTCCCCCTTGTCTGGTGTCTGATCAGCATTACTTACTAAGGATTAAAGAGGTTGTAAACTATCAAGCGCTTGAAGTTTGCTCCATCAGAAAAGCCCCCAACTCACTTGTTTGAAGAGTATCAGGCACAAGATAGAAGGTAATTTGAATAAATATTAGCAGTGCATTAATGGAGATGCAGAGATTTGCCAGCAACAGACACAGTCTCCTCTCCACCTCCACCAACCAGGAACAGAATGTCATCACCCAAGGGACCAGAAGAATAGGACCAGGCACACAAGCAGAAAAATTCAGACTTTGTACAACCACCAGATTGACGGTGTCTGAAACGACACTTAAACAGAAGTAAATATATAACATATCTATTAGTATGAGAGATGCAGAAATCTACATGTGCAGAGGTTTCTTCCCCTTGTTCTTAGAGACAAATGAAAACAATACATTTGAAGTTTCAAAAAACTTACCCAGAGGAAAAACTAGGTCATTTGCTTTTATGGAGAGAAATGGAGGTGTGACACCACTTTTCAGCCAAATCAGTTTCTGATGTAGCTCACTATAGAGCCAGGTAAGTTTTAATACTAGCACAAGGAAACAAGTAAAAGCTCATTTAACTGCAGACTTTCAAGAAGAATATGCTCTCTTTCACAGTGCAGAACTCCAGCTTTGGAAGGTGTTACAGCTTTGACTGATATTCTGCCAACCAGAGAAAATACATTGGAAGCTACCAGACCAGTTGCTACCATGGAACAAAGCATCTTTAATGTGCCCCTCACAGGTTTGGGTTTCCACTGATCCACCTGTCTCCTGAATTTTTAATTGCATGTGGGTATCTTTTGAATCTTTTTTATGTAATCTTCCATTTGGCAGTTGCACCAGAGACTTGACTTCACTTGACTGTGAAGCTTGCCTCTTCAGCTCACAGCACACAGAGTTAATGCTCTTGCTACCAAGTGAGAAAACACTGAAAAATACCAACCTATTTTATTTGAAGTCTGTGTTAACTTGTGTTTGAGCTACAGTGAAGGTGAGAAGCAAACAGAAAGGCTGGACCACAAAGGCTCTGAAAACCCTGTGCTGATACCATACGACTGAATAAACGAAAGTGCAAGTACCCAAGCTGTGCTTCTGTCATGCACACACAGGAGCACACTTCAAACACACCAGCCTGAGCATCACTGAAACACACAGCCACACACAGCTAAAGGATTCTGATCTACAACAGTCTTAATAACACATGAAAGATCGTAACAGAGGTGCACTAACAAGTGGAAGATCTGGAGTTCAGAATAGCAGGACTCAACAAAGATCCTGCTGCCTTTGCTCTCTTCCCATCCTAGACCTTGTTTCAGTCCCTTAAGGAGACAACATGGGCTTCAGATGCCTCAAAAGCCTCTCTCTACAGCAGTGTATGGGGGATGCCAAGCCTACATTACTCCATTCTCACTCCCAGCCTAAATGCGAGTGGCTCCCAGAAAATTTAAAAAAAAAAAATTAAAAAATCACTGAATGGCAGCTCTCCCACAGTCCTCCTCTGTTCCCATGCTGATGAAAACTAGCAGACTGTGGCAGGGACATAATGCTTTAGCATTATGAGAATATAATGATGCGTGTGACCATCACAAATGGTCAGCAGCAGGATCCAAAAAGCAACACTGAGGAAGAAGAGAAAGGGACAAGTCACCTATGCTGAAACCTGTTTATTTACTTTTACTTCTCTACCAACTTCACTGACTGCAGAACACCGAAAGCCATTTGAGTGCTGTGAGGTAGAGCAGACAACTGCCTGACTGCAAGTTCAGTAAGTACAATTTGTACCACAAGCTAGTTTCACTACCTGGACAGCACTAAAAAAGTATGAAGAAACACAACACGTTTAAAATTTACTTGCCACATGTTGAAGACTGAAAATGTACCATAAAGGATCATTTAGAAAACCAAGGCAACGAGTATGGCAAACACAAACCAACTGCATTACAGTTTTAATGCAAAGTCTCGCAGCTCTCAGCCTGATGCAACTTCAGAGAGCAAACAAAGGCTGCAAGAACAAAAGAACAATCTGAAAGACACAGTTCTTTGTAGAAACAATTTGAAGTAAACTAACTTAAAATAAACTGATGTTTAACCAAATTCTTCCAACTCACTCTACCAAAGTTAGACTGGTATTCTCATCAGAAGATTCTAAATGCAAAACTGCTACAAGCGCAGGTAGTGAAATGAGTTAATTAATGGCCACCACCCTCCAAATCAATGAATAGTGACAGACTGATCATGACACATCGTACAGTCAAGACAGCTGCAGTAGACAGAAAACACTTTGTACAAAAGCTGTAATCAGGATAGTTTAGAGCTGCCAAAGAAAAAGTTAACATACAACTAAGACCTTCACACACAGACACTTCATTAACCTTTGCTTTTCACGCTATGCATCCCTGAGTAATGGGTATGTGAAACCTTGTTTTAAAAGGTATGTCTACCTTACTGCAAATGTAAGGGGATCTCAAAGAAAAAGCATTGTAGTTACTACTCTGATTTAGGTGGGTACTGCCATCTTGAGAAGTAGAACCAGGTCTGTGTTTAAAGCCCTGCCTAAGCATGATGGCAAGCACTTGCTTCCCTGTCAGAAGAACTGGATACTAAGCCTGTCACTCAGAAGTAGAGCTTCAAAGCAGATAAATCATAACTCACAGCTACTGGCACAAAGTCTAACTTTTTTGCCAATCTATGAATTTTTGATGCTACAATTCATATACCAGTCTGAAAGGCTTCCCTGGCAGACAACTAAATATTCCTGTAGGTTAGTGTATAACTGAGCAAGGGGCCTCCTAGCACAGTTCAAACAAACAAACTGTACTAACAGACTGTCCATTAATTAAAGCTGACGCTTCCTTGCCCATCAGGCAACAGCATTCAGGAGCCATCACATAACGAAACCATTGTTAGTCAGTCTTTTACATATTCAACTGGAGAACAAAAGGTGACTGTTGTACAGTCAACAAGGACTTGAACTTCTGCAGGTAGCTCCACTTCTAATCAACGAAGTCTAATCAGCAAAAAAACATCTAGCACTGAAAGAAGAGATAAAAACTCTTAGTAAAAACAAAACAAAAAAACCCCCTTAAGTTTCCTATTACAATTTTTCACTGAACAGCACCCTTTGGTAAGAGCCATCAGACTATAAGTCTAGCATCATACCACTTAACTACTGTAATAACGTAGAAAATACAGTATACAACACCCCCCCAGGGAGGACAGTTTACTCTCCTTCCATCCTCCCAGGTCACAATATTTAGTGCTCCTTTGCAATTTTTCAAACCTATTAATAAAATTCATAATTCTGACACTTGAGTATGAGAAACATCCAAAAAAATCAGATATTCACTTCTTCCAAAACATTTGTGACAGTTTGTGACAGTTATTCTTCAGTAAAAAAATGTAACATAAGAAGTTGCAAAACACTTACCATAAGCAGAAGGTAAGAAGAAAACTCCTTGCATACAGGAATGTAAGAGCGATTTTGAACTTCTGGTTCACAGGGTTCCGTGAATATATAAAACACACTTAAAACCAAAAATCAATCATATCAATGTTGTTTCTAAACTGTGATGTTTTATCACTACAAACAGCAATCACAACTGGCACAACGTGAGGACCAACTGAAAAGAGCAAAATAAATATCTTCATCCCAATTTTCATGAAAAAAGAAAAATGAAAGAACATCCAAAGCCTCAGAAACAAGAAAAGAAAGAAATCCCAGAAAAAAATGAAATACCAGGTTGAGACAAGTAAAGGGCCTCTAATGATAGTGATTTATTCTATCGCAGCCTGTTAGTGTCAGGTTATGTAATGAACCCACATGATTTAGAAATTCACATGAGGCGAAAATGTTTTTCAATTAGCAATATGGATCCGAGTTGGCTGAGTTGGCTCAAGTGCCTGTAAGTGATAATCTTGTGAAAATGACAGATGAACACTTTAAACAAAGTCTTAAAATTCATTACTTTTTATGACCATGCCTCAATGCTATCTTCAAAATCAACCAAAAGAAATTAGAAAAGTAGATACAAGCTGTAATTCTACCAACTACCAACATTTATCCTATTTGCAAATATCACTTCTTCTAAAGTAGGATGGAGATGAAACAATGTATGAAGTCGAAACACAGAGGTAGGTAACACAACAGCTGTGAATTAGAGTACGTGAAGCCTGTAAGCAATGAAACAAAGTCACAAAGAACAATTATTACATGAGAAACACAGAAAGGAAGATACAGATGGAAAAAACCATGCAGCAGAAAAAACAAGTCAAACCTGTCACTGAAAATTGGTTTGCCCTTCTGTTTAAGAGGCTGCTAAACCCCTCCACAAGTCAAGTGAAGTGAAAATCTGCTCTTAGAAAAGCAGTCCCCAACATACAGCCTCCGTCAGAGGCAGAATCCATTACCACTTTCCTTTTATGAAAGAATGCTTTATTCCTGCTCTGAAATACGTGCCTTCAGTTTCCAAATATCGGGGTCCTACATATATCACCCTTAGGAGTCAGCTAAATTTTTCTTCCCCATTATTTGTATTTATCCATTTATGCCCATTACCTGTTCTTTGCAAGTCACACAAGTAGTGCTTCTTGAATTTATCCCAGTGCAACCATTTTCTAGCACTTATCAACCCTCCAAGACTCAGGAATATCCTGTACTCCTTCACAGGCAAACAAGATAATGGAAGACGACTAAACCACGCTTTTGTGAGCTTCACTAAACTGATATGCATTACAAGCACCACAGATTAAAAACATACATAGAATCAGTTCACAATGGCTAAGACATTACAATAAAGCTCCAAACTTTCAAATTAATCCCTGCAAGTAGCTTTTAAAACTGTTTTTTGAGACATTCAGACAATGTCTGTCCAAAACCTCATGTTTTCAAAGCAACCAGGTTCAGAGCCAAAAGTCATGACTGAGATCACCAGCCCCTGGGGGCTGTCAGCACTGGAGTCCTCTGATGTCAACTCAATTTAGGTAGCTCTAGAGTTACTGAAAGGAGAAGCCTACAGCAATCATTTACTCTCCAGAATTCACAAGACACTGATACTCTTTACAACATATGTGGTATATGTAAAGCCATTTCTTGGGATTTTCTTTTTCTTTTTAAATCAGTTACTTTTCAGTACTCCAAGCTCTGCCATTAAGTCACACAAGCCAGTTCAGCACAGTTCTTGGTTAAGAAGCAAGAAGTAAGCCTTAGAGCACTTTTGCATTCCTTTTTCACTGTAGCTACACCACTTCATGTGGGTAAAGGAGCTGTGTCAGGGAGAAATCCTTCCAACCAAGTAAGGACAAGAGATAAGCTACCAAGACACTTAAAACAGATTTTTCTTGTGACACAACTTTGGCCATGCCACGAACGTACTTCTCTTCAATCTGAGTCCAATTCTCATATTGCTAGAAAACACAAAATCCCCGTCATCCTCTTACACCCATTAGCGAAAACCTACATAAAAGTTTGCAAAAGGAAGGGAAACAAATGAGATTATAAAAATGAAATTAAACCTTTTGAGTCATTCTTCCCCTTTCAGCCACTACAAGACAACAAACCTCTTGCCTTCAACACTCAGCAGGAATCACTCAGATTAATCATCATCTGAACCCACCTTCTTCAGGTGATGAAAATCACAATGTCTTCCTCTTAACTGAGTTTACACATTACATGGACAAGAGCAAAGCAGTTTCAGGGCGGGTACGACAAGGCAGCAAGGTGAGGGGAGGGCTAAACAGCTGCGACACCAGAGCAGACAGAGTTCCCTCACACCACGATGGCCCAATGCTGTGCAAGCCCCTCAACACAGCTTTGCCTCCCAGTGTCCTGCAGCCAGTCTGGCCACTGCTGCATCCAGCTCCTATCCTTTCAGACATGAGTGCCCTGCTTCACCACAGGGAGGAAAACAGTGGGGAAGGCAAGGCAAGAGAATGGGTCCTGTGTTTTCCACCAGCTGTCTTTCTGGTTTGGGGGCCCATTTTTGTTTAGAATTTGACTTACATGGGAAGTAATTGATGTAATCCCAATTTAGTACTCCAGGGCACCAGGAAAGCAGTGGTCACAGGAATTTAAGGTAGTGGCTACCATATCCGCTCTAGAAAGCTCCTAAACAAAACAGACAAAAATATTTTAAAAATTAATACCTACAGCATTGAAAGGATTATAGAAAAGAGTTCAGCCAGACCAAAACGGGAAAAAAAAAAATCCAATCCAATACTGCACTGTAAGTGAGCCGTGGAAATCATAGAAACTTGATGACCCAGATGGCATGAGTTAGCATTTGGACAAAACACATTAGTTTGGACAAAGAATACTCCCCGATTACACATCAGAAAACCTTACAAACAGCATCGCTACTCCGAAGGGACAGAGGCCAACCCCCGCAACAGGCCCTGTCATCATTATCTGGTACCCAATACAAATACCCTAGAAAGGCATCTTACTCATTAAACCTACTTTTTGATGCCATTTTTCCTGAATTCAGTTTCTACAGATACAAAGAGAGGATTCACAGTTTTTTACCAACATTAGATGTGACACAGAGCTGTTGTAGCAGGCCCAGTCCCACCTCTCAGGGCCAGCAGAGCAAGCCCTCTGCCAGAGGGTTTGGTTTGCTCTCCCTCCCTGGCACTGGGTCAGAAGCCAGTCTGGATCCATATGCTCACGAGCCAGCATTTCAGCTGTTTGCAATGCAAGCCAAACTATGCCACACAGAACTGTTCCCCAAAAACCACAGGGAGGGTAAAAGATGCAGGATGCGTCTCCCAGAGGCTCAGAGCCTGCTCCCGCTGGCAGGCACTGAGACGCAGGGAGGGAGCACCCAGGCACACGGGGACACAGTTGGACAAGAAGCTGACAAAGGCAGTACTCATTATGAAAAACACTGAGTGTAAAAACCTGGTAAGAGGCATAAATTACTAGAGACTGAGGCCACTTTTGTAGTGCTGCAGAAAGGTGCAATGCCACAGCTCCTTTCTCAATCATTAATTGAGGGGAGAGCAAAACAACATGCTTCCCACCCATCCTTCAGAGCGGGTTCCTCCTGGCCTTGTTCAGCTCCAGCAGCCCTTCCCAAAGGTTGGTGCTGGCTGGGTATGGCTCTCCTGTCACACTACCTGCAGGTGGGGAAGGGCTGGCAGCTGCTCCTTGTTGTCGTCGTCCTCTGTCCTTGCCCCATGCCTTCAGGAAGGGCAGAAAGGCCTCAGAGGAGAGCCCTGCTGACACTGGGGCTGATCTTGCTACACCAGACTCCACATACTTACAGTAAAGGTGGAACAAAAAAATTAACATCAAGATATTAAAAATAAGAGTCACTGTCAAACACAAGAAGGGTAAATAACTCCACACCTAATTTAGAAAGAAAATTAAGTCCATGCTCTTAATAACCTTCAGATGACAAACTTGAAGAGCCTGCCATCCCAGCAGTAACCATCCCTCCTTAATGGATGCCCAGTTGTGTTTCTGTCTGGCAAAAAGTTTAAGTCAAAGTCTCCCTGGATCCCTACCACATCTCCCATCTCCCATCAGCCCTTGGCCACCCCAGAAGACTCTGGCCACACCAAGCCACAAGCTGTTGGCCAACACTGCTGCTTCAGTGCAACAGACACTGAAATACCTTGCAGAAGAAGGAAGGAAGTCTACAGTTATCATCTGCCATTAATAATTTAAAGCATAATATCAGATAGTTTTATTGTTTTTAAAAAAGGCTTTGTTCAATCTTAAACCACACAACTGATTTATCCGACCCTTAAAAAGCATCTTATCCATACTGAATACATCAACTGATCAATTTGTTTCACATTAAGGGTCAATCCTCTTTTCCTAAGGCATACAAGGACAGCTTTTATCAGTTCACATTTTATACCCTGAAACTCTTGCCCAAGTATTTTACCTAGACCCTGATTTAACTAGACATTAAAAAAAAAACCAACAACACTAGAATCCCCCAAACTTTTACCCGTTTCTAATTTTGAAGAAACCCTGCTGATACGTACTTTTCTGAACCATGAACACAAGTAACACTGTGCCCCCTGTAAAAGGAGATACCTTGCCCATGCCTAAACCCTATTCCACAGTCAAATGTGTTATCTGAAATAAATGCAGTGAACAATACAAAAAATTAGGAGTTTAAAGTGCTAGATAAACAAACACAGCATGACTAAGTATATTTTATTCTCCAGGCACCCCTCAACAAATACACTGAGGACTCATCATGTCTATAGCAATCATTCTTTCAGGAAGATGATTAAAAAGAAGTTGCACACCATACTGTCCCTATGATGCAAGTTTTGATACAGAAAGATTTCTTCATACTTAAGAATTTAAACATCAAATCAAAGAGTAAATTAAGACCTGTCATTAAACAGCTGTGTTTTCAAACACTCTCTTCTTAGAATTTTTCCACTGTTCAAAAGCAAAGAATACTCCCAAAAAAGACTAACCACATCCTATATTTATGTACTGTGTGATTCTATGCAAAGTGTATCAAGCTGCAGAAAGTTAACAGTTTTTGAATTAAACAAAAACTTCTGCTTTCAGCCTTCTTACCCAGTAAGTAGTCTGGTGTTAAGTCAACTAGACCAGCAAACTTCATGGCAACTGTCACATATGGGTGAGCTAAAGCAAAACAGTTTTGTAGCAAACCACTGCCTACTGCCTGCAAAGTCATTACTAAATGACTATTCCATATTAAAATCAGAAACTTGCCCAACATAATTTTAAAATATAGGCTGCAAGCAGCATATTAAATCTCAGAGGAAACTACTTAAGCAGCAGAATACAGGCTGTGAAAAAGCACGAACCACTGACAATAACAAAAACGCAAAAAACATCCCCCGATTCATTAGTAGCCAAGTAATTAATCACGGTGAGTTGGTCAGTGTTGGAAAGTGTACCCGAAAGCCTACAAGCCAGATTACACCACTCTTGCATACTTTATGGAGAGCCCTCCCTCTACGCTAAAGGTCTGGGCTTAAACCAAGATAGCCCACAGAACAAGACGCCACCTATTGAGACAGAACAACATGGTGAAAATCTGTGCCTGCACAAACAAGATCAACTACTAACCTGAATTAAAATCGAAGAGAAAACAAAATATGCAGCCTGCCCTAAGAAACTGTCAGATGGAGACATTACGATGCCAGATGCTGTTACTAAACTGACCCATAGCAGAGGTCAAGGTGCAGAGATCACTGAAACATAAGGCAAAGACATTGGCATCAAAAGTAAGAGGACATTGTGTAACAGGTCCAACACCCCATCCTCTGCAATTCCATCCTAAAACCTGGGGGGAGAAGAGATAACATGACACCCCTTCACCACAGAGATCATAATCTCTTGCTTCAGGCAGAGGCGTGAAATTAAAATAACTCCCTCCTTTGGTGGCTGCCAAGAAACATGACCTACAATTCCACACTAGATAATAAGTGAAAGAAAGCCAACACTTATGAAATATTTTTATCAGCTGAAAGAAACTGTCACTTCAGTCAAGTCAGATTCACCCCTAATTTGTTGATGCCCATTTTCATGCTCTAGGTCACCATAGCACAGATCACACCACAGTTTCACTGACACTCCTCTTGCTGGCAAAACCAGCTGAGGCAGCTCCTGGCCCCACAGCAGTGCTGCTGTCACCGCTGGGGCCACACCATCAGCAAGCACCACTGATGTGGTGTAGCATCAGGCCTCTAAAAAGCTGCACTACCACTTCTGAGGAAGCTGCATGGGAGCAAGGAGAGGGAGTGGGAATTGGCAGAATTAGATTAAACTGGCTTTTCTGGCATATGCAATAGCAATGGTGCACCAACATTGAGAGGCACAAGCCTCCATCAATGCGATGACCATCTGAAACACATAGCACCACTAATCCTGCTGCATTTGAGTTAATCTTAATGAGCAAGTGGCGACACTGGATATTTGCATATGTATTCATAATAAAGAGTTTTATTGTGCAATTTTCAAGCTACATTAAAACAATAAACATAATCATGGAGGAGAAAGAGGCAACTTTGGTTTTGCCCATAGTAAAGATGAACCTGCAGGCAGGCATAAATTGGGGTAAGCCACACTGTCCTGCCCATAAGGGCTTGCATTCATGCTTCACATGCCTCAAGTCACACTGGCACTTCTCTTAGGCAGGAAGAGGACAGCATGGACACCGCCACATGCCCAACAACATGGACAGGCCTTGTGCCTAAGCCTTCACACCACTCCATACTCTATAACCTGGCAGCACCACCACAGCTAACCAACCCCAGGTTAGCTTTTCACAAGGTCCTTCTTATAAAACTGCAGCACCTATGGGCCCCAAGAGCCACTGATATACACAGGCAGCTCAGAACTCAGGGTCCTTTGTAACATGACAGTCAGACCATCCCAAGTTGCAGGCATTCCTATACATTCAAACACTACATCAATCTCAGCATGGCCTTCCTACCTGTAGTACACTACAGATATCCATTACCAATGCAGGGACACCATGCAAAAACCTGCAGTAACCTTTCTTGTGCGTTTCCGTGCATGTGTAACTAGTATGCACAAAGAGTTATCCCAAGGCAAGGGGCCCACTTCTTGCTACAGTTAAGGTAAAATGTCTGAGTACCACTGGTAGTTCAGAAACCACCACCATACTTGAGTAATCTTTGCAAACAAAATAAGCCTCTTCAATGTAGACTGTCTGGGTAGACACTGTTAATGAAGATGAAGGACAAACAAAGGTCACAAAGCTAAGAGAGTTTTAAATACCTACTTTGGAGACAAACCTCAGCAAAACATACAGGTTTAAAAAAACTCCAAAAACCGATATTCTTTATTTGCAAAGTACTGTGAGATTTTACTGTGAGCTTCTATACCTTTACCTCAGTTTGTAATTAGGACTCTCTCAGTAACATGTGCACAGGATTATAGATTTCCTTCCCTCCCCACCCCCCCATCAAGCTTCAAGTTTGTGGACCAGATCCAAGAAGCTGGTTTCTATGCATTCCTGAGGGAGAAAGGGCTATAGAAAAGTCTTTTATTTCTGCATGTATTTCCCAGAAGGCCCAACTAATGCAAAAGGAAATGTATCAGGCTTCTTCAATGGGGGGAGGGCAGGAGGGGATTAACATGTTTCATGTGCAGAGTGTGTGCAAGCGCAGAGGGTTGAGCACTTCAGTCTGAGCAATTAGATGCAACTCTTTTGTAAATCTTATGGTAAGCTATCTGAAATACCCTTTTCAACAGCGAAACACTCTCGAGTAAACACCAAAGTAAATTGTGCTGAAAAACAGACTGTATGTCACAAAAAGCTACTGTAAAGGGGCACGCTTGAGACTGCACATGTACACCTCGCGAGAATCACCACTGAAGCATATCAGCATCATGAAGTTAAGGGCATAAATTCAGGAGTGCACGTTTTCTCTGCCAGTCAGCATGAACAGTTTCACCGAACTGCTAGCAGTGGCTTCCTCCTCCTAAACCGATTTTGTACATACTTCTCAACAAAGCTTTTCAAGAACTTACCGACTGTGGGTCCAGATTCAGAAAGATGCATCAAGATTAAAAAAAAAAAAAAACAAACCACCGCAAATGAAAAAAAGACAATCGGGAACAGAGGAACTGTTCCCTATACTAAGTATCACAGAAAAACCGAAGAAAGGGTTATTGCTCCAGGATTAGGACTGTGGCTGCTGAGTCTATTTCATGGCCAAAGTATATCTATAGGCAATGCACAAAGCAGCTTTTGCCACACCTCACATCTCAGGGGACTCAAACCATGACTCTGACCACCACATACAGCATCAACTGCAGTGTTCCCCATGCCTCTGCTGTTCCCCTCAGGGATTGTTTTTTTCTTTAAAACACACCCCTTCCTCTTGCTCACAAAAGTAGGATTTAAGGCAGGTTTGCTGAACGAACACATTGCTTTTATTCTTACAGAAAGGAGAGGCAGCAGACCATGCCACTCAAGTTAACAGGTTAACATACACTTACCAACATGCAAGTAATTAAACAAGAAGCTTAATTCAAGTTTTACTTCACTTTGGTTTAAGAATTCCTACTCCACCTGTATTTGAAAACTGTTTTCATGTTTAATATAACATGCAACTATTATAGCTGTCTATTCACACTAAATAAAAACAAATTCACTCCCAGAGTTAACCAGCATTGATACTAGTTAGTGTAAATAACCCAGGATATTTAATTAGTACATTCAATAACGTAATCACTCATCCTCCTCTTCAACCCTCACACAGAAAGGTAAAAGCAGCAAAATTATTTATTTACTTAAAACCAAATAATCATGTTGATTGTTCCAGGACTGTGCTTTTAGATGGTGAACTACCCAGCACTGAATTTAAAACATCTAGTAAATCAATAGGGGTTTAGGGGGGTTACCCAACAAGATTTATTTCGTACTGATTTTGCTCAGTCACTTCCTTCTTATAATCTCATTTTACAGTATTTGAAGACTTCCACTTTTGCAAAAGTATATTTTGAAATTTTAACACTACAAATGATAGACAATTATATACCCCTCTGTACACAAAGATCAGCACTTCCAACAGTAACCCACTTGCCTATGGAAAACAAACCAAACACTCACTACAGTCTAAGTGATGTGCAAGCATTTCAAGAGTTTACCATGTTTATAGGAAAAGGTGATATTGAATAGCATGGTCATTCATTTAATAAGGTACTGAAAAGATTCAGCAGCCAGAAACCGATGATCAACAATAAAATGTGCAGGCTCTCACAGAGGACAGTAATTAATGATTGGAAATAAGATGACAATTTAGAAACAAAATGAGGAGAGATCAATTTTCTGCATGGGGAACATGAGAGTAGTGGACAAGGCTTGGTACAGAATTTCACTCAGTCATTCCAGAGGTCTATGTTATTCCAGGGCTAAGGTAACACCTTTAATTCTCTTTTCTTCAGGGAAGCACTGGATTACTTTTTTCATCAGGTTATCTTTTCAGCTCAGACAAGCTAAAGCTCAGCATGCTACCCCCCCACCACCCTCTGTGTCAGGCAAGAGAGGGGGGCACTGAAGGAGCAGGCAGGAGACCAGCTGCTGTAATTCTGGGGTGCTACAAGAAAACTGATTTCCTGGCTCTATCAACAATATTCCCTCCCATCTTTTACATTTTTTACATAGTTCTACAACACAGCGTGGCCACAAAGCTGCAGAAGCAATGAAGGATAGAGCACAGCTGCAGCAGCAGCATGAACCGCTCCCCAGTGCAGATCCCCTTCTCAGGGCAAAACCCACTCCACAGTCGGCTGCTACCCATGCAGCTGCCTGAGAGAGAGGAAGCCTCACCACCAGTGCTCAGAAAGACTTCATGCATGTACCTCTGACAGAGACAACAAAGACCAAGGCAGCAAAAAGTCTTACGGCTGTTTTGAATAGATTTCTCTATTATTTCACCCAAAACCAAAACAAAACACAAAACCAAAAAAACCCACACCACACCAAAAATAGTAATTCATCATTACAGCACAGATTTTTTTCATTATGAAACTGCCCAATGCACTGCCAAGCTGGAAGCTAAACTCTAGCACATCAGTCCATATGTGCTTTGTAAACATAATGTCTAGTCATCATGGAGCAAAGCTCTACTCAGTGACCTATCTGAAAATTATTTTGAAAAAACCTTCCTAATTTCTCTTTGGCTGTATATATAGCTTCGGAAAATCCCACCTAGATTTTAAAAAAGTCTCTGTCACAAAGCCACACTCCTCTAAGTCTATTCTTATTTGCCATGAATCATTTCAATTCAAGTTCTCTGCATTAACTCCTTCAACCTTGCATGGCATAATTACATATGTTCTCTCTGCATAATTTTACATATTTAACTGAGAGATTTCATGCCAATGCAAAGGAAATGTCTCAGTACACATTTATTCAATATGTTATGCTTATACTGTGCTACACCATTTACTTCTCAATTTCTAGATAAACTCTAGCATAGTGCAGGTGTAGTTCATAAACAGCAATCGTAACAAAATATAAAATACAACATCAGCTGTAAGTAATGCAAAGGGAACTCTCTAAATTACACATGGTAATTAAGAGCCTTCATGAGAAATCCCATGTGAAAAAAATTTATTGTGTAACAGGAAAGTGATAGACTGTAAAATCAAATAAATGGGAAAGTAACTTTCAGCCTCAAGATATTGTACATTCCACATGCATGCCAGACCTCAGAGAACTCTCTCTGAAAACCTGCCATGGGATTTGAAGCTGTCTGGGACAGTCTGGAGCAAAAGAAAAGCAGCAGCATGTGATGTTTTGCCTATGGTAGCAATGTGGTTTGGAGGAACTCTTCATCCCTGTTAGTATCACACGTCTTGTCCAAATTATCATTCGACCAAAGCATTTGTGCTTGCACTGTTACTACCCTGAAGATGACACACGGCCTGAAGGGTTACTGAAAATACAGAAATACCAGCAGTATTTCTGTACAGAAATACCAGCAGAACACCTCACTCTGAGTATCGTTTGCCAAACTCAAGTCAACAAGTGCCAGCACCACTAAGAATCTTTGCTCCTACACCAGTCTTTCCCTTCACAAGACTACGAATTCTCAAGCAGAGTAGAACCACTGATCTAGTGCCTGGTGTCAAAGAGCTACTCTTGAAACAGAGCTAAACATACTCCCCTTCCCAGGAGCCCTCTATGTCTTGAGCCTGTGAAGGCATGGGTGGTCCCTTCAGGAAGTAATGAATCCCCAACACCTATAAAGACGGACAAAACATAGCCAGCTGACACCAAGCTCAAGCAGACTCCCTTCTCCATTCCTGATCACTCCTGAAATATTTTATCTGCTTCTGTCACCCACAAATCCAAATAAAGAAAGCAAATCCTATAATAAGAGCAGTAAACATTGCTGGGCTTGTAACTAGTAGCTTTTCAAATCACAGAAACAGGTCTAACTTGTTTTTTCTTCCCAAAGGTCCTCATGCATCCTCAGAATAACATCTGAGCTTCAAGCAAATGTGGCCCTTCAGGATCCTGACCTTCACTAGACTTCCAGACAAGAAAACTTGTATTTACATGATTAATAATGTAATTACTATAATTACTTATAATAATATATTAGTATATATTATACGTTGGGTACTATAATACATATTAATACAGTGATATGATTACTTATATTTATTAGAAAAAATTTAGAAAAGTACAGACTTCTTTCATTAACTGATGCCTTTAAAGTTTAAAGCAACGTTTAATATAAAAAGAGAAAACTTAACAGTCATGAAAATTGGGCTATGCACTCATTTTACTTTCAGGCAAATTTAAGCACCTTACTTTATTGAGCTTTTTGAAAATATTCCTCCCAGTTGTAAAATTCAAACTGCAACTTTATATTGTCCATATAACCTAATTTCATGATCATAAGGCTATCACCCGAAGTCCCTTAAAACTTTTTAGAACTAACTACTTTTTAAAACAAACTTCTTCATTTAGTTACACTGTGACTTCTCAGAGGCCAAACAAAGCATGGCAGTTCAGCCACTGCAGCTCTCCCCAAACCTCCTGATTGTTTGCATCTCTGGTAGCTAATGCAATGGGGTGACTTTGTCAGCACTATTTCTGCAAACCATTTTAACTGCAAAAGCCAGCATGCACCACTGGCTTCGGCTCTTGCATGCTGTGCTACACATCCCCAGTCTAGTACTTGGTCACACTGCTGAAGCAGCCACACTAATCCCAAACGTTCATGATTTTTTCAAAAGATATCATTAGTTTCACAGTAGTTTTTGTAGACCTTATTTTACACTGATGAAGGTAAACAGCAACAACCAGAACAGCCACAGCTACTTTGTTCACATAGAAAACAATGTGAAACTGCCAGCATCATTCTGAATTGCCAAAATTACTAAGTTTTACTGCACTATGTTAAATAGCTGGTCTACGAAGCAAAGTCACAAAACTGATGGTTGATAATTCCCCTCTCCCACTCACCCTCCCTCACAGCAGATGCCAACTACTCAGTCACAGTTCATAAATAAGAAAAACATGCAGTCAGCTGATACAAACATGGTAACTGGAAACCTCACACTGTTTTAACCATTTTGTTCTTGACAGAATAATAAGAAAGGACACCTGACCACTGTCCACTTCTAATTTGCAACTACACTGCTTCAGATGATGTGGACAGCACAGTTTTGTCACTAAAAAGCAGTAATTCTCAGCACAAAAATAAAAATTGAATTATGAAAATTACTTGGCAGATTCAACATTTTGTGGGCTAAAAAAGAAAAGAAAAAATGGCAAAATGTGATTTGAGAGAAACAGTGGAGAGGGATGCAACTTTCATGTGAGGCATGCTCTCATTTCTGCTTGCTACCACTGGCTGTGGTTTATGCCCTGACACCTTGGGCAGCCCAGCAGGTCCTGCTGTGAAGGCTCCGTCACGGCCCGTTCCGGTGCTTGTATTCATGGAGCAGGCAGCCCATAGCCAAGCTAGAGAAGAGCCAAGCACGCAGGCAGGAGCCCCAGTGAGAGTCTCACAGCAGCAGCCACCGTTGCCAGATCAGCAGACGACCTCCTTAGCCACCCCAAAGCACTGGCACCTCTGCCTTGTCTGCCAGCACCTGGAGAGCTCAGGGGGAAACTAATTACCACATTAATGACAGGGACAAAAGCAAAGACAAAAGAATAGCCCGTACTGAAGTGCATCAATAAATGACGCTGTCAAGAATTATGCAAGACACTATCATACAGCATTAGCTTAAAAAAAGCTTTAAGGCAAGCTTTTTTTTTTTAAGGAAAAAGCAGACACAGCTACACACCCAGACAGAAAATGGAGAGAGCAAAACACCAGTGACAGCTACTCCAGATCAGAAGTATCAGCTTACCATTTCCCAAAGAAAGTTGTGCCATGTGCCAGGTTTCAGCCATTCAGGAGAAAAGCAGGTCTGTATCACACACATCTACCACTGATAGATGGGACCACCCTCTCAAATCACTCCAACTGAGTGCAAAGAAACACCACCTGCACCCACAAAAACAATCCTCATCTCCCAGCAGCCTCGAAAGCCAAACCAAAACCAAGAAAAGCCTGCTGTGGCAAACTCTTTCTGAAAGACCTACTACACCATGCCAAACCCTGCTCTTCTGCCTGCACCCATCCAGCATTCACTGCACACTGATCTATGCACACCACCTACTCAGTCACAACACTTTTCAGAAAATACTCCCTTCCCAACAAAGACTGACTGCCTCAAGAGAAGTATCCAATTCTTTGCGTATGCCACAGTCTCACTGCAAAATCCTTCCCCATTCTGCACACTACACGATCAGCTCTATTTAGTCTGCTATCTGCTGATCTCTCTACAAATAAACATATATAGACCTTTCTTGTATTAGGAGGAGGAGAGAAAAAGACATTTCAAGACAACAAACTACAGATAGCGCTGCATGCCCAACCACCACAAAAAAACCCCTAGTGATAAAGGTTCATTTCTCTGAATCTGCTTTTCTGTCAGTGTGACAGTTCTGGTTTTCCTTTTCTGACCATATTAAAAAAAAAAATCTACTTGAGAATTAATAGTTGCACTGAGACCTTGACTAAAGCAATGAAACATTCCAACATATTAAAAAAAAAATAAATACGTTAAATGAGTACCAGGTAAGTTTCTTCTTAAATTCTTAGCTTCTCAAAGTGCTCACACATGTACCTCCCCCTTCGTTTCCCTTTTTTTTAATAAACAAAGCATCAATGTCATCAAAAGTAACAGCATCTTTTCAGTATTTAATGGATTCTTGTTTTTAAGGAAAAGAGAACTTTTAAAAGCATAAAAGATTATTCTGAAGTCTTCTAAGAGGCAGATTTTATTCTTGGTTTGCCTTTTGTTTTGCATGTATTTGCAAACAACAGCCTACTGATTTTGCATTTGTGTGGAGTGCATTCTGTTCAGTTATTCAAGCGAGCTTCAGTGATGCTGATGATCAAGGTACAGCTAAAATTTAAAATCACAAAAACAGAAAAAGCAAACACTAGTTATGCAATACATACCACAAGTTTTAATAAAAAAGCAAAAGCATTGGCACAATTTAGAAGCAATAACCAGAAAAAGCAATAATACTTTCTAGAGCACAAACACAACTGAGGTCTGTGCCTTCATCCCAGCCCCCATTTATTCATCCAACTTCAGCATGTCTTTGGGCAAAAATTACTGATATTCAACTGCCATTCACTTTTGTAAACACAGATTATCCTGTATACATTACTACAAATCACATCAAAGCCTCATGTCTTCAAAATAAATCTCGAGATTCAAGTGACAGTTTTGCACACTCACAGTGTAAACAAAGCAGCTGACTGTTTAGCTACAATTTACACAGTACAGGTATCGAAGTGTTTTTTGTTAATTCTTCACATTTAGGCTGTATGGCAACAGAAAACATACAGTATCTATAAACAACATAACAACAACAACAAAAAGACAGCTTCCCAATAGGTCATATTAGACAACACTGAGGCACTTACTCAGGCATTGCTGTTCTCAGGGACTACACCTATGTATGTCTGGGTAGCAACATGACTCAGAGTCAGTTTAAGAAATTTCAATCTGCTGAGTAATTTAAACAGCTTCATTGTTAGTTATGATGTAATGAAATTGCCCAGTCAACAGTGACAACACTATGTAAACCTCTCATCTGGAGCCTAGATGACAGCATTTTACAAGTTAAGACAATTCTTTTCAACCGCCACTAAATTATTTCCTATTGTGACAACTAACTTACTAGAAGAAGAATCTTTAAATGAGCTTTCAATTTGGTCTGCCTAACAAAATATCTAAAAAATTAATTTCTTACCTGCAATTCAAGCTGCATGGCTGTTCTCAGAGCTCTATTACAAGGACCATGGCAAAAAGTTGCCTTGAGCAGTTGGCAATGCCCTGGATTTTCTCATCAAGTAATGAGTCTGCCACAAAAATAATGACCACGTGGCACCAGCCTGCTGGATATAAATCCCTCTGCTGCTTAAAACTAGATTTTGGATCAATATTAAAACAAAAACAAAACAAAACTCCTAATAGTAGAAAAAATAAAAAGCATCTGTGCTGGTCTCACTACAAGGATGTAAATTAGCACCAGGTTGTTTTACATTTAAGCAAGTGTAAATATAAGAATACAAAACAGAAAACACTTAGCTCTGCACATAGCTCCCAAGTGCTAAATGCTTCACCATGCAAATGGAAAAACCTTTCTAAAGAAACCCTAATACTAAGAAGCAGCAAAATAAATGCTGCATGTTTTGGGAACAGCCTCCTCTCTCTCCAGCCCTGCTTACCCTTTGCTCCCATAAGGCTTCAATTCTTAGTTAACATCTCTCCGTCTGAAAATAATTGCCTGCCTCCTAAAGGCATCTCGAACAGGGTCACTCCTTAATCAGCAGGAGGACAGCTGAGTGATGTGAGGCATTTCCACCTTCTCCCTGGAGCAATCGCACCATCTCCACAGGGCACTACTGCAACATCAAGAACTAAAATGACTTTAAATGTGGTGCTCTCCCATAATGAGAGCCATATTCCAATAAGCCTGCCCTCTAAAAACCCACTTCTATTACCAGCTGCCTATTAGGACTTAGCTTATTGATACAGTTATTGCCAAGGATCAATCAGTGCAGCCTGAATACAAACCTAAGGGAAAATCCATTTGTAGAAATGAACTCACAGCTTGTTTGGTATACCTAGATACAAAAACACAAGCAATAATCAATTGCATTATCTTTAAATTTTCATCATAGTGTGAACACGGTAATCAGCAGCAGTAGGTTTGCAAGTTCTAAAGCACTGGCATAGGAAAGATACCAGTAAAATTTTACTAGATTTACAAAATGTGATGAATTTACCTCTCTGCACAAATACCTTAGAAAATAAAACTAGATTATCTATTTCTCAGTAAATTGGAGAGATGGAGAGAAAAAACATGATCATGGGCTTTGTTAATACACTTGCAGTGGGTATACGAAGGAGGTAAGGTGTGAATAGAATAATATACATTTCAGCTTTCATCTGATCAGTAATACACAATATAGTTTCACTCCACAATGAAACATCAGCATCTAGAAATTGCATGAATGTGTTTCTTCAGAGCAAGTCACCTTTTCTTCTCAGATGACACATTTGCTTGAAAATCTAGACATGATCCTTAATAGCCTCCTTCTCAAAGAGACACCAAAATCACCTTTTTTGTAAGAACACTTAAATCCCATCTTTTCATTCAGTTTTCCATCCTTCCCAACCCCACACCCTTCCTAGCTATCCACTTCTGATGTCTGTGCTACACAGCTCAGACATGTGGCTCATGCTCATATTCCCTACCCCCTATTCTTTTAATTTTGCAGTTTATTCAATAAACTGAACAGCTACTGCCACCTTTCCCTCCCCCAAGTCTTTGGGATCCACTTCTGCAGAAAAACTTATCCAGAAAGCATTTTCAGATACAACAGCCAAAGGCAAAGCTGAGTGACTCGAAGGAGCAGGACCACTCAAATGATCTTCCGGATTCTGCTTCTTCTCCTTCCACGAGGCTCACTTTCTTCCCGTTTCAAACTACGCTGTAAACTTCATAAGGCAGTGACATCTGAGTCAATTACACATCTGAGCCTAGAGTCTTCAGATTTTTGCAGAAAATGGAACTTAATAATTGTGAAAGTGACACTGTCCTTTCACAACCTGCAAGTCCCTCTTCTCCACATAAAGAGAACTACCTAATTTGGCTCTAGTAAGGCACAGTTTGACTGTTGGGATGAAAGTTTCAGAAGCCCTCATAATCACTTGCACAACCTCTCAAAAAATCAGTTACATTTTTTTGCTTTGTGAGCATTTTTTAAAGCTCACATTTTCATCAACTATGAAAGATTAAACTGCCCTTGCTTCATGTCACATCACAGTAGCAGTAACCTTTAAATCTTTTCATACAAACTTTGAAAAACAAATACAATTAGGTATTAAAATTAAAGCAAAGTTCTGAAAATAGAGAAAGCAATCTTTGTTTTGGGAGATAGGAAAAAAAGAAGTGCTTTAGATCCTGAAAACGATAAAGGCATGTTGAGAAACTTGAAAAAATATGGCAGCAATGTAAGCAGCTACAGAAAGCTTGAATACCAGAAAGTTTTTGCAAATGCTTACAGCATTCAAGTCCATAAGTAAATGAAGTCCACTACTTCATCATACAGAGGCTAGACAGGGAAGTACTAACGAAAGGCTCCGGTTTTTAAGTTTCCTGTTCACACTAGAACACTTCCTTGATTAATCACTGTATTCCTGTATGATGCATGTCTACATGACCCCCAAGTACAACGACAGCCATTACACAATGCACAGTAAACCTCACCAACACATTTTCAACTCTGCAGATGGCCACAACAAGAAGCACTAAGCTTCATTACTGATCCTCACTGCTATCATAGTTTCTCGCCCTTTAGTAGTTTCAGAGCTAGGCTGTTCTGCACGCCTCTCAGAGATGTAAAAGCCTGAGTAGCTACCTCAGGCTTTGGGCCAGATCACTCTGTCATCCTGCCAAAGAGCTGAGCAGGGGGTTACAGCCAAAGTCCAGACACATGCCACAACTGCCACAGCAAACACTCAGCTGTTTTAGTGAACTCCAATTTTCACCTGCCACAAAGGCCAACCCCAACACAAGCACAAGTACTTTACTCCTGTGAGTAGTCCACTGGCTGACAGCTGCGCTGAGACAGAGCCTCTAATGAATTCTGCATCTTGGTGTGCATTTAACGAAAAGCTAACAGCTTTCACCTCACACTCCCTGCCTCTGACACAAACACATGCACTCAAAGTACTAATATAAATACAAGGTTTTGAAGCATTGTTACACAGACTTTACAAATCACAACAGAGCACCAGAAAATACAATCATCACACTGCTGGTGCTGTCCTGGATATTGCATGCCTTGCCTCTTATTCTATACACTTAACGCTTTGGCACAAATCCATGGTTCAGCATGATGAGTCTGGAAAATCTGTGCCAATGCGCAAAGAGAACAAACAGCTATGTGCGTACATTTGTTGTACATGATAGTATTAGGAGTTTAAGGCAACTAAAAAGCAAGCTTTATATACAATACTTCTTTGTCCTAGGTGTTAGAAATACCTACATATATAACCTGATTTACACAAGCTACATATACTAGTCACTAAAAACTCACTAAACCAACTGTAACTATCTATGCAGTTTGAGACTAAAATTTAGATTAGAACAATTTCTAAGCAACTTGATATTAAAATTTAGACTAAAGTGATCTTAATTTTAATGAAGCCTGACTTCTCAGTCCCACGGAATATACCTGTCTTTAAAAGCAAGGTATCAACTATGTTTTTATGAACTGCCCTGGAGTAAAGGAAATGAAACATCAAGAATACAAATTAAACTGAATTTTAGCTACAGCTTTTCTCTTTGAGTGAAAAGCAATAATCATCCGTTTTTACTACAGTTTTGTCCTTCACATTCCTATACTCAAGATGATTCAGGGAACACTAAAGTTGTTTGCTCCGGTACAGGCAGTACCTACCTGACATTGTTCTGGCTCACAACAGCACAAACAGTTCCTGAAAAATCAATACATTTTCAAAAAATTACTTGCCAAAATAAACACAGTGGCTCAAAATTGTATTTTCCCTCTTTGAATGCTGAAATTCATATGCATCATTATTGTCAGTATCTCAGCAATAAAACTTAATTTCTTCTTGCTTCCCACAAGAATCTTAATATATGCCAGCTTTAGATAGTATGGCCTGTAAAAAATGCTTATGGCTTTACTGTCAATATTTGATTAATTTTAACCCTAATCAAAGGTTCTGTGAACAGAAGGCACACTCACAAGTGGCAATGCATAAAGAAAAAACCTAAATGCATGCTGTGCGAGTAACCAAATATAGAATCTCACCTACATCTACAATTTTCAAGTCTATAAGGTCTTACATCTCAAGGCTTGAGCATCCTGAACTCATGCAACCACAAAGGATTTTCAACACCTCAGGGAAGGTCTCAAAAGAGCCTGCTGAAGTCATTTGATCATATCTGAAGAAGTTTTGAAGTCACAGCGGCAATCCTGCAAGGACATCTAACCAAACATTTTCACGGTGATACTGGCTGTAATGTAAGTACTACATTAAAAATCCACACTGCTCTTCTTAGTGAGATCATTAAAACATTTTTCAGAAGCCAACATAAAAACTTACAACTCCTGAACAAAGGCCACCATGTTATCTTCCAGATACATATCATTCCAGCTGAGCTTTATCCAGGCAGACATTTCACTATCTGGGTGAAAGACTGCCCAAACATCATGGTCTGAACACTCAAGTTCAGAGCTGCCACAGCACCCTTCCAACCAGAAGCACATGTTCAGATAATCAGGTTCTGTCCCACATTTTATGTACCCATCTTCAAACTCCAACACGTGCTTTCAGTATCCTTAATTTTTGACCACTTGGTTCCCATCTCTACACATCTCTATCCTTTAGGCAGTTTCAATTCATGTTATTTATCCGGACCTTGGTTGGTTTTATTCCATTAGTGAAATGGGATATAAACCCTCACAAAGCTTGCAAACAAGTTCTCAGGACCCTAAAATAGTGGTTAGAATCTTAGCTGTAATGGATACAGAAGCTAGCCAACAAATAATGTTTTCTACTCTCAAGCATTACCCCAGTCCACCCTTGGCACTGTACAACTGCTATGGGAATGTTCTCCTGCCCTATCGCAGAAGTTGACAAAAACAGCACAACTTTCCTTCTCTGGTGGCAACCACTGGAACAAAACCTCAGAGCAGGGTGGTAACGTTGATGTTTTACTGAGAGCAGTCTTATCTCAGAAGACAAATGATCACGCTCTTCATGTGTTTCGCGGATAAGACTCCACAACCCGTAGATTGTAAAGTAGGTATGTTTATTCAGCTGAGACGCACGGGGGAATAGTTCCTCCTAAGACGTGCGTACCCTCAGTGGTTCTTTTCTCCATTTTTATCTTGTAGAATATTACATATGCATTAAGTTTCACAATACGCTTATACATATTCATCATCTAGCCCCGCCTTGCCCCGCTTCGTATTATAATGAGTTCAAAATTCATTTCCATGGGTTTTGCGCCTGCGCAGCGTCCTCTGGTGGCCGTGGGCAGGGGTCTCAAGGGTCTCAGGATGAAGGCAACAGAGTCTTCCTCAGAGCTTGAACTTTTCACCTTTTCTCTCTTGCGCGTGCTTTTTAGGTTTCTGGCCCAAGTCCAAGCCATTAGGCTGACCGGGCCGGTTTGGGGTCCAGGGGTCAGAAGCCACGTCGTTATTATTCCCCTGTTTATCAGTGATTTGTTTTCCCTATTCTACTTTGACAAGCAAAAAGAAATGTTAAGCAAACAGCCTCTGTTAACCCTTAACTTTTTCATTCCTTTGCATCACATGGGTATAACTATATTCACCAACATAATGTCTTGTGTTCAGGTGGTAATGCAACTTGATTCAAAAGTTACTTTGGCCTTAAAATGCATCTGTTTAGCTCTTCTTAAAACCAAAAGTTGCCAAAACAAAGAACAATCCACACTGACTAGTGCTAAACCTCACCCTTCTGATTGATGGAAATGGATGGAAATGCTGTAACGCCACCAAGTCCATCAGACATACAGTCATGACATCACAATGACCTCTGTTTTCTGCTGCTTTTATTTAGAGCCCAGACAAGAGTTATCTCTTATTCCAGAGTAGCCAGAAATATTCACTCATATCACAACAGCCACTGAAAACCATTCCCAATACAAAATTACACAGATTAATAAGAGTATCAATATCCATTGCTAGCATAAATGAAAAAAAGTAGTTTGCAATACCTTTTAATTTTTCCTCCAAGTTTTCTTTTTCTTTTCTCTTATATAAGGGAGAATATCCTTCTAAATATCCCAGCATCACAAACTTTCTACTCCTGTCTGCATAGCCACTATGAACTTTCCACAGTAACCAGCGGGTCTATCAGTACCAGAAACTTCCTTGAGCAACCTGAAGGGTTTGTACAACAGCAGCATGAAGGGCGCTTCATGGTCAAGGCAGAAGGGCACATGAAGCTCCCAGTAACCATACAATGAGCTCAGCCTTAGCAAGTCAGATGGAACAATACATCTGTAGCACTAAAACCCCATTTTGGCAACCATAGGCAACCCTGGACTTTTAAGCTACCCATCACCAACCACTAGGCTTAGCAGTATCTATACACCTCTTCCTTCTGAAAAAAATGATGGCAAAATGCTGGAGAAACTCCACATGCAGTCCCAGCAAAATATTTGTCATTTTCCCTCAGCAAGACAGCCAGGGCCAGCCACTTCTGCCCTTACCTAGAGTCAGTACTGATTAGTCCAAAGCAAAAAGAAAGGTCAGCTGTCGAAAGTAAAGGCACAGAAGAAACAATTTTATTTCATCCCTCTGCAGAGGTCACACTGCACTAGTTCTGATATTATGGCTCAACTTTTTCCTACGTAAATGTGGAATCCACAAGTAATTCACGATTTCTTCACAAGGATGATTCAAGAAAAGCGACAGGTCCAAAATTCTGTTGCTTTTCAGTAGCAACAAATTCCCAGGAAGTCAACATGGGGCATCTGAATATTACAAGTGAGAATAGCTAACCTGAACAGAAAGCACTCCTTTTCCAATCCTGATACCTGGCCACCACTGCATGAAGTAAAATACTTTCAAGAACACAGAGGTGAGTAAAGGAGGAAGAGATGGGAAGATGCAGCAAGCATAAACACACCCTTCCATACAGCTTGCAAGCCAAGACCAAGCCTCAGTTTCTGCAGGAACAGCTTGCTCACCCCACTAGAATAAGGCTTTTGTGCATCGGCCACTATACTGCTTAAGAAACTACAATTTAGGCTATATCTCATGTTCCTCCTCTTTGAAAACATGTCTTACTCAACAGAGAACTGGGGTTTTTTTCCTCAAACCCTTTTATCAGAATAACAATTCTCCTTGCATAATAAACCTCAAGTATAATTTTGGTACAAAATACACTAATGTAAATAAATAGGAACTAAATTGGTGGAGTGATGTTAGTGTAGCTATGATCAAAGTCAGATAGCCATCTCCAGAACACCACATTTGCCCCCAAATGTCATCTCGAAGTCTACCAAATGCGGAAAGGACAGCTGTGTTCCTTATAAAATCTCCACACTTCAAGGAATGTAAATAAGGGATATTGTTAACGTGAAAGATCTAATTTAAGTTATACATTTGTAAGTTTTAAAATATTTCCCCCTCCTTTTTGTATCTTTAATCAAAGGTTATAAACATGTAAGGGATGGCTGTTGCCATGGAAATATGCAGGCCAACATCTCTCTGTGGGAACCTCAAAGCTCCCTTCACTGCCGGGTGCCATGTAATGACAGGGTCACATTAGCACCTTTGACTCTCAAAGCCCATTTATTGTATAGAAATTAGCACAGCTGACTCCATTCACCTTCCACAGACCAAACAGTAACTACTCCTGCTCAACAGATTTTCTGCTACACTCGTTCATTCCCCAGGACATGTTTCAGCACCATCCTTCACACTACAGCCAATCCATCTTCAATGTATACCGCCTTCTCAGCAAACACTAGTGGAAACCAGAGGGTGCAGAGGCCATCAGATGCTTCACCTGATCAAGAGCATCGTTTCATAATCTGTTGAGAAATTTATTTTTCCAAAGCAATTGACATCATAAATCTGCATCCTATTCCAGAAGATGAAGGTATAGCTATGAGGAAAAACAGAGGCAGACGTGCAGTGACAGGAACCAAACTCTCATAAAAGCCAACAATTAAATTAGAGAACAGGAGACAGACTCTAAATAATGGTTACTTTTACGTCTGGTGGTTGTGAGTGCTAAAGAGGAAAAAAGGAGTTCTTAAAAACCTCAGTGGAATTCCTGGATGTACCATTTAATGCACAATCAATTTATGCACGTAGGAGGCCCATTTCAAGGCAAATGCAAACAGATGGGTTTTTTTTTATTTTAAATCAATTCCAAATAGGCAAATTCAGCCATCTGAGGATGTCTTCTTATCAACATCTTAATACACACGAGCCAATACACACATTTAATTTATGCAGTCATGTGTTTTTAGGAAACAGATTTGTGTCACATACCCTCTGACACTGCAACAATAAATCCCTTAGACATTTAAATGATAAGATTCCATATACATTTAGAATTCATTTATCTACATATCTGAAGAAAGAAACTATTTCAACAGTACTCACCCTCATTAAAAATAACTAGTCAAATATTTTAAACAACTAGTATACTGTGAATGTATACACATGGGTTGGTTCTTTTATTTTTCAATTTTTTGGAGAGAGAAAATTGCAGAGAGAAAAGCTCTTAAGCCTATGGAAATGTCTGTCTCACATATTTATCTTACAATCCCTCACAACTAATTCCAGTACAAAAGAAGTG
Organism: Ptilonorhynchus violaceus; assembly: GCA_013397565.1. Taxonomy (NCBI): domain Eukaryota; kingdom Metazoa; phylum Chordata; class Aves; order Passeriformes; family Ptilonorhynchidae; genus Ptilonorhynchus; species Ptilonorhynchus violaceus. Next base: position 164,864 of record VZRJ01013423.1, on the reverse strand, counting down.
AAATGAAAATGACATTCTCTGTCTCACTTACCTAGAAGATAATCAGGATGACCTTTCAAGGCACTTTATTAATTTAGCCAGCTGAGTAAAATCTAAGTCAGATTCAACTGGAAAGCAAATTTATTTCCACAAGGTCAAGCATCTAAACATTTAACTGTAAATTTTCAACAATCCAAATAATTTAATGAAGAAAAAGGCAGTCATTCTCTCATCTAAGTAAGACTAGATTTTAACAGGGAAGAAAAATTTAATTCTTACCACTTAGCAAAACACACTTTTTAATGGTTTTGCAGGGGTTTTTTTTTGTTGTTGTTTTGCTTTCTTGGTGGCTAGATTAATTCTAGCAAAGGTACTTATATTTTTTTACACCTACAGTTCTGATGGATGAATAGTTTTCTGACAAACGGATCCTTCCAGTGGGGTACATGCACAGCTATATACAGATGGGGATCTGTGTGCGTGTACATATGCACCTCCAGCAAATCCTTAGTAATTATATGCAATTGCTGAGTAGAAACAGGAATGCCTAATTTTTTGCCTCTGGCCATTTCAGGCACTTTTTGTGAAAGGAAACAACAGATCTATGGGAGAGAAAGAGCTCTGAGCACAGCATTGGTCCAGCAGACTCCTAAAGCAACTGAAGCATTGCTGCCCTGTTACTGGGGCTTTTTGTTTTTTGCTGCATTTGTGTGTGTGGTTTTGGTTGGTTTGGCTTATTTTGTTGTTGTTGTTTGGGGGTACGGGTTTGTTTGGTTTAGGTTTTTATTATTGTTTTTTTGAGAGAGGTCAGGACAGCATGCTTGTGCAGGGCCCCTGTACAACAGATAAACCTGTGCACGATATCCCCAGCCTCAGCGACACTCCACCCACACAAACCTGCTGGCAAGATCAGGGCCCTGATTATTAACTTCTGTATGCAGACCACTCTTCTCTTTTTAAATGCTTCCCAGACAATTCTTATCATACTCAAATTAAGTACAGATTTAGACACAGCAGTATCTCATGGCCCACAACGCAATGTCTGGCACAAATTACAGAGTCTACTGAGAACATCCAAGATGGGGTTCAGAGAGAAGGGCAATAAATATTTTCTAAGATTAGGTTGAGAGAATATTGAGTGTCCCAAAGCCTGTCATTGTATCAGTTCGTCCAATGCTCCTCTTTCCAGAAACTCTTGTGTTCCTTACATCCCCAGACAAGTAAAAGCAGTGTCATCTGACCTCACTGAACAGCCAAATGCTTGCATTAGCAACTGGGATTTTATTTCTTAAACGTGACTTTATAAATGTCTCCTGAATAAATTCAAGCATTACTAGACAAGGTGAAAGTACAGAGAAGAGTATCTGTAAAATACTGTCTTGACATACGTTCTTACAAGTTACTGTAACTCTAGCAAACAAACCAATGTTATCCATGTGCATATGACAGTCCCAAATACCACAAGGCATTGCCAGTTTAGTCTTGCCTACTGTCACAAGAAATGACAGGCAAATCAGAAAGGTAAAGAAATGCATTTTATGGAAATAAATTACCAAATTAACTGTGTCCTCCTACAAACTTTGACCATTCTATATCATGCGCAGCAATAAGAGACAACTCCTCTTGAAGTATTTCAGACTTTTGAGTTTAATTACAACAAACCTAAACAAAGCCAAGTACAACTTCAATGACCTGATTTAAGACGTCAACTGAATGTCCACCTTGTTTTTTAAAAATCAAATTTACCCAGAGAGAATTCAAATGCAAATCCAAGAGCTTCCACATCTCTAGGTCACTTCCCTACATCCTGCATGGTTTTTCCAGTAACACATAACCATAACTCATTATCTCTTTCGGTGAAATGAGAACAAAGACATTCTATAAAAAACAAAAAGCCTCCAGATTTCTATGCTTCTCTTTGTATATTCATTGACAAAGTTCATACAGTATCATTTGTTTATTAAAAAAAAAAAAAGAAAATCAAGCACAACTGAGCATATACTTATAAAATCAATTATTTGGGGCAAGAAGAATGTCTGCTTTATATTGGGAGAAGGAGGAAAACTCAGAAATACAGTTAAAGCCTGCCCTCGAAAAGCATCCTTGAACAAAGCAAGAACTATAATCACGTTTCATGCATTTTTCCCCTACTCCTCCGCTCTGCCATTCCCAATGCATGCAAATCTGTGTGAACCTGGACGTTTTATTCAGGCACAGGGGAACACCAGCCTCCTGACTCTGTCTCACCTTGCTGCAGTTCTGTCGGACTGCCTTTAGATTCCAGACAACCTTTGGTCTCTCTGTTGCAGACCAGCAACGAGCTAGCTAAGTTTTAAGTTTCTACTCTCCTCCTTGCTTTCCCAGCAGAACAGCCCACTTCCATAAACCTTCTCCTGCTTTGCATATCCTTTTCTGTCTCCCAGCTAAGTAGTCAGATGCACTAACGATGTCACGATTTCCCAGTCTGCTAATTCCATGTTTCCCAGTCACCTCCATATCAGTGCTCCATCACCTACAGATCTGCTTAGCATGCACAACCCTGCAGAGGAACATACAACCAAGCTCTGTGCAAGAGAGGGAACCTGTCTGTCCTTGCAATGAGGCCAACAGGTACTAATTTTGCAGCAATGTTCAATCCTCTTTAGCCTGCCTCATATATAGGCTAATACTAATTTTTTAAGAGGATTATTGGATTATGAGTTCACTGTTGTACATGAACAGAGAGAAAAAGAAATAGGTGGAAGAGCAGGGCAAGACAAAAACGCGTGTCCACTATTTCTTGATTACCAACAAACTTGTTCTGAATTTAATACATGGGCTTCAATTAACTTTATTTACTGTCTTTAGAAAAGTTCTCTATCTTCTTACATCTACAGGTTTTTTATTATTTTGTCATGCTTTGTTTTCCTCTCAGGCCACAAGAATTGGCCCCCTCAGTACAAAAGAACATACTCTTGGAGTAAAGGCTGCTGTTTAGTGCTTTCAAAGAATTGTCAAAAAATCTCAGAGTTACAGTACTGCAAAAAACATGCATGCCGCTTCATTCAAAACTAGGCTTTTTTTGCTCCTCTGCCCCATCATTAAAATAAAGAACACTAAGCATACCAAAAATAAGTTCTACCATATTTACTCATGCCTCTTTCAGAAATGCTCACAATACCCAGAAGCTCACCACAGCACAGGCTGGGGTTACAGGGAGCAGGAGGAGACAGAGGGGCTCCTGGACACCTTTGGCTGGAAGTGGAACACAACACACTTCTTACTGCAGGCAGAAACCTCCCTCATAGTGAAGACAGGCTGCAGCAGCACCTCCAGAAAGCTAAACATCCCTTTGCATTCCTGAAACTTTACAGGCAGATAAAAGAACATAAAAGCTTTTTGGCCAGAATACAATTAAATGCAAGACCTCATTAATCCAGTTCTGGACAGCAAGATCTGTAACTTCCCAGTCCAGGCTGATGGCACACATTGGTCTGAAATATGAGGTGCTACTTTTTCCTTTGTAGCTGAAGAGTTATGGGAATACAAAAAGTCATTTTTGGTTCCCTTCATTAATTCATCCAAAAAACAAAACCAAAACCCTCATAACAGAAAGCAAACAACTAAAACAGCTTCCACATCTAGCCTGCATAGGTACATCAACACACAGGCAAGTTAACTCTGCAAATGGAAGCTGCAGCAGCAGCCTTTTCGCATTCCCAAGTTCCTTTTGGTACACAACCAGTTGTGTGCTCCACTGAAAGCAACTTTTCAGCCACTTCAACTTCACAAACTCAAGACAAAGTAATGTAAGTGGGACTTTCCTCATTCTTTTCAATACACTTCTTTTACCTATCTACCTCGATGTTCAAGCATGGGACTATGCAAAGCCAGATGAAGAAGTGATTTCTCCTTCATCATAGAAGAAATGAATAGTTAGAGGCACGTGGAAAACTTCAGAGAAAGAACAACCAAATAAAAAGCCAAAAGCACTTCCCAGCTCCTTGTTTATTATGCAACTCCCCAACTGAGCATACCTTTCTTCAGTTAATTAACATAGCATACAGCTATGAGTATAAGGCACAGCAGAGAACACCCCCCCCAAACTGTCTAATGACACAATGAAATTCTGAATTTTCACTTTAAATTTCCAACACAGTAATTAATACACTGGGTGTAAAAAAAAAAGGAACTTTTAATGGTTTAAGGGAAGCTTACGATCTGCTTTGCTTCCCTTTGTTGTCATCTTTAAATCTCTGCCCTTATTCTCACATGCTACCCAAGATCTAAAACACCGTGAAAAATTCTCAGTCATGACTACAAGTAATTAATCCTCAGTTTAATAAGAAGCATAGTAGATCAGCACCTGTTCACGAATAACGCTTTCACAGTCATATACCTTCAGAAATTACTTTTCAACTCATTTAAATCACAGAATATGAATCCAACAAGATCCAACACTTGGAAGCACTGAAGGCTTACAAGAAATGTTAGTCAACTTTGGCAATTAATTCTTTGCGCAGGAGAAATCAGGATAAGTAACTTCACCTCTAAACATTCAGGGGGAAATACTTTCTTTTCTTGTTATCTACAAAATCCCTATTGCAACAACTGGCTTGAGATTCCATTTTTCCTGGAGAAAACCAAAACTAAAACAAAACAACTGACAGAGTTCCAAGATAACATAACTATGATAGAAATGGTCCAAGATTTTATTTCAACTAATTTAAAGTTGAGTCTCACTTTGAAAAGTCATCCTTAAAAATCGGATTATGGCACAACCGCCTATCAACTTATCCAACACCTTTTGCAAACTAGGTGGCATATGCAAGTATTACATCTAATGCTAGCAGCCCAGAACAAGAATTAATTTTAACATGACTGAAAGAGACCTCCCACTTACTTCACTGCAAGAAAACATCTAAGGCAATGTATTTTAACACCAAAATATTCATTTGACACACACCCCCTAAGACAGCTGGGAGAGAGGGTAAGAGTGTGCTGCAGACCAAGCACAGTGCAGTTTCCAACTCCAGCCAAGTGGCCTTGGGCGGATGACAGATCCTCTCGAGGTCTCCACTTCCTCCCCAGCAAGAGGCTGCATGAAGCAGAGAACTCTGAAGCTCAGCTGCTCAGGAGGCAGGCCAATAAGGGAAGGGCCAGGACACCTAGCACATCTCTCCTTCTTTCAGGACCACCTATTAGTGGTCTAAATCCACATATTTTGACAGGGTATGCTGTATCCATGCAAGGTTAACAAAAAAGGTTATCGAGTGTTCAATGTAATAGCTGTTTATACAGGGATTGGAGTGGTGGGGCGGAGAGGAGAAGGGACTGAATCACAATACCAGAAGAGAGGTGGCAACACAGCATATTAAATTAAGTCTGTGGCCACACCTGTACTTACAGTGTCCAGAAAAACCTATGAATCAGTGTTACAGTTTTGAAATAGATCCATTCACATCAAACGCTTTACTTTTTGTGGAAGTAGCTACCGCTCTCCCCCCACCTACAATGGCTTTTGTTTCTTAATAAGAAAAAAGAAATTAAAAAAAAAAAACAGCTATAGGTAGGCATGAATTTTGTAGGTATAGTATTTTGCTAAGTATGAATGCAAGCAGCTTTTGTCAGCAAACTCTGTAGCAATCCCTGACCATCATAAAAGGTATATAAAGTACTTGCTTAAGGGGAGGGGGGAGAGAGGGTGAAATACTTCCTCTCCAAGCCAAGAGATCATAGTAAAGACAGACTTCATCTGTCAATTCAGCTCCCTATTTACAAAGCTTCTCCCCACCAAGAACATACACCTAGAAACACTTTCCCATGCCACTCATTTGCTTCCAGTGGAAAAAAGTCACCTATACCTCATCTCTGCTACCAGAAAGAGAGTTCCCATCCATCCATAGCCTGCTCATCCCAGGCAGCACACTGCACTAACACTCTTCCCTGCACAGCAGGGAACACGGTACATAGTGTTTCACCCTACACCAGCTACTGGGTTCCCTCTCACAATGGCCCTTTCTAACTCAGTTTGTAAATGATACTCCCACTCCGGCACGGCCTCCACATTTGCCATCTATGCAGCCAGCAGAGTTTCCTTTAGGCGCACTTGCGTAACTGCCTGAGCTCGCACTCTTTCTAATAAAAGAAGTCATTAAACAGTTCTCTAACAAAACCTCCATACAGGTATCCAAAAGGGAGTATGAGATCAGTAGCTATTTCTGAGCCTGATGGGCATAAAGCAGTCAACAGCCTACTGCTAATTACTGTACGAATTTTAATTTCTTTTTAAAAAGAGACTTTACTACTACATTGACTTCCAGAGCTACTAGAAATACTTGGGTGCCATAAACTTAAAGGTGATATATCACATTTTTCAACCGAAGTAACTCCCCACAAGAGGTACACGATAATAAAGACAAGAATGAAGATAGGAAAACGTTTCAGCATTAAACCAAAGAGCAGACTTGAAAAAGCCCTTCAACATACAGATCCATCAGGTTCCCTCCCACACCAGGGCAGGATCAAGCTCCTGTTCCCCTCCCTGATAAAGGCAGTCACGTAATAGAAACTAGCTACAACAATGAAGTTACCACGGCTGCATTCATCCACTCAATCCTTCTCCCTTAAACGCCCATGATGCGTAGTTTTGTATACGCGGAAAATATCATACAACAGCCCACACCTACGGGAAGCAGTTAAGACATCCCCTCAGGATCAGCTGAAGGGCGAACGGGGACAGAAAACTCTCACTTCACCCGTACCTTGCAAACTCGGCACCTCTGTGGAGACCTGATTTAAACTCTCCTGACAGCTGAAAAATAAAACAGCACATAACAGCTCTTCAGAACACATGCAGCCGGTTACCCAACGGCGAGCACCCAGTACCGCGTCCTGCTCTTCGCTGAATAAGGGACGGCGGTTCCCAGCAGATAGCGGCCTCCGCGGACAGGCTCCTGGCAACCTGACCTGCTGGCCCTTGGAAACCGACAGCTTCCCAGGCGGGCGAAAACGCCTCTCATCAGTCCTCACCACCCTCGAAAGCGCGCCCGGTCCCCCGTCTCCGCGGCAGGTGCGGCCCGCACAGGCAGCGGGGGCCCGGTCGCCGCCCCCGGCACGCACCTGGCAAAGCCGCAGCCGGCGGACAGTAGATGGCTCCCGTCGGAGTCAGCGGGGCTCGGGGGCGGTGGGCGGAAAAGCAGATTTATAAACCTGGCAGCCCTCGCCCATTTGCTGCTGCTGGAGGCTC
>VZRJ01013423.1:120043-157043 GCA_013397565.1 Ptilonorhynchus violaceus | reverse complement strand
CCTTTTCGTCTCTGGCAGGATGGATCCGCTCGCCGCAGACCACAGAGTAAACCGCACCTAGGATCCAGCCTCTCGACACCATGGGAATGGAATAACTTAAATCGAAAGCAAACGTTACTGGAATTACTGCACCTAAAAGCATAGGCTCACCTAGGTGACTGCTTGGCGGTATATAAAAGGAGGAAAGAAAATAGGTCAGTAAATGCACAGATCTCCTTCTGCTGAGTCACTGATGAGTTATTGATTACCATCATGTCCGTGCACGCCTGGTGTGACTGTTCGGATGAATGACATGGACCAACACATGGGTGTCTGGTTTTGGATTGGGGTTTGTTTGGGGTTTTTTTATTGCTGTGGAACAGGTGATACCAGTGTCGTGAGATTGCCATACCTTGGTTAGCAGGAGTCATTTAAGCAAGACTGAACAAAATATTGCTTTACTGACTGACCTTTAAATTCCAGCATTACACAACATTGTATTGTTACAATGACATGACAGTCAATTTCTAATAGTTCACATTAGCTATAGGTAAGAAATACTGTCAAGAAGAAATCATTGAGGAACTTGAGCCTCTTAAAGACATGGAGACATTATGATAACCTCAGATGAAGAGTTTAGATGCAAGGCAGTATTTCAGGGTCTATGAAACCTGTTTGAAGGAGGATATTAGCATAGCCAGCAGTCTGTTGTGTGGAAAACACTGGGAAATCAAGTTCCCTCCCTTACATTTTCAAAATGGTGATTTAATTCAGGCCAGCTTGACATTGAGCCACCAGTGTCCGTCACACCATTGACATCAAATAGGGTTATATTACATCAAAACAATGGCTATGAAGCATGGAGAAGAAAGTAGTCATACCCAGCTCTGGGAGACAGCAGCGGGGAGCAGGACGGGCTGAGAAGCCATGGCCTGCCAAGAAGTGGGAGAACCACTTCTGATGATTTACCTGAGTGTTACAGGAGCATGAAAAAGGATCAAATTAATGCATACCAGAAAATCCTTGGTGCAAATACAGTAGCAAGATAAAAAATCCTTATCGTATTTTATTTGGGTAATTTCTGTAATTTATACCAGCAGAAGATTAAGCAGCATCTCTTCTGGGACTGACTGCTGGTATTAATACACTAGCAAAACCCTCCTAGTGTAGGCAAGACTTTAAATGTCTGCTGAGGGATACAAGTATTAAATGATATTCCAAGGGAAGAAACAAAGATGCTTTTTTAATCTTTCATTTTACAAAGTCTAGGTTTGGGCAGTTCTTAGCTCTGATTAGGAAAACCACAGGGATTTTGTCAGGTTTCCCCAGGGAGCCTGCAGTCTGCACAAACTTCCAAAAACCCAGAGTGGCACAAAGGAATTGGAGCAAATGCTAGCACCAAGACAAAATTTCAGTTATTTCAGACTCTATCCGGGTTAGATTTCATGACCTCTAAGAATTATATTGTTCATTTGTATAATGTGGTTTTCCATCTCCATTCTCAGCAAAACCTGCAAAGCCTTGCAGACTTGAAGGTTGGAGGTAAAACAAGGAATTGATACTTGTACCTTGTCAAATGCCAGATTCTCAGTCACATTCAGGACCTTCTTTCAAGTTAAATGTGTTACCAAATGGGATTTGTTGAGAAAAAGAAAACACTAATAACAACAACGGTGTTGGGAACATAGGGCTAGTACCGTAAATTGCATCACTGAAAATTCCTATTGGTTCCGGTTATAAGTCATGTCTTTCACAGGACCTAAAAACAAATGGCCTCTGACACAGGTTTGAGAGGTTTTCCGGAGGTCTGTAATATTAATCTGGATTGTATGTGAACTAGTGGTGTAGGCTAAGGGCACTGGTCCTTGCAGTAGTTGTAACTGATTTTGTTTTCCGAAAAAAAGATTATCATCTTCTAAATACTGCATGCTGTGGAAATGAGATCGTATAATGAATAATTACTATTACATGTCCACATCAATTCCATAATGGGTATTCCCAAGGACATGGAGAAAACATGCTTTTAAAACCTCTACTATAAGCATAACAAAGTCTAATCTTCAAAAGCACACATAATGCTTTCTGTAAAGCAGAAATATGTAAAGACTGCCTCAGTCATAATATACCTAGTTCAGAGAACATGTTGAGGGTTGAATATACACTTGGGTATTTTAAGTCTAGGCAAGCTGTATCAGATCTGTGCCAGGGGAAAAGAAAACTTCAAGTAAGCAAGAAAAAAGGTTAAAGAAAGCTGTAACAACTGACTGTGCTCTTAAACCTGCGGTCCTTAATAAAATTCAGGAACAAACAAACTACAGGGTAAAAGATACAGGAGCAGAGTAGGCAAAGAGAGGAGACCAAAACTGTCTCGGGAGCCAGGTCTGAGACTGAGGGCAGATTTGTCCAAGAGTGAGTGAGTGAACAGGTGGTAGGTTTCTAGTAAGTCAGTGAAAAGGGCAGTGAATGTGCCTGGAGGTTTGCAAACCGATATATAATGCAGGGAACAGGTCAGTAGCAGAGTACGTGCGAGAGTGAATGCAGGAGAGGATAAAAGAATAAATAGTTGGGTTGAATGAATGTGACTGTGAACAATTCCGAATAAAGTCAAAGTTTCAAGCTACACCTTTATATTGCTATGATGGCATGACTTCTCAGATCACTTGTCATTGATATAAGCCGGCATTAGGAAAACAGCACACATTGCTGAAAAAAAAGCCCTTTTCACTACCAGTTGTGGGAAAATAACATAATAAAAATAAAGATTTGAAATACATTTTACAGTCATGGCAACAAAAACAGTTTTGGAAACATTAATACAGAAAAATCAGCACACAAGAGGTGTTTAAAAGAGTTGTCCAATAAATTAGTGTTAATTAACATTATTAAACTAGGTTTGACATAGACCTAAAATTATTTGTAGAACAGGAAGATGCCGTTAACCATGCTAGCTAGGAACCTGATACACAACATCTCAAAGTGATTTGTGCAAGATTACACAGTAAGTCAGTGGCAGAACCACAGATGGATAAAGCCTTGACCTTTTACTTTTGTATCTTTCCCATCAGGCAGAGAAAATGCATTGACTTCACTTTTGCAATTACAGAGGCAATGAAACTAAATTATAATAGTCAAGGGATGTTATCTCCTAACCTTGGGGTTTTTCGGGTTTTTTTAGACTGAACACTTCCTATGTCATTATGGGTAAACATGGCAATTATGTAGAGGATACACTTGGAGACTTTAAAACTGTCCCTGTATTTACCATGTTTGTATGCCTAAAACAGACGAAGAGGGAGCTAAGTAAATGATACACAGACATCTGCATTTAGATGATGTCGTGTAGGGTAAGCGCATGGCTGGATGATGTGGCAGAGGAAGGTCTTTTTCTCTGCCTTTGGTGCATCTAATGGCTAAGAATGCCATAAAGGTTACAGGGAATCTTTTCCTTTTCTTTTTATTTCCTAATCTGGAATAACAGATTTAGTGGAGCTACACTGTAAATTAGTGTCTAACCAGTGGAGTTATCTGTAGTCCAGTCTCTGTTAAATCTCACTGCAAAGCCTGTTAGAAAGTTTGCTAAAGGGATAAGGGACATGGTGAATTTGGGGAAGGATGGCAAAAGTGGTAGGGATTCTGAACCTCATTCTGGTGCTGTGTCAGCATTTGTCAGCACCTCCTAGACGAAATAGCAGCAAATCAAACAAATATTTTGTGTTAATAGTTTTCACTTATCAGTGTCCAAATATGGAGTCCGTAATTCTTTCTCAAACAGCTAAGCTATGTGCATGGGCACCAAATTAAGAAACTGACCACTCCACTGGTCTTTCCATAGGAACATGGAAAGACTTAGAATCAACAGTCAATGAATAATAAATGAATGATAAAAGACACTTTATCCACTCTACATGATGGAAGAAGTGCATGGGCTAGTGAAGGAGGCACATGTTTATTAATGAGAAAAATAATAAAAAAGGTGTCAGCTGTGCCTGCCTCAAGGGACAGGGTCAATGAGGCAACATCAATAATGTAGTACATTAGGAATAATGAAGAAACTAAAACTCAACATATTGTTTTAATGTTTTTTGAAAATGCAACTACATTTCCAAAAAGGTCAAATTAATGAAAATTGTTTAATGGAGTCATCACCAGTCACAGGAATTATTTCTGATTACATGTTTTTCACATGTATAATATCATTATCAAACTATTGATGTGGGGTAACATGTGCTAGACATGAATAAATATGAAACCTGTGTTAACACAGGAAAAGCAGAGGTAAAGTTTGAAAGTAGTGGATTGAGACATTTATAAAATTTGTACTAAGCTTGCATTCTTCCTATATGAACCCTGTATTTTTATTACCTGTGCTATTACAATATTTTGTGATGTTTTCATATTTTTCATACTTCTTTTTATAGACTAATAACTTCATATCACACTTTACAAAAACAAATTAAGAAATGGAATTATAAGGGATTTTTCTGGTGACAAACTTGATTGTAAAAGATAGTAACTACAGACTAATCGCAGATCATAGTGTCATCTATGACACTGTGGGAAGGGGGAAATGCATAACCACAGTAGTGAGCAAAGAGTTTGCCTGTTTATCATTCAGCATAGCATTTTTTAATTAAATTACTTTCCATACCACACCAATTTACTTGAGGGTCAGAAGACAAGAGGGATTCTTTGACTTGTACCAATGCCTGTAACTTCTGCTGAATTACCCACCTAAAACCTCTAGACTTCCCAATTTGAAGCTTGATAGAAAAATAATATTAATGTTAAAACATGTATCTCATAGTTGTTCCCACTCTTGTACTGGGCATCTATGTCAAGTAATGCACAAGCCAATTGATTCCTCTCAACACTCAGACAACCGTGAACTTGCAAAATGAGAAGTCAGCAGTGGAAATATGCTGTGAATGAAAGGTGAAAACAGACTCCTTTCCTCTCCTTGTGTGACCTTTTTTTTTTCTTTTTTTGTGCTGGCATCCCTTGTCCCTCTCACTCCCAAAGAATGCAAAAACCTGATGTAACTTGCTTCTTGAACTAAGTTGCCGTAATAAGCACCTCTTTGGCTAGAGCTAAACCGGGTCATGATTTCACAGGGTGATGTTACAGGGACATTTCTTTCCTGCCCTACAGTAAGGTTTTGCTTTCCACCGGTTGCTCCTATTGGGTTTCTGTTACTTTATATGGAGAACAAAAGCAAAGGATCCAATTGCCTCACTATTATAAATTAAATAAAAGGACATACAGTACAGGAAAGGATGGGTTTTTCTAAGCTGATATGAGCAATTTGCAACTATCAAAACCCTCTTGGGAACACAGAGCTCTGTTCCAGAGAATAACAAAAGGAAAAATAAAAGATAGGACGGAAGAGACCAAGGATAGTCTTTGACGAGAAACTCACAAAGATCGTTTTAAAAGGTCATTTTCAGCATGCAGAAATTGGAACATTTTATAGCTTCTCTAAGACCTATGTAACAATCTAAGTGAGTAGCAGTGCACAGTATCAAAGTTCACATTTGTATCTTGCTGTCCCCCCAGAAAGGGGACAAATACGAAGACTTAAAATTACTGCATTTAATATGCATTGAGTGGTTTGGCTGTCAGGAAAGGATGTCTTTCATCTGTCTAAAACATTCCCCTCCTTAGAAGTTCCTTATTCATGTTTCTGCAGAACTGATAGACCATAGAGGGAAATCTAAAAAAAAAAAAAAAAGTTTTGGAAGAAGAGGAAGCAAAAGTTTTGTAGTAGAGCAAGTTGGGATTTTTTTTTTAATATAATCCTGAAAATTCTCCATTGGTTAACATAAAAACAACTTACAAATCTCTTAAGGAAAGAGATTCAGTTCCTGTGATTACATACTGATTTTGTACTTAAAATTATCAAGTTAGCCAAACTTTTTATCCATTAGCCAAAAGTTTTTATCCTGAAAGTCTTCTCATTTTGAAAATTAATTTTGGTTAATTAACACAAAAAAATATATTCAACTACAGATGAAGCAATTTGATTAACTATTTCTCTGGGAATGATTTGTCTATTGATTTTTTGGTGTTAAATTGACAATGCTTTGATATCAAGGAAACTCCTAGGGCAAGAAAGGAGGTGTCCAAAATTCTTAGTAGTCTTCGAGGTAGTACAGCATGGTAGGAAATAATGAAAGTAAAAGGCTGTGGGTCACTCAGATTTATACCTCAAGATCTGGTGACAGCGTGTGGCAACTACACGGCCTGTTGTGTCAGAGATGTGGCCTGTGGTCACTGTGTGCGTTGTCATTCCTGAGCTGGGCCCTGATAGTTAATTTGCTCTTGCTGAGCCTGGCAAAACTATTAAGTAAAACTTGTTAGCTGTGATTCTGGCTCTACATTCTTTCATTTGACATTGAAGTGATTTGTTGCCCAAACAGCTGTCTCTCTCTCCGCTCTGCCACAGCGTGGTCACTGGCATAAAGGGGAGGCAGGAAGGAGCAGGGGAGGGCTGTACTGCATATGTGGGCTTATGTCCTGGACAAAAGTGGAACCTCTTCCTTAAACCTCGTTGCTGAGGAACCCTGACTCTGCTACATTCAATCAGGTATAGCTGCTATAGCTATAGCTGCTAAGCTCAGGAGTAAACTAAAGGGTGGGGCAACATATTTACCCTTTGTTTTTATTTGATTAAGGCTAAAAATTTCTAATTATTTTAGGATAAGACAGGTAAGAAGAAGGCTAAGAAAAATGTCAACAAAGGAATTATGAAGGACCTTATCAGCTGATAGCCACTGTTCTTTGTTTTGCCTTTAGGAATGAAATAGAAAAGTCAAGTAGAAAGCAAGCATCTCTAGTAAAAAATAGCCAAAATAAAGTGAAAAAAAGAGGTAGAGAAAAGGAGATCAGGGAAAAACATTAAAAAATTTAATGACTCAGCTGGGCCTGTTATTTATATATTTCTCACATTTAAAATATGTTTTCCCACTGAGATAAAGAGAAAGATAAGAAATCTTCTGTAATTAGGAGCAACAAAGAAAGTTCACTCCCAGACTTCCTAGGGTTTTGAAGTTGCTTTCAAGGCCTGTTGTTTCTGTTTGTTATATGTCTTCAGTGTTAGGGCAGGCCTGTGAGTTTCCAGCTTCTGGGATCTGTTGAGTGATATGCCTAAGGGCAGACATTTTAAACCAATGCTTTTGAGTACTGGTAGTCTGCTTGCATAGTGTATTCAGTCTATATCTATTGTGTACATTCCTTTATTGGGAAAAAAGTACATGACCCTACAACAAAGGATAAGAAAATGGTATCTATTGCTTTCTGTGCCCACTTTTTCTTTGACCTTGCAGCTGAACAAATAGCTCAATCAAAGACTGTCTGAATGGATTTTAGGGATCAGTATCATATCAGTCCCTTCTGGTCACTGTCACACTTCATACAGATCCTCCTGCCTTCTTTCTGCATGAAATCCCGTCATTTTGAGGCAAAGACACACACAGCGCCAGACTACCCGGCTGGTGCTGTCTTACCTGGTCCAGAGCCCAACCTCATTTGTTTGTCTGCAAGTTAGTCACTTGGAAATGATTTTATGCATAACAGCCAAGGAAGTCTGGTAGTATGAAATTATTAGATAGCATGTAACATCAAAAAAGCAAATGGCATCAACAGAGCCACTCATGAGTCTCTGTGTGAAGCGAAGAAAGAAATTAAGCCAAGCCCAAATCCATACATGTTGCCTGCTATTTTTGCATGATTAACAGATACTTTCACAAACGCTAAGTAATAGATCTTTCAAAGACTAAATACAGGTTCAAAATGCAGCCTGGGATTGCCCATTTGTACAGAAAATTACCAGTGGCAGGAGCTGGGGAAAACAGTGCCAGTGGTACAGTAGGCTAAGTTGAGAAGCCACATTATTTCCAATCTCAATGCAATGGACTGCTGGCACAATATGCATTTGTACCATGTATCATTAAACTTTCATGGAATGTACTTATTTAACACATTTAGGAATGGGATAGCCAACTGCTGTTCCAAGGGATTTTAAGCCTATTAATACCATGTCCTAGTTGTGAGGCATTATTCTCTTGTGTCCTTGTCGACTCTTGCCAATTACTTTGTTTTCAATTAAATGGAGAAGGCAAGTAGCAGAATTTGCACAAGTTCCATTTCTGGGTCTTGTAATGGCAGTTGCTCATCTCTTCAGGAGTGAAACACCTTCCTCTTCATGATCTTCAAACCTTAGCCTGCCCAACAATTTCTGTAGGATGGTGTCATCTGTTCCCAGCTCTCGAATCATCAACTGAATATGAACAGAGGGTGGTGCAAGACAACTTGCCCCTGCCATGCTGCTTTTTGTGGGTGCAAGGCAGACCCATCTGCCCCTTAGTGTCATCACCTCTCTCTCCTTTTCCCAGGGTTTTGTAGCACTACAGCCCCTCTCCCTTTTTCCCAGGTGCCAGCAGTGTGCTGTCAACTTAGCTCGGCACCACAGCAAGTTGAGCAAAATCCTGACCTGATACAGCGGAACTAAGTTTGAGGGCAAATTGCTTCATCTCTGGCAAAAAGTACAGATGTGGAGGACAACATGTTCCTCCCAGGTAACACCTCCCTTCTCAGCAGGATTTGTGAAAATCCCTGCAAACGCAGCCTTCTTCACAGAGGTTTCACACAGGAGGAAATGACACAAGAAAGTGCCACTACTTAGAATGTTCACAGTTTTTTCCTTAATTTTGCCAATTCGTCCTCTGTTGTATTCCAGGCTTTACTGGTAATTCTTGGCCAGTTTCCAGCCTCTTTATGACAAACAGGTGTAGCAGACACTTCAGCAGGAATTGATCTTCTAGTGGCTAGCTGGAAATATACTTGGGGAAAAAGAAAAATAGCGATTTAAAAACATGTATTTAAATCCTGATAAATCAGAATAGGATTTTTGTCCACGTAGTTAAGACTCTTTTTGATGTTTCAGACCAAGGAAATTAAGTCACACAAGATTTTTTCCCTGTGTTCTGGAGTGAGTCCAGCTGACTGGCTTACAGCAGTGAGTGCATGAAGACTTTAGGGTAGTTTTGGAGTGCTGATTAATGATAATTTGAAAATGACTGAGCTCAGGTATATGCCTTGACTTAAAAAAAAGTAAACACACAGCTGTCACTAATGTATGGAGTAGCAGGTTGTATGGGGGGGCAAAACAGCCTGTCCACAACTCCTGTTCCTTGACAGCCCTTGTGCAATGCAGCCCTTGGGCCTCTACACTTCCACCTTCCTTCCTCTTGTCCTCAGGCGTCCAAGTGACCTTTATGGGGACAGATTTCCCAAATGACAAAATTGCAATACAGATACCCAGTCAATAGGCATGTTTGTTGTGCTTGTTTCATAGTCTGAATGGAGGTAGGACATGCTCTCAGATTCACAAAACACCTAAATGTATCCACCAACCAGAACTAATTCACAGTATGAATTAATTGACGAGAAGTAAAAGCTCGAAAAGGGGAAAACCGATGATTTTCACCCTTTATTGTGTATTGCTCCTCCTTGTTCTAGGAACAGCTCAAAATGAGTTGCAGGAACTGTGATTTGCATTGCTTGGTCGTGTTTATACATGTTGTTAAACCACTCTCCATGCTGGTTTAGTTACACCCAGTACCAACACCCGTGATAAATGCAGGATTTTATGAGGCAGTTTAGAAAGCTCAGATCATCCTTATGTACTAGGGCTTCTGCCACAGATAACAGAACAGCTCGTGTCACAAGGAGCTTTGCACTCCGCTCTTTCTGTTGGTAGGTTTTAAGGATTAAAGATGATTGATCATTCAGTCTTACCCTGTGTATCACAGGGATCAGTGAATTTCAGCCAGGGTTTTCTGCAGCTAGCAAAAATGATAAGCATCATTTGTCAATATTTCCTGGAGCACAGTGCAGGTAATCTTAGTTGAGGACAGAGTAAACATGGCAGAATGCGACTCCTTCAGGAGTCAGTCAAATTTAAATACGGTGTTTTATGGTGTGGGAAGCTTGTCCGGCTGGTATTCAAAGTGCATGTAATTGCTTCTCACAGTTCTACTTTGAAGGAGAGGCTGTCAAGTTTTCATGATTATCTGTCCAGTACAATTCACAGACATGAAAGTCACATATGAATGTTTACAGACAGATATACATACCCACCATGCAGGATTGTTATTTGTCTTCCTCTCTTACTTTCAAAGAGCCAGGAAGGAGAAGAAATACTGTACTGGTATATATAGCCTCATGAAAAACAAAGGATTGCATACTGTAAAATAATGTAGCGCAGATCTCAAGGGAATGAATGATGGTTTGGTTGTTGGTTTTCCCCCTACCCCACCATGAAGCCTGTAAGTCTGAAAACCAAACACATGGGAATCAAACAGGTTTCCTGTAAGCATGGTAATTCTGCAAGAGCGAGTCCATAACAGTAATGCTGCCTAACCAGCGAGTTTTCAGATCACAGCAGTGTGGGACCTGTTTAAACGACGAGGTGATCATCTAATGACCAATTGGACACTTTTTAGACATTTGAGAAAATTGTAGCAAGCCTCAAGCCATATCCCTCCGTTGTGGCTGCAAGCTAACATGTTCTGTTGCTGAAGGCAGCAATAAGCTTAGGCAGCTTAGCCCAGCCAAAGTAATGAAATTACGTGTTGCAGTTCAGTTCACCGTGGTCAGTGCCCTCAGCCTCCATTTGGAGAATAATTTTCCTGATAGCAACTGTTCTCAAAGCTTGGTAATACCAGCTCTTGCTTCCTGCTAGTCTTTGTGGAAATAAAATCCCTTGTTTTCCTTTTTGATTAAATAAAGTATCTCACAAAGCCAAAATGACAAAGCTTTAATGGTATTAGGAAGAAAAAACAATAAATTTGTCTCTAACCTCAGAGACAAAAATACCAATCAGACTTGAGAGTGCAGAATAACAAGAAAGGAGCACTGATTGATAACTCAAGGCATAACGCTATCATAGCTGAACACAGACACAAACACATCTTCCCTAATGGAAATATTATCACATTTGGTAGCAATTTTATTTCTAGCCATAGCTGTCTTCTGGCATACAAAATACAGTGAATTCCTCCCAGAAGAGAAATCTGCCTGAACATTCATGTGTATAAGGCTACTAAGTGTTTGGTGATGATCCAAGCTTGAGGCAGGCCTGCTTCTGGGTCTCTCCCCTGAAATCAGCTTTCATTCCTAATCTCTCCCCTGCACAGGCAGGCATCTGTCTCAGGTGTGGTGTCTGTTTGTTTGCAGGTTTCGTTTTTTTAAAGCAGGGACATTTCCTCAAGCAGTTTGCAGCAAGGCTGCTGGAGTGGTCTCCCCACCAGGAGCAAGTAGTGGCCAGGTGAGGGGAACAGGAACACCTTCAGGCAGTATTGCCACCAAATGCTCCACATCATGAACCAACAGCCCAAGTAATTATACTTTTGTCAGCACTTCTCTTTATTTCATGGATTAGTACAAGGAAGACAGGCCATACTAGAAAGATCAAGGTCTGTGATGACTAACGAGTTAGTTAGGGAGGTCTGAAGTTCTCAGTACCTTTGTGGCTCTTGCCAGACCTACTACTGGTGTAAGGATTTGAGTAGGGCCATACAGAAAGGCCAGAAGGTAAAGCTGGGTGTGAAATAAGTGCCCAGCTAATGTTGTGGCAAGCAGGGCCCAGGGAAGCTGTTCCCTGAAGAGTCTGCCTTCGGAGAGTCAAAGTGTTGCTCTGACAGCCCTCCTGCTTCACCCTGCCTACTCAGCCATCCTGTTATGCATTCCTCCTGAATGCCTTTATCCTGCTCTGCAAGGGTTTGGGTGGCTTCTTATCAAATTAATTTCCCGCCTTTCGGAAGCTGTTATTCATTAGTAATGCAGAAAAGTTTCCCCATGCACTACAACCTTTTAAATGGAATTGGTGCTGACAGCAGTAAATGCCTTATAATTTTCCCTTCACTGGCAGATGGTGCGTTGCCCCACTGCCAGTTTTCAGAAACATTTCAATTTCTCAAGTGAAGTGTAATAGTAGGAAGATGCAGTCTGATCTCAGAAATCAATGCCTGCTGCTAATTTAGCTGCTTCTTTGGGAACTTGTTGGTATGAAGCAGCACAATGATAAATCGGGAGAAAGTATGTGTGATCAGGTTTTGTAGAAAGCAGTTACATTATGATATTATTTAGCCTTTATGCAGCACCATAAAATGTTAAGAATTATGTCCCCACACAAAGTATTTTGGTGTAATTTAATTTTCCTCAGCACACATACAGTTACTGCTTAAACCAGAATTAACATTACAGAAATCTCTTGTTTATTGCTAACCAGTTATGGTAGAGGCTAAAGTATTTGCTCTCAATGGTGTATTTATAAACATTCTTAATCCTTTTTGCTGAAATGGGAAAAAGTCCTTACTTAAGTTTTCTGCAGTACTCCATCTTCATTTGCTTTATACAATGTCAGGCTTCCATCCTAGATGTACACTGCAAACACAGCAACTCCCAACCTGACTCCTCAGTCCCCACTGGGTTAACTACGCAAATGGATAGTAAGTGGTAAGCAGCCAAAAAGCACTTTAACCCTTTCAGAGGAGGTCCACAACTGCGTTTCTTAGAATGAATATGGTCATTCATTAATAAATGTATTTTTAATTTATTGCACGCTTAGTGAGTCAGCTACAGAGGGAGAAAATGGTTCTTACATGAAGCTTGGATTATTAAACAAGAAGGCACTGCAGCATGCAGAAAATACTGCTCCTGGCTTTGCCATTTTCATGAAGGAAGGATGTGGCAAAAAGTAGCTTTTCCTACCATTTAAAAAGTATAACATTTTGGTTTGGGGAGTTTTCTCTTTGAAACAGTGGTTCAACATCGAAACTTTGAATTTCCCCTGCGATGTGCTGGAAGCCTGGTGAAGTGCCCTTTCGTTTGTGAATCATGTTTCCTTTGGAGCCAAAATGAGAAAGAAAGATCTTCAAAGCACATGTGCACTACATTGTGCTGTTGTTGGTTGGCTGCTGGGCAGAGGTGTATGTAGTCTGTGGAGAAGGGTAGGGAGATTTCCTTTTTCCTTTCCAAGAACTTAATCTATGTGAGAGGTTAAGCTGCAGGGACGAATGAAATCCGTGGCACCTCTAGTGTGTGGCTTGCACAGAAGACCACTTTGGAACTGCTTCTGAGTTGTCTGAATGTTGTCACTTCTGCTCCACGTCCCACCCACCCCCCCCCACCCCAAATATCTTTTGTTATATTTGTTATTTTCTGAATTTCGGTGTTTCTGGTGCTGGTCTTGACCACTTTTCGGAAAGGCAGTGTGGAAACTATCGCATGTGACAGGGATTGCCACCTGTCCGGGTCTTGTCAGACCTCCTGCGGATCGCTGCTGGAATAATCAGGTAGGAGTGGAAGTCTGCATTTTAATGAAGCTTTTAGACTAGACAACACTGCTATGTGGTATCCGATGGAAAAAGAATCTTCCGCTATGGCTGTGGTTTGTGTAAGTACCAGGGCTTAACATTCAGCTATGAAAAAGAATAGGAGAGGAGAGGCTGATAAGAGTGACATTGTCCTCCCTTTAGGAGGACATTGGCATGTACCTGGAGCTGGTGTTACCTGCCTGCTTGCATGAGAACAGGCAGTTTGCCCTGGCACTTTAGGTTAATGGTTATGCATATTCTGCACCAAATTCTTTGCTTTGAGATTAGGAATTCTCAGCTACAGCCTGAATTCCCAGAGCAGGTTGCAGAGCAGGGAGGGCATATGCCAATCCATGCCTGCACTCCCCGCAGGTCGGGGGCAGCTCCTCTTTTCCCGCTGCCGCCGCTCCGTCCCCGGCCTGCCGAGAGCCGCCAGCGCACGGAGCCGGGAGATCGGGCGGGCGACAGGAGAGGGGAGAAGCCGCTTCTGTGTTTAAGCCGTCCTTGCCTCTAATTTATTTCTGCAGAATAGCTTGCAGCCTGCCTCTGTTGTGCAGCCAGAAAGGCCACACCGACAAAACTTTGGCAGGAGCGTGGACCTTGCTCATTCTCTTTTTGGAAGAATTGACTGAAAACCCTCCCTAAGTATATCAACGCCATGTTGGGGAGGAGGGGTGGTGAAACAATGCATTACAAAACATATCGATTCAGTATCAATTATGTTTTAACTAAAATTAAAATAGAAAGTATGACCCAGCAGATAACCAGATGTGAATCCACAAGAATTACAAAACATAGTTGTGCTTAAGAAAGTGTTAGCAGGTCATGGTGAAAGCCCAGAGTTAATCACACCTGGCTAACACATGGGTTCTTCTATTTGGAAGAGCTGTTACAAAAATAAGGCTGTCAACATGTGAGGAAAAAAAAAGTATGTATATAATTATACGTAGACATATGAGTTACATCCTTAACACTTCATTCTCCCTAAAAAATTCAGAAGCAGATTTTTTCTCAAGGTAAGCCTGTCACAGGTCTATGTCACATATTAGCTGGAAGCTTTTTTGTCTCAGAGGTTCCTTTTGTTTCCCAGCTGGCCTTTGAATGTTATGGAGCAGAGCCACGAGAACATGTCCAAAGCAAAGATGGGTTTGAACTGCAGAGACAACCATCAATAAAACTAACTCTGTACAAAGTCTGGGAAAATCAGAGAGATTTTCCAAAACGAATTGCACAAACCAAACACCCTGTGGCTGAGGAAGTTTCTGCTGTACCGATGTGTTACGAATCCACAAATATCACGGCAAAAATGCTGTATGAACTGCTGCTAATGAGTGCAAACATGAGTATAATCACTGTGAAATACTGTTAGTGTTTAAAAACAAACAAAAACCAGAGTGAAACAGAAAAACTCTCCTCTCCCTTTGCAGGACCTGTCTGGACAGGCTGCAAAATCACTGCCTGCAGCAGCTCCTCATGGGAGCCTGATTCCAGCCTCTTTTCCCCATCTCTCTCCGAGGTGGAAGCTCAGACACCCCACCTGTCTTCATTGATTCCTGCTCTGCCACCACCTGAGATGCAAGTGAGTGTCAGAGGAAAGACTGGGGGTTCTTTTTCTTTTGCTGGTATCTGCTGCCTGGCTGATTCAGCACATCTGCCTTTTTTTGGTCCTTCCTAGATATTAGCCCCGCTGTTGTCTATAGGATAGTCTTCATTCCTACTTGCAAATGTTTTTTTCCCCACTTCATCTTATTTTGATTATCCACTGGGTTAGCGGAAAAACTGCTGCATTCTGATTGTTTTCTCTTTATACACTGTGGAAATACCCCTTTCCCAACAGTTTACGCGCTATCCCCACAACTGACTGGAGTTTGCTCTTGTGGATTATTCCGGTTGTCCTTTCTCCCCAGAGTCATCCTGTTGATGCTTGCATTGTCCCTAAAGGGCATTGTGACTTTCTTTTTTTTTTTTTGTCCTCATTTTCCCCATGATATGGCAATAAGTTTAAGGGACATTATTTTTGTTTCCTTCTACATCTGCCATAATGACTCATATAGTTCCTGAGTCTATAGATGATGCATTTTTCATCCCCTAAGTAGGACATTCCTGACAACCCTTCTCCTGACAGCAGACCACTGTGCTAAGCAGCAATCTGTCATCTGCTCCTTTGGGCAGCCATCCTGAAGAAGTGCTCTTGCACACGCTGGGAGCAAGGACGGAGATGTGCAACTGTTGGGATGTATCCTACATGGGATTTGTCATATGTGGAGAGCTCTTCTGCGTGTCCATGTTTCTGAGCCCTCTGGGCTTGCTGGGGCAATGCAGCTGGTCAGGTGAGGGGCATACTGGGCTGCCTTCAGACTTGGCCAGCTTGGATGGGTCTGTCAGGGAGAAGCAATTGATAAGGACAGGAAACAAGGCCCACAAGCCAAGTGGCGTCAGGAAGTCTGCAACAGGCGCTGGAGGAGAACCTTGCCCCTGAGTGCTGCACTGATGGCTTAAAACCATGGCGTGAATAAAAATCAGACGTGACCTTACCTGAGAACATGTGAGGTACAAAGAACTCATTTCTGTTCATCCTATTGTCTCCATTGCCTCTTGTAGGACTCTGGTCCAATACCTGTGCTCTGTGTTACTTTCTGAAAATTCTACAGCTGCCCAGTTACATTATGGGACACCTATGGACATGCCTGTTTTCATGCATTATTAGGTCTTTTCAGGGCCAAAATTCTCTCTGTCTCTTTCTTACTATAAAGTTATTGCATATATATATAATTTGGTAGATTGAAAAATATCAATTATAGAGGTCTAATTACAAAAGGAAATAATTTTAATATGTGTTGAATGAAATCCCCCTCCCCTATTTTATGAATTTCTTGATCTACTTCACCTAGTTTCCAAGTTTCTGTTTTGTTTCTTTTTTTTACTATGTGACAATTTTATTGAGAACACAGTGTACCTCAGACTGCCTACCCTTATTAAAAATCAGTAGATTTTTCACCCACACTTTTCTTCCTTTGCTTATCTGCAGAGCAGATGCAGACCTATTTGCTTAAATCAAGGCTTGCAATTCACCAGAACATCAAAAGAGCAGTCCCTATCACTTCAGTCGCTTTTATTGTTGCACCTTGTCTCCATGATCTCCACTGCATTCTTGCTGCAAAAGGAGGTCTCTTTATCACTTCCCTTCCTTTCCTTCTGCACTTAGTGGAATCTGCCTTAGCAATCAGAATAATAATTATTTATCTCCAAGGGAATGTGAATGCAAGCCAAGTTCCCTTGGTACAGGGAAATCAGTTTGGTATTGTTTACTTATCCCCTGTGGATTCACCAGATGGCATCAGACAGCATAATTTGGAATCTGTGCTCAAAAGAGAGGCAAGGCTGGAGCTGCGGGAATTGATAATGTGAAATTACCAGGAACAGTTCTGATCTTTTTTTGAGGATACGCCCTGTCTTTCATCTTTGTCATAGAACATGCAAGGAATCAAAACATATTGTAGCACACCTGGGCCCCTAACATATTAAGTAAACCGTTTTTAGAGTGGTCATTTATTAATTATTTTGGCTGCGCTTCTATTAACTGCTTCCTCTGGAGAGGATGCTCTTCCTGCGCTGAGGTGAAGGTCCACAGAGAGCAGGTCAGCAGAGAAGAGGCAGTGGGAAATGAGACATTGCAGCTGTTTCCTTCTAGGCTAGCACTGCTTGAATTCAGTAAAGAGAGGATTTAAGTTTCTGTTCTTTAAATATCCCAAGCATAAATTATTCACTCAAAATACATTTCTCAAAGAAGACGCACTAAGAAAGCAGAAGTGGAAAGCCTTAGCAGAGCCTGAACCAGCTACAGCTTTACTGACCTCAGCACAAAGCACTCAGTGTAGCCTGATGTCCCAGCCCTGAGGGATGGAGGAGATGATCTAATCAGTCTTGTCCATCTTGTTGCTGCGATTTTATTATTTGAATTGTTTTCAGGCCAGATACTAAACCAACATAAGCTTTTCTGTAGTGAATCCTGCTGCATTGATTTGTAGCTGCTGAGAGTCTGGCCTTTGAGGACTTTTTTAACCTTTAGAGTATTGATTTCTCCTTTTATTTTCCCTGGTGCTGGAAGCAAGCCCCTTGGTCAGGTCCCCTGGTTGTGCAATATGCAAAAGTGTGATGGTGCCATGATTTGTAAAAATGAGTGACTAAAGGGGTGAAAAGTTCAGCAACCTTAGCTGCAGCACTGCATAATAGCTGTAAAAGGGGCCGCGGCCTCCAAAAATCACTTGACAGCAGTGTTTGCCGGGTGGGACCCATCCTGCTGCAGATGAAGGACTAGAACCAGATGCACGGAGTAGGCAGAGGGATTCTGGAGGAGCAGGTTGGGAGTTGGTCAGGGGCAGGCTCGGGGCATTGATGGGAAGGATGTGAGGACTTTCTTGCTTGGTGCCCACTCAGGGCAATCGTCCCTCACATGGCCCACTGCACCCACTGTCTCCTTCTCCCCTTCTCCCTGCTGCCGTCCTCCTTTCAGGGCAGGTCTTCAGCTCAGTCCCAGCTGTCAAGACCCCTATGTCCCCTGGGAAGTGGCTGGAGAAGACAGAAATACTAGCTGAAAAGATTGCTTGTGGCAGAGGACAGTCTATGAAGTAAAAGAACAGTAAAAGAACTGTGAGGATCAGAAGCATAAAAATAGTTTGCAAAGCAGCGGTGGTGCTGATCTGCCAGCCAGATCACCTCCCAGAAGGCATTCAGGAGGGTGGTAGATGCCACCACCTCAAAGGTGAACTTTGGTCCTTGAAGGACAGTGTTTGTCCGGGTTCTCAGGGACAGTGCAGAGCTGCATCCTCACTGCTGAGACACCCAGGAAGAGCCACTGAAGGGAAAAGAGAAAGAGAGAGGCAGACCGCCCACTGTGACATCATGCCAGCAGCTGCAGAAGGTGTTGAAAATTTTTAGAGACACAAAGCATGCACGGGCTTATCATGTAACAGAGCTACAAAGATGTAAGAGTCCGCACCAGGAGTCCCAGTCAGTACCCAGTCCTTCTAGTGACTTCAAAGATGGTGAGGCCAGGCAAAGAGGTGTCTGTCAGGACAAAATATGTCTCTCAGTTTTAGCTAGGCCTGATGCAGATCTGCCTTTCTTGAAGATGCTGATCACAGCGATAGTGTATCTGTCATTATCACCGACACACATGCTCTGTCACGAGTGGTTGGTTTTCTAAAGGGAACATACACCTGCCTGTGGAGCACTCCAGAGGAGATTGTTGAAGGAGCAAGTACTACCTTGTGCTATCCTTCCTCTGGTTATCTGTTTCTTTAACAGTGATTAATAACATGTTCTGACAGCAAGAAGTAGAATCAGAGCTAGGAGTCTACCTGCTATCTGTACCTTTCTGTGTCCTCATTTTCTAACTGAAAAAGTAAAAAAGTGAGCTTTTGCTTGATTTCAGTGCTGAATTATTGCTCATTAAAGGCTTATAATGAAGAAAAAAACCCTGGAAGATCTCATACATTCCAACCAGTTTTTGACATATTCATTATGCATACAGTGACATACATATTTATATAGCAGCACAGTACGTATTTGGGTATTTAGCTGCCAGGGAAAGGGTGTGATTTTGTTCACATGCAATGGTTGTCCCACATATTAATATCCAGATTTAAGTAATGGAATGTCATGATGACTTTGAAAGACGTACATAGTACCTACAGCTTGGTTTACCATCACAGAAAACCTGCTCTTTTCCCTGCAGGGTGCAGGGCTCACACAACCTTCAGAGACATCTTTTGCATTGTGGTTTGTCTAGCTCATTCCGTCCCAGAGGTCTTGCAGGAGTGGGGTTTGCTGTGCTGAAGCCAATGCAGTGGTTGTTGCCACTGGCTGGATCTAGTTACTGCCGCAGATGGGCAAAAAGGGGTGGTGTGACAGCAGTTCCTTCCCCAGTGCTGTGCTGACTCACAGTCCATGGCAGTGGGGCTTTCCATGGCTGGCAGGCTGGCATGGTGTTCTTGCTTTCACAGGGCACCAGGTGGTGAGGCTGCTGGGCAGCACTGCATCCGCAGCAGGTTGGGACTTTATGGTCTGAGTCAGCACCTTACAGCCAGCCTGGCAGTGGGGGCCTGGGAGAGCAGCCCACCCCAGCCTGGGATGCAGGCACCCTGCACACGGGCAGTCTTCCATCCTGTATTGCTTTCCAGGTCTTGGTGCTTTCACCAGCACTTCACCACCCTTACTGGAGCCTCAGGTGTCTGGACACGCTCAGCTACATCCTTTTTATGGTCTTTCATCTGCAGGGTAAAGCAATGCCCTGCTCTTTCTGGCCCACTTGTGCTCTTGACGTTTAAGTATGTGAGTAATGAGGCAAGTGAGCCACTGCATCAGGATGAGCTCTAACTGAACCTTGCCAGTGCAGGTCTGACCTGTAACTGCAGGGAAGCCAGTCCTTACCACCTGGAGCTCTTCCCAGCATGCTGGATTCCAGTTTGCAAAGGCCTCTCTGGTTTAGGAGTAACCCGTGGGATGCTGTGAAATATCACACGCAGGCACTTCCTTTCAGTGCTTTGAAATACCCAATTCTCACAGAAGCCAATTGCCTATAATGTGATGCATCTGGGAATCTGAAAATACATCCTCTAATCTCCTCCCCTATTCTAATGTGCCCCCTAGCAGAAGAAAGTCCAGAGAGGCAGGTAGCACTGAATGTTGTGCGGTTATGCACTCCCCAGAAATTCCCCACTGCTTTTTCTATGGCGGCCTTCCAGGCTATTAGCACCATGAGAGTAATGCAAAGTGATCCTCTTTCCTGTCTGTTTTGAAGTTAGGGGTGGATTGGTTGGTTTTTTGGGTTGATTTTTTTTTGGGGGGGGGGGGGGTGGAGGGATGGGTTTGTTTTGATTTGCTTTGTTTTTCATATTTATCTGTATATTAACCTGCAGCAAGTCTCACTTTAATTTATCCAGATTCCTGATATGGATAGAAAAAGAACCCCAGCCACTTTTTCCCATCCCCTGTTACTCTTGATATCTATAGCAGTGTCCCGTTAGCATCAGTTGCAGCTTGCGTTGGTGTTGTTTACTCGGAGGAACAGTAGACTGTCAGACAAGTAGAGAGAAAGGTATTGGCCAGCTATTTGTTCAGTCATGTTCTGATCACCAAACCACTGCATGAAAATGATGGAAGTTGCATAGTACAAAATATTATACATATAATATTCTTATTACTCTCCATTAAATTGTCTTTCCACCAAAGCCAAGCGCTTAGCAGTATTACCTGCTTGTTTCCTGGCTTGGTGTGAGCTGATCTCCTCTCAGGAAAGCAGTTAGCCACACAAGCTCAGAATGTGCCCAGTGTACTGTAAGCATGTTGGTTTCTGTCACAGGTACATTGTTATACAGCCACTTCCATGCAGTTGGCTGAAATGAAGTTAGCAAATGCAGTGGGAAAGACAGCATGACATGACCTCTATCTTATAGGTACATTTTGTTCTATAAGTATGTCCACATTTTTCAAACATTTTAGACTAGAGGATGAATACAAACACTGCCAGAGGTGGATTGCATTCAGAATTGCATTATTACAGGAACTCTTTCCCATAATAAAACCTTTTCTACAACGTTACCTATAAGGAAAAAAAATTACTATGTATTTATTTCATTTATGTCTAAAATGCAAAGATTTGTAACAGCTATGACAACCTTAAATTATGTCTTCAAAAAGCATAACTGATTTGTACACCCAGTACTGTGGAAAGTCTTATTAACATAGCCAATAATCTGATCATCAGCAAAAAGGTAATACCCACGCCTGAAATCAGGAGGAGGAAATCTACTCATCAAGTTGTATTGGTGGTTTCAAAATTGTCTTAATTATTTTGTGTCCAATCCTAAAAAAGGCTGAGAATTTTCAGCTTTCATTAAAATCTGAGAAGTCAGTGCTCAGGGCTGTGCAAGAGCAGGCCTGAGAAAAGAACAATTACAAGTGTTGAATGCCAAATCCCTCACTGCAATAGCTGATCTGGGATTGAACCTGCTTGCACCACACATCAGTTTGGCTACAACACAGTCAAGCAAGAGAGCTTGTCAAGACAAATGTGCAGCAACATGCCATGTGAGAGAGGCCAAAGTACATGTTAAAACACATCTTTCTGGCTGCCAGGAGCACTGCATAATTATTTGAGAGTACTGTACAAAGTCTAGCTAAACAGGTCTCTCTCATTTTACCCATTAAATACGGTGAGTCCCATGACTGGGCTGCTTGCTGCTTTGTACAATGCAAGGCCTGTTAGGGAAATCTGATTTCTCCTCTCCTTCTTGCCTCCAGACCATGTCCTTTACATGTTCTGAAGCAAACATACGTAGCTAATTCTGTAGTATTTGCAATTACTGAATGCTCTGCTTCTGTGAAATCAGATCCTCTGACTACAGTTGTGCATTCAGCTGCCATCCTGGGCCTTTCATGGCATGTGTCAGCAGAAAGGGCTACCTGGCTCTCTGAGGCATTCCTGCTGTCTGCACAGCAGCAGTTGTGTACACCTGAAGAACAGTCTTCATCTTCAGAGCCAAGAGCAGGCTGCAGCTCCTCCCATAAGCATGTCCAGGTCAGCCACAGGTCTGTAGTTTCTCTACAGGGAGTGATTTTCCCCCACACTTTGCCCCAGTTTTGGCTCTTGCAAGGAATTGACTTCACTGGAATAAATTTGGTTTTCTTTACTGCAAGTCATTTGACATTAATATCTAAACCAAAACAAGAGTGAGAAGGAAGGCATTTGGGGGGGACATAACACAGGCCTGCCTGTTAGGTAACCAGGCAGCTGCATATCCCCATCTTGTGCTTAACATCTCTTGTGTCATACACAGAAACATCCTCTGGAGCGAGGTCTAGAGCTCAGGTCTCCCAAATTTTATTCCTAAGATCAGCTCTTGCATTTCTTTCTGTACTGTTAATAATCTCAATATTGCACCAGGAGGCACTAGGTTGAACTGTTTTTCAGAGTAGGATTGAGGATGGTGGATTTTGGCAGCCCTGACTCAGATTTAGCCTCTGGAGTGGGATGACATTTCATGTATTTTTGGTGCTCAGTGCTTGCTTTTGTGCGTCTGTGAAGTGGGTGTTTTTCATTGCCAGTCTGAGGCATCGAGGACTTCCAGTATGCTGTTTCAGCAGCCACAGGACATAGCATAAAACTATTGATCCTTTTTCAAGAGTCAAGTATTTACAAATCATTGAAGCACTTCCGTTCTGCATGTCTTTGCTGCAACTAGCCCACAGCCTTGTCTTTGCAAACTTACAGTTTTCACAGAATGATTTCATTTGTTAAGTAAATTATTAAATAAAACATGAAATGATTTCTACAGTTACAGTCATTGGGTAAACAACCCTGCGTTGAAATGTACTTGGGAAAACTCTCATGTTTCTGTAGGTGCCAGTTTCCCAGTTTTCATAAAATTAGGTAATTGCAAAGCACACAGATTAGGTGTATTATGGGCATGACAGCTCTGCTGGGATGCAGGGCTGTGCATCCATGCCACAGGGAAAAGAATATGGCCCATTCAGGTGTTTTCAACCAAAACATGTGTTTTTAAATCTCGATGTATAATTCTTAATAGTCCACTAAATTTGCTTATAGTTACACCACTGAAGCATGAACTGATACCAAGAACATCATTTTCACTTTACATCAAAGGGAAAATTAGTCCTCAAAGCAACATATTCATCACTTAAAGTGTTTGTACTTCTGTGTCCTGCTTAAATGTCTTTGGCATTTGGAGGAAAATTAATTTCCCATTACTTAATTTCGAGTGTTTTCTAAAAAAATCTGGCCTCCACATAGAAATGAAAGGTTTCCTTAATCCATGTTTTAGGAGTGAGGAGACCGATTTCTGCTCAACTCACTAACGGTTTCACTCCTGGAGGGTTAGTTGTGTTTACTACTACCATTCTTTGGGACTGCAGAGATATGTAGCAAGCAGAGCTGGAGTACTCCATCTGCTTTCTGAGAACAAGAATAGTGATGCTGATGGACATCCCACCATCAGGAGTGTCAGCAACATGCATAGTTTCCTAACCAGCTCTTGTGCCATAAGAACAACGTGCAATCTTCAAGCTGCTCTGTGGAAGTGAACGCATTTTACCACCATTGGTTCCTCATACTGTGTGTTAGATATTCTGCCATTCTCTTAACAGAACCAGCCTGCTACAGCTTTGAAAATGTGTGTCAGCAGGCCTGAAGTTAGTGTAACTAACAGTAAAAGCTTACCTCTTTTTCGCAAGTAAGCTGAATTAAATGGATAGTCAGGCACTATTGGAAAATCCATAGATCTCCATGGGGTTCTTTAATGGCTGCTTAAATCCTCTCTGTGAGACTGACTGAGTTCAGAAACACAGATCTCACAGACCTCTGAGGAGAGAGAAGGACAAAAATGGACTGCATTTAAAAATAAAATAGTGATATTCACTGTTTGTTGGTTACCCATTTGTGTGGTCATGGCCTGTCACATAGGAAGAAGTTTTTGTAAATAACCTGCTTCTGTAGGCAGGTTAGTGGCCACAAGATCTGACTGGAAACCTGATGACTATCTGCCTCTGTCAGTGGCCAAATGAATGACCAATAGCCTCTTGGCCTTTCTGTAAAGTAGTTTCTCCTTTTTTAAAATAGGAATAATAATAATAATAATAATAATAATAATAATAATAATAATAATAATAATAATAATAATAATAATTTCCTTTGTAAAAAGCTTTTTAGGTCCAGTGATGAAAAGCACTATCCAAAGTTAGAGATAATTGTTTCTCATTGGCTGAGAGCAATGGCATTTCCTCATAGCTTTGGAGAATTAGAATATTTGTAGCTTTAGGTAATTACTTTCAAGCAGAAATCCCCTTATTTCTGACACTGTTTTTCAAAGTGTGTCTACATCTTGGTGACAGAATGTATCTGAGGGCATGGCTTGTTTCATGCAGTGTGTAATCCAAGTTCATCTTTTATAAAAAAGGGTGATTTGGGGCATTGGCATTTTAGGAGAAGCAGAGCCCCTAGACATGCAAGAACGGAGGAAGAAGTATTGAATGCGTCTTCAGACTGTTTGTGGATAGCACTATCCTGTGTGCAATGCGATTTTGACAGTCTCCTTTCTGGTGTTGTACCTTGCTGTTCTCAGATCCGAGGTACCTACAGCAAGGTGAGATCAGATGAGTTCCTTGGGACTGCTCCTCTTGTCTGTGGACGACCATGTCAGTGAGGCTGCTCAATTAGACCCAGCTGGGATCAGGTGCTCTCGTTTGGGGCAGGGTCCATATGCCCCCCCTAATCCAGTTCTTAGTACAATGCTTCCTAGAGCTGTAAGTGGGCTCCTGGGGGAGATGGCAAGGAAATTGGGCAAATCCCAGCCAAGGTTGAAAGTTTGCAAGGGCATTGGTTTGCTCCCTGCTAGTAAGAGCAAAGGCAGGTTTTCTTTTCTTGCAGCTGCATAGAGGGATGCATGCATCTCTGCTTGGATAACAAGGAAGTCCTGGAGCTAAACAGGAGATGCAGGAAATAGTACAAGAAATTGTGAAATAAGTCAGTTTGGAGCTTAAGGACTCCCTTCCTACAGGACATCAAGGTGGCAGTTTGGCATGACCCCAACCCTGCCCTAATGCTGCCTCAGGCACCTGGCTGTGATGGGGAGGGCCACCAACAGAGGCAAGGGATTTGAAATGGCTTCTCTGTGGAAGAGACATTTTAGTCTTTGATGGATGTGTGAAAGGTATGAGGATACGGTGATGATTACCTTCTATTCCATTAGTGAGTGACTAGGGAGGATATTAAATGGCAGATATTAAGCTTAAACATTTAAATGTCTGCAGGATTGGATAACTCCCAGGAACTGGCCAAAGAGCTCTCTGAACCATTAGTGTCGACACAATGAAAAAGAAAAAAATGGAACAGTGAAGACATTGAAAAGGTTTGGAAAAAAGCCAATCTTTTAAAAGAGTAAATGGAATGAGTGGGGCAGTAAATGTTCCTGAACCTGACATCCATCACAGTACAGAATTCAGTGGCAGATATAGGATGCAATTCGACAGAGTAAAGGGTCGAATTAGCCTCCATCCAGATGTTGATTATAAACCAATAGTAAAAATGACTGCAGCCTCCTACTGAATGAATTAAGAACTGGGGACTCGTGGAGTGCAAAGGCAACCGTGCATGGGAAACTGTTGCCCATTTGCAGTTGAACCTGAAAGAATGTGCTATACACATGGCACCCTTCAACACAGTGTTTCTCTGCAAGGAAACCTGAAATCATCACAAGGCAAGTGTGGGACTGACTTCACTGCTTGGCGTAACACTAAGCAATGGTATGAGCAGGTTAGCTAAATATGCTGAGCTAGGCTGTTTATCTGTCACTGAAATGTCAATTTCAAAGCAACCAGCTGGCATATCTTGAAATAGAGAATATAGGCCACCAGGGAGGCTGAACATTGGAGTGCTGTGATTCCTAAAAGAACAGGAGAGCTCTGTGAATAAGCCTAATTGAACATAGGCTCTCTGTTCTGTGCTCTGCTTGGGACACCAAATATATTCCTCAGAGATATAAGGCAATGCATTTAAATGTACAAGTCTGTCTGATCTCACTCATAAAGCAGAAAACTAGTGCAGTTGAATTTTGCCTCCCACTGCTCCATATGTAAATGTGTATCTTATGCATTTTTAGAAATAGATAGGTGCTACTATGTGCTAAATACTACCCTATAGATGGTGTGAATCAGCCAAAACTGTTTTAAATTAGGTTAAGACAGTAATTTGTTTATTCCCATGATACTATTCCTGCTGTAGATTCAAGACCTATGGCAAATCAAAAATCCAAGCTGAACAGCCCTTCCTGTTATGCCTTGGACAAAGTACAACTGAGGCTGCTAGTGACTTAATTTTTATTCGCCTTTTGCTATTCCGTAAAAAGATGAACACTCATTTCAAGGGATAGCATTGAGTTTGGGTTCCAGGTGGTATGGTTACACATCTTCCTCATAAGCTGTATTTCTATCTTTCTTTGAGCTGGCCCAAACAACTACAAAATGGTTAAGTCAGACTCTTGCAAATTATTTGCAGGCTTAGTGTATGTCCTTGGGCTGTCTGCATTTCTAGTTTAACAAAATTATCTTAATTCATTACAAGAAGATGAGTTTAAATGTTCTGTGAAGGCTGTTACGTCTGAGAGACTGTGAGCACAGTGCCATGTTAAGTAACACAAGGGACTTGACTTCCAGGCTCAGGTTGCTAAAATAAACTCAGCATCTCGCACATTCCCATCTAATGCTCCCCCCACCTCTGCCCCCAGGCAAAGTCAGTCTGTGTGCATGCAGTGTCCATTTTGTGTCATCCAGAAGCAGACCTTATGTTAGAGAAGTGATTGGGGAGTTGGCTCTTGCTCTTTGTTTGCCAGCAGTGGACTCTGCAGTACTTTCAGAGCAGGGCCCATGAGACCCAAGTGGCACAGGGACGTAGAGTAGGCCACAGCCAGCCCTGGTCTTCTCCCCCAGCATCTTCCTGATGGCCAGCATTGACTGGGACTGTGGCAGGAAGAATGAAGGCAGAGTAACTCCTTTTTGCAGCTTGGCAATGCAAGGGGCATTTCCAGTTCACAAATAATCTTGAAAAGCACCCAAATAATTGTGAGGGTTTATTACTTTCGTACTAGAAATGGGGTGTAAAAGTATGACAGTTTTTGGTGTGGTGGCAAACTTGATCTGAAGAATTGATGGAGATTTCTCATATCCTTCTGAAGGTTTCTTTGTGAAACAATGGTGTGACATTTTGAGGCATATTAATCCATTAATGGTATTATTTTTTTGGTCATAGGCCACACACCAGAGATGTTCCATAGGATCTGCACACAGCCAGCAGAGTTGTGTGTGGTCTCTGGGGTATACCGTACATTAAACATATGACAGGACCCAGGCCATGTTCTGTCATGCAGACAGGGCTATGTTGTCAAAGGATGGCCTCAAATTTGCAAAAAGAGAGCCTAAAATATTTTGTTTCTCTTTTGCTGCTTGAGTGCCCTGAATGAGAAAGCAGAAGTCTTCATTTTATTCCCATCAAATGTTATTTCTCCCCCATTTTTTTTTTATTATTTTTTCTTTTGGTTAAGCCACAAATTTTATCCTCAATTTCCTGAATTCTGATGCAAGGTCTGTGTCTTGCAAGGGCAGTGTTTACAGTGTGTTAGCCACCTGTGCAGGCAGGAGTAGGGATGTGCAGCTGATGAGTTTACCATGGAAATTAGGGGGAAGAGTGTTAGAGTGTTTCTCTAGGAAGTGGAGAGACTTCGGTAAGTGCATGGTGACCCCTGGAAAGGCTGGTGTCTCTGTGTGTGCCGGGAGAATTGGTGCGAACAGAGGCAGAAGGAAGAGTGGGAGACCAAAGGGAGAGTGTGCCTTGCAGGGGGGAGGGTGCACAAGTGTGAAACTTGTCTTTTCTGCTTTCACTTCAAGTGTTGCAGATGTTCTTTTCCTGGGATTTGACGCTGGGAAAAAGAGCAATGTGTAAAACCTTCAGCTGTATTTATTATTACTATTATTATTATCATCATAATCATCTAACTGTTGTGTAAAATTGCAAATATTTATTCAGCTTTTTCTCTAGTATAATTTTAACCAGACTTGTGGGTTTGCAAATTAGTGAAATCATAGGATCCGTCAGACATTTTACAAGCACAAATGCAATGATAACATCTAATTGCAGGGATCTGAGACTGTCTGACTGCAGATGGCATGCTATTAACCTCTTTCTGTCTGTTACGGATGTGTCAGAAAATTGTCAGGACAGTGCTAAAGACACTCCAAATCCGTGTGATGTAACAAACACTTAGGTCCTGAGTCTGCAAGAATTTAACCCACACTTAGGCTGATGCCTAACAAGAACAGTCTTGTTGCAACAGTACTTCCAAGTCACGTTTGTGTATAACCTAACCCAGGCACAGAAATGGTTGAAGAAGCAGTATCTCAAAAAAGTAACAATTACCTTAACACAACTCATCACAATGTATGGAGGGCTTCAGGTACTGGAATACTAACTACATTTTATTGTAAATT
The DNA here is from genome assembly GCA_013397565.1 of Ptilonorhynchus violaceus. Classification (NCBI taxonomy): domain Eukaryota; kingdom Metazoa; phylum Chordata; class Aves; order Passeriformes; family Ptilonorhynchidae; genus Ptilonorhynchus; species Ptilonorhynchus violaceus. The sequence goes on along the minus strand of VZRJ01013423.1, from coordinate 128,631 downwards.
GTGACAGTATGATACTGTATCAGTCAGGCTGACAATGTTGGATGGCTGATTTACTGCGATAGCAGTTGTTTGTTCCTTTGTTCCCAGTCAGGGTCGCTTTCATGCTTCCAAAGTCCCCACTACTTTCAGCTTTGAAGAGTAACACTTTCAGTGGGTGCCTGCCAGAGGTATCCTCAGCAGAGGCTTTGCTCCCTGAAAGTCAGAGTCCTTATCGGTGAGATGGGGAACCTGTTTCCTCATTTCCTACTGGTTCTATGAAGCATTGTTTAGGCTCAGGTATGCAAAATCTATCCTATTTTGACCATATTGTATGGAGATGCTAGATTAATAAGAAAAAAGAGAAAGCTATGTAATTAATTTCAAACAGTGATATCAGTGCAAACTTTTTAGGTGTGCTTAGCATAGCAGTGACCAGTGAGCACATGTTCAGTCTGCTTTCACCATGAAACATGGATGACCTGCCCATCCGTGGCTGTAAGGGAAAACACAGCGCTAATGGAAGTATTTCCACAGGTTTCCGAAAGTCACTTAAGCTGCGCTCAGCAAATCTGCAGGCGTGTAACCCGTGGGTGACACCTTGTGAGCAAAGTTGGTGAAGTCTTTGCTGCGAAGTTACTTATCCACGGAAAACTCTGCGGAGCAAACCTTGTGGGAGCAGGACTGACTCTGTTTCTTACCTGCCCCATCCGCCACGAGTGTGGGGAGACCACCACTGGGGAAAACGAAGGCGAGCACACGCCGCCCCCGGGGCATGAGCACATGCAAAGGAAGAAAACGCTGCCGTGCCACCCAGTGCGACCCAGCGGGAGGGAGAGCCTGCGGTGGCACTCTGCCTGGTCGTGGTACCTACTGATGAAAAACCAAGAGCCTGTCTTTGGTTACAGTCATCCTCAGCTTTTCTGTTGAGCTGACTGGCTGTTAAGAGTTAGAGCAGTGGTTTTTCAGGGTGGTCTTGCCCAGCTGCTGACAATATTCATCACCCTTCCTTCACAATGCTGACAGCTGCCAGTGTTGGCAAGGACAGATATGTGCTCTGTTTTAGCAAATACCAAGGCACACCAAAAAAGGTAAGGAAGGTTGGTTTAAAGATTTGGTTTTTTAATTCTCAGATTTTGTTTTTTACCTTATCAGATTTTTTTTCTGTATTATTATTATTATTATTATTATTATTATTATTATTATTATTTAAAATTTCACTGTCAGTCTATGTATTTTTTTCACTTCCAGCTTTTCTCTCAAGCTGTGAGGGTCAAAAATCCTTCATTCAAAAACCAAAAAGCTTCTCTTTGCTAGCATGAATCCAGGAAGTGGAAGGATTTAAAATTATGGAAAACATGCAGGGCTTCATCCAGTCTGCTAATACTGTTTTGCACATGTTTTACTAGGCCAGGCACACAGAGGTTTACCATTTTGTCCAGGATTACATATAATTTTGAACAGAGTTAAATGTGGTGATGTCCAGATTACTAAACAAGTCTTCCTCTTCTGAAAAACAGAGATGACTAAATTCTTACAGCATATTCCCCATTTCAAACCACAATACGAGGTTACTTGACCAGCACTCTCTTTAATCTGTGCTAGCATATACCAAGCTACATGTATAATTTCTGGCCTTTTCTTCTCTAATTTTCTTATTGTTTTACAGTTGCTTTTGTGTTCTGAATTACAACTGCTTGTTGCACAGAGCTGTACAGCAGAAAAGATCTCTGTAACAAATTCAGTCATTATTTTTATATAAATGTCGTTACCAATATCCCCAGACTTTCTTAATCAGTGTGGAGCGGGCCACTTCTCCAAATGTGTGTTTCTTAAACACTGAATATAAATAGAGTTAAGTTGAATAACTGGTACGTGATGCTCACATTTTCCTCCTATTGTATCCACAGAGAATGGAGCTAAGGGGAATTATATTTCTAAAAAGTGATGTCATTCTTAGATTTTGAAATACACATCTAGGATCCTGAATGGGCAATTTGCCCAGAAGTGTGGGAGGCAGGACCCCGTGGCGTGCTGAGGGTTTGACGATATACCCATTTTAACCACTAGAGGTCCGTTTCACACAAGTCCTTTGCAGAGTACAGAAGGGACTCTCTATCAGTACCAAAATTTTAAACTCTTGCACGCTTTAACAAATATTTAAACTATTTCGCTTGAAGTGACTGGTATGAGAATGACACCCGAAAAGATAACATGTGGTTTTTGTTTTCTGGTGTTTCATGCAATAGCAGGTAGATATTTTCTCCTTCTTTTTAGCACTCATCTATTCAGCAGATTACTGAAGAATACTAAACGAGAGGCTAAATTAGTGTGTGTCTGCTGGTAATTTTACTCATTTCTCACTCCTGAATACGGAGGATGAAGTCACTGTGCAAGATAACTCATGAAAGCCCATTTTAGCATCCTTATCTGTTTCTGAGAATATTTGGAGGCACAAGTCAAAGGAGGTTGCTAATGGCCCCTCTTATCCATATTGACCAAATTACAGAGGCAGAGCACCATACTGGGAAATGAAACACTGTGCCCTAAAATGAATTATCAAATGAAGATTCATGAGGAGAGGAGTCACTGTTCAATAAGTTTGTCTGGGACTTTGAAGAACTACTGCCTTTCCAGTCAAAGATGTTGTGCATGCCTTTGGGTACAGAACTACAGAAGGACTCAAAAGGGTAGGGACTTGGTGTGTGCAAGTTGAAGGGCAAAGGTCTTATTCCTCCAGCATCTCCATGTGTGTGCCTCAGCTTCCACTAGACACGTTCCCAAAACTGAATTCTGACCAGTGTGGGTGTCTAGAGCAATTTCAGACTTTCAATGCTGCTTTTCTACAGCCCAGCCAATTCTACTTCCTATAACTAAGACCGGAGAGTCCAGGGTGCACAGTCCGCATCTTTATAACTGGACTGAGCAGTAATGCAGCTGTTCTGCCTAGGCAGACCCAGAACCAGTGGCAGAGCTGTTGCTTCTGCCCCTGTTTATTCAGCTGGGCAGAAAATACTTTTCTCGATGTTGTTGAAGGGAAACTAAATCCCAGTTTCCCTTCCCAGGCCTGTCAGAAGCTCTCCCTGGGCATATCTTTGGCTGAAGCTACATGCCACTGCCACGGGCAGTGCTTGACACCTCCTCTGTTCAGGCATTACAAGTAGGGAGCCCCACTCCTCAGTATGTGTTGTGCTCGAGAGAATCTTGCTCAGACACTTCTGCTTACGGGAGTTAGCTGGGACTGGGGAAACTGCATTCCAGTCTCCATGTGGAGGACCACTGCATCTTTCACTTAAGGCTTGTTTATGATGAAGAACATACATGATCCTGACAGCAGGTGTCAGGGGCCAGGCATAAATCATAGCTGATAGAGCTTGTGCTGTTGGTGTGGATACTGAATTTTTAATTGTCAATAAGAGCGTCTACCTGATGTCCAGGATCATATACAAACTGACAGGAATCAGAGAAGTTTTAGGCATCCACATTTTCTGAAAACAGTGTCATAGCCATGCCCCAAATAGTAACTGCTCATAGCACATGTCTCAAGAGAAGGCTACCTGCCACCCCACTTCTTATGTACACCATCTGTGCCACTGCCTGCCACACCTTCCCCACACCAACAACTAAGGTCTAGGTGGAAACCTGTGACTTACGTTTGAACTAAAATCCCATACTCAGTAACTGAGGTATGGGGCTACATGTGAAAATGACAAGGAATTACACATAGGAACATGAGAAGGCTAAACAGTAAAACGCAACAGAGTAACAATGACAATATAGCCAGGTGGCACACATGTAATTTAATTAAATTAGTTAAAACTATCTCAGTGAATTTCAAGATGGACAATTAACTAGTCAAATGTGATAGCCAGGAATAATAGTCCGTCTGCAGTTATTTCATAATCAATAGCTCCCCACCGGCCTTCTGTCCTATAGAGTGTTAAACTGCACCTCAATATTATGTTGTATTTCTGCACATTTATCAACTGTCACCACATACATTTGTAACCTTATGCATCAAAGAGTGCAACTGGATTTCACTTTATGAAGTCATTCATTGCTCACTTCTCACTATTATGTTTGGAGCATTTGATTAATAAGACCTCAAAGAGGAAATCTGAACTTCTAGATATGATTACATAGTAGCTTAATTAATGTGCTTCTTTATATCTAAAGAAAATGTCTCTGTTCATCTTTGTGGGTTAAAAGAAAAGAGAAAATGTGTCCATTTTTTAGTTTTAAGCTTTTTCTATTTTTACTATTACAAGGATTGTTGGATGCAAATGTTCTGATTTGATGTTGCTTGTGAGCAAGGAATATTTCCAGAGCTGTCTCCACAAATGGAGGTCCTCCACTGAGGTCGGTAAAGATTTTTGCTATTCTTACCTTTCAGTTTCTTCAAGGAAAGAGTGAAGATAAGGTAATCCCGTCCCCATCAGATCTCATTTCTAACCTGTTTAGATATATGCCAGTCTCATAGATTTTCTTTTTAAAGGCAGGAAAAAGCACATGGAAAAATTCAGAGTTACACATTTAAGGTCTAGGCTGACCATCTGAATTTTCATTCTCAGGTTGCCTGTTCTGTTACAACAGTAGTCATCAAAGAACTAACAAAGCATCAGAATATTTCTCTCAGATAAGTACATCTCTGTTGAGATATGAGAGGCTCTTGACATAGGACAACACATCTACAATTTACAGAATCAGAGAATCGCACAGAATCAATTAGGCTGGAAAAATGTCCAAGATTAAGTGATCACCAACTTGTCAACTAGACCACAGCACTAAGTGCCACATCCAGTCATATCTTGAACACCTCTGGGGATGGTGATTCCCCCACCTTCCTAGGCCAGCCAATTCCAGTGTTTAACAACCCTTTCTACCCTGAGTTTAGCTCAGTTGTTTAGGGCCTGGCGCTAATAACACCAGGGTTGTGGGTTCAGTTGCAGTATGGGTCATTCACTTCAGAGTTGGACTCAATGATCCTCAAAGGTCCCTTCCAGCTCAGATTATTCTGTGATTCTGGGAAGAAATTTCTCCTGATGTCCAACCTGAACTTTCCCTGATGGATGTTGAGGCCCTTTCTTCTGTCTGCTGCTGGTTGCCTGGAGAAGAGGCTACCACCTCCTTTCAGGCAGATGTAGAGAGCAATAAGGTCTCCCTGGAACCTCCTCTTCTCCAGGCTAAAGTCACTCTACAGGTAGGGCAGAGAAGTGATTGAGAGCAGCCCTGCCAAGAAGGACTTGGGATTGCTGGTGGATGAGAGGCTGGACATGAGCCAGCGATGTGCACTCATAGCCCAGAAAGCCAATTGTATCCTGGGCTGCATCCAAAGCAGCGTGGCCAGCAGGGCGAGGGAGGGGATTCTGCCATTCTGCTCCACTCTGGTGAGACCCCACCTGGAACACTGCATCCAGCTCTGGGGTCCCCAGCACAGGAAGGACATGGACCTGTTGGAGCAAGTCCAAGGGAGGACCACCAAGATGCTAACTGGAGCACCTCCCCTATGAAGACAGGCTGGGGAAGTTGGAGCTGTTCACCCTGGAGAAGAGAAGGTTGCATGGAGACCCCATAGCAGCCTTTGAGTCTCAGAGGGCCAATAGAGAAGCTGGAGAAGGATCCTTTATAGTGATAGGACAGGGAGTAATGGGTTCAAACTGAAAGAGGGGAAATTTAGGTTAGATATACAGAAGAAATTATTTACTGTGAGAGTGGTGAGGCACTGGAACAGGTTGCTCAGTTCAAGGCCAGGTTGGATGGGGCTTTGAACAAACCAGTCTAGTGGAAGGTGTCCCTGCCCATGGCAGGGTGGATGGAACTAGATGGTCTCGAAGGTCACTTCCAAACAAAATCATTCTATGATTCTATGATCTGCCTTCCTTGTGAATTACATTTCTTCATGCTGCAGAATTACCCAATGAAATGAATAATTCTGACAGCATCTGGGCTAAGGGAAGATTTTGCTCTTTTTTCCTTATAACAGACAAACAGCTCTTCAATAATCTTCTTAAGGACTTGATTTTTAACTTGTCTGGGCATCTCTACAAAAGATCAATACACAACAAGTAAGAAAATTGCCAATCAAATCATGTTCAGCTGCTAAAAAATTCACTTTGGCATTGTATGGAGCCATTGACACTGGGAAAACCAACATCACCATTCAAATCTCTCTTTGATGTCATTTGGTTGGACTGAAGAGATAGCAAAACAAGACTGTTTTTCTGTAGTTTTATTCTGCTGGAGGGGAGTGGCCTCTATGTGGCCATTAGTAGATATAGCAGAAAAAAAGATTAAGGAACTAAGGTAAGTAGGGATGAAAAACAGCTACATTACAAGAAGCTCCCATTTTTATTTGTAACTGAGCCTTACTTGAAACTATTATTGGCAGCAGCTGGAAGACTGCAGTGCAGAGTGAATGGAGAGCCAGTATCCAAGATTTTTGATTTCTCCCTCTTCTGGCTTGAATTACTAACAAATATAACTTTTAGTGTCACTTACGTAATTTTCTAACCTTCTGTCTGAAGTCATCCTACTAAGTAAGATTTCCAGGCATTCCTGGACAAAAGTGTGTGCTCAAGAATAGTAAATCTGACACTGCAGACTTCCTGGGACACAGGCTTGAATTGAACATGCATGCACAATCTGTGCAATTTGGCCAGAAAACACAGGATTTACTGAGCTGGGTGTTATGCAGCCGTGGTGCATATGGGCTGTGAATGTGTCTAGGATTACCAGTCACACAGCAGCCAGTCAGAGCTGCTGTGAATGCACAATAAGGTTTCAGTTGCTGGACCTACAGACACACCGAGATCCCAGGAGAGAATCCTGAAAAATCTGCCCTGATAAAATTCTGATCTGATAGAAAGAAAGCATAGCCAAGAGAACCTGGCTTTCAGCAGTTCTTAACTAAAAACAAAAACAAAAGAATAAAAGATCATCATGCCTCCCAGTGTTTTTGAGGGACTCCTGAGCTGGGGTGTTGCAAAAGATTCCCTGACATGTCAGCTATCCCCCACAAACTGCTTTGGACTGCTGTTCTCAGCTGCCAGCAGGATGTGAATTACGCAGATTTTGGCGTGGGTCTGAGGAGGGAGCTGTCCCAGACTCTTGCAGCTCACCATAATCTGAGTGTTTACCTTTTATTTATTTATTTTTAATGTGGACTAGGGTGGGTCTCTCGAGAGTGTAGCAGTGGAGATAAGCATGAAAAGAAAAACCTTTCCTATCTGTAACTCTATTAGTCACTCCTGCTGGAGATGGTCTTGTTTAAAATACGAAACCCAAATATGCAATGCTACTACAAGAAAGACATTGAGGTCCTGGAGCCTGTCCAGAGAAAGGAAATGAAGCTGGTGAAGGGTCTGGAGTCCTATGANCAGTGCAATACAAGTAGTCATTAAGCCAATTGTTTCATATTGGGATTGTTTGACATGGAGAAAAGGAGGTTCAGGGGAGACCATATCGTTCTCTACAACCGCCTGAAAGGAGGGTGCAGCCAGCTGGGGGTTGGTTGCTTCTCCCAGATAACCAGTGACAGGACAAGAAGAAAGAGCCTCAAATTGTGCCAAATGAGCTTTAAATTGGATATTAGGAAAAATTTGTTCCCCCAGGAAATGATCAAGTTGCTATCCCTGGAGGTATTTCAAAGATTTGTAGGTGTGGCACTTAGGGACATGGTTTAGTGATGAACATGACAGTGCTGAGTAAATGGTTGGACTTGGTGTTCTTAAAGGTCTTCTCACACCTAAGGGATTACATGGATCTATATGTGATTACTGAGGGATCATATGGCTAGATAAATGCAGTATAGGAGCCTAAACAGTAAATAGATCATTTGTATAGAGGAAAAAGGCTTGAACTTGCTAAATATTTCCATTTCATTGTGTCAATGAAAGCAAACCTGCTGGGCAAAATAGCACTGTGTTTTGAGGTGAGAAGGAGTCTTTTCAAACAACCAATTTCGAGGATGTCCTGATCCCAAACACTCGGTTGCATTGTCTGGCTGATGCTTTTAGCTGATGCCAGATTACAAGGTACTGTAGATAGCAATATCCATTTACATTACCAAGTAGGGGCTACTGTCTGTTGAAGGAAAGCAAAGCAAAACATGCAGAGTTGCTGTAGCATGAGTTGCTGGGTGCAATATTTCTCCCCTCCCCTTGGTCACCACTGTACTTGATTCTTCTGCTCTTACCCGCTCCAAGAATGTGTTTTCAAAATTACGTCTTTCAACCTTCTACCTCTACAAAAAGAGAGAGTTGACTAAAAATAGCCATTTCTGCAAAACCTCCAAAGGTTTAAGGGACCTTGAAAAGTTGAGAAGTGGGCTTATGGGAACCTCATAAGGATCAACAAGGCCAAGTGCAAGGTACTAAGGGAACCCAAGCTAAGGCTGGGGGGTCGAGAACAGCCCTGCTGAGAAAGACTTGGGGGTGATGGGGGGTGAGAGGCTGGACATGACCTGGCCACGTGCACTCACAGCCCAGAAAGCCAAACATGTCCTGGGCTGCATCCAAAGCAGCGTGGCCAGCAGGGTGAGGGAGGGGATTCTGCCCCTCTGCTCCACTCTGGTGAGACCCCACTTGGAACACTGCATCCAGCTCTAGGGTCCT
>VZRJ01013423.1:0-112736 GCA_013397565.1 Ptilonorhynchus violaceus | reverse complement strand
GCGAGCTTCCTCTCCGGCGCGCGCCGATTAACATAATAAAGCCGCCCCTTTCTCCCCCGCCGGCCAATGGGAGGCCGGGAGGCGCCCGCGCGTGCTATAAGTAGCGCACGCCGGCCGGCTGCTGCCTCAGAACGCTCAGGGGGTGCGCAAAGGGAGGGCTGCTGAAGCTGCTGCCAGAGCCGCCGCCGCGCTGTGGGGACTCGCTGCTATGACTCTGGAGGAGGTCCACGGACAGCAGCCCATGCCGTCGGTCCACGACTGGTACGTGCGAGTGGGCAATGGGGAGGCGAGGAAAGCGGGTAGCGGGCAGTTTCGGGGCGGTCGTGGTGGGAGCCCGCTGACTGTGTATCCTTTCCCGGCCCGCAGGATGCAGGGCGCCGGCACGGCCCTCCACGAGCTACTGGTGTCGGCGCAGCGCCGAGGCTGCCTCACTGCCGGCGTCTACGAGTCGGCCAAGCTGATGAACGTGTAAGTAGGGCGGCGGGGGCTGGGAGAGTGTATAAGTCAGCCCGGCGGGGCTGCGGGACGCCCGGCGCCGGCCGCGGTGCTCAGCACGCCGCTTTCCTCTTGCAGCGACCCCGACAACGTCGCGTTCTGCGTGCTGGCCGCGGACCAGGAGGACGAGGGGGACATCGCCCTGCAGATCCACTTCACTCTGATTCAAGCCTTCTGCTGCGAGAATGACATCGACATCGTGCGGGTGAACGACGTGGCCAAGCTGGCGGCCATCGTGGGGCCCAACGAGGAGTCCGGGGAGCCGCGGGATTTCCACTGCATCCTCATCACGGTGGGTGTCCCGCGGGCGGCGAACGCTGTTCTCCCGGCGCTGCCGGCTCTGCATCGCGCCGCGAGAGCCTGTCGGGATCAGCCCCTTCTCCGCTGCGGGTGGCCGAGTCCTCTTCTGGGCACAGATAGGGCGCTTGGCACACAGCTAGTCAGCTGAGTAGTAGTAGTAGGAGGAGAAGGAGGCAGAACTTCTCGTAACTGTGGATTTCCTCCGTTGTCCACAAGGGCAGCATCTCTGCTTCCTGTCTTGTCTGTGTCGGGACAGAAACCGTCTGGAAGTGCCTCCCGACCTAAGCTAATGCTTCTGTAAATATTATGATGACCTCAGCTGGCGGGCAGCGCTCATGGTGTGCAACTTTTTTTTTTTCTGGCAGAACCCGAATGAAGAAGGCTGGAAGGACCCGGCTCTGGAGAAGCTGAACTTGTTTTGTGAAGAGAGCCGAAATGTCAATGACTGGGTGCCAACTATCACCCTGCCTGAGTGATGGTGACCTGCTGCACCTGGGGAGGCTGAAGCCTTTGTTGCATTCTCTACGTGCTGTGCATTCACCAAAGTGCGCAACAAGCTGCTGATTCCATGGATTAGCCTGGTCAAGAGACTGGATTAAGGTCCCTCAGACTGGCATGCAGTGGGCTCTTACAGAGGAGAAGGAGGAACACGGCTCATCTCACCAGTGAGCCTCTGTAGGCTGCAACCGTGGAGAGGCTGACATATCATGGAACTGAAAGAAGTATTGCAAGTTTGGCCATGTGGAGCTGTTTCAGACGGGAGAGAGAAAGTTGAGGGAAGTGGGCCAAAACTTTCCAGAAGGACTGGATAGAGTACTGTAACTAGGAACTGTTGGTGCTGTCTGCAAAACACAGGAGAAAGTATCTATATTTGTGGAGTATTGGGGATTGGTTACTAAAACAAATGCAGAGATTCCAAAGCAGACAGACTTCAACAGGCCTCTTGGGTCACTCTGCAGATCTGTTTTAATAATGCAATAACTTTTATTGAGATATTTGCTGCTATTGAAGCTTTCATAATAAATTTTTGACAATTAATTTCTGGGAGTGTCTTGCTTGCTGGGTGTGGGGAAGCATGTCGCTGAAATACCACTAATGTTTTGCTTGTGTGCTGTAGTCAAAGGTACACTCCACAGTAATGGGGCTATTGCTCAAATGCTGTCCTGGGCTGGCCGAATGAAGTGCTGTGCTGTCCAAGTTGATAATTCAACCTTTTACCCTCTTGCAACAGCTGCTTATCGCAACAGCTTGCAAGACTAAGGAGTCGCATGCCTAATGAGCTCACTTATTGTAATAGGTGGTCTTTGTAGTCTACTGGATGAACACAATGCATGGTAGAAACATGGATTTTTGGAATACAGACCTCCAGTAAATTGCATCATTAGTTCTTAAATATGACTTAGATGCATTCAGAGCTGACGTGTTTCCACTTGACAGAAGCAGTTTAAACATGATGGGGGGGCTGCAAAACTCCTTAGATGTCAAACACATCTAACATTTGCTTTGATTAGAATGACATCATTAAATCTAAAACTAGCAAATGGTGAATAAACATAACATCTGCCACAAGCTGCTCTCTGATTGCCATATGCTGTAACAATAGAAGCTGTCAATCCAGAAGCCAATTTTGCAAAACCTAATTGCATGACAACACCAAATTAAGTCCAAAACAATTTAAGGATGGTGTGGCCTTTTTTAGAGAGCCTGTCATGGAAAGTTAATATGGGTTGGCTGATTTGGCCCTATCTTAAAAAGAAAAACATCACCCCATTTTTGTGCACAAACTATACATGTGCTCCAGGACTTGACATTAAAATGACATAGTAATAATCCCCTCTCCAGAGAGCAAGAAAGCTAAACTACTCACTTCCTTTATAGGCACTAGAAACACTCAGTTGTCACAATTGCATTTCCTCTAGGCTGGCTTGCAGTGATTGACAGTAGCACTTGCTGAAAAGTGGTCATTTCCACTTGAGCAAGGAAGCTGCTTGCTCTGGGTTTCATTGTTCCTGATAAGGGAAGTTCAAATTCAGCTCCAGCATTCCTGGAATATGCTTCCTTGTACAGGGGCTATCTAGCAGTAGATATCTTGGCCTTCATTACTCTGTCATGAGAGACTGTAGGATGGCAGCATAACCAGAACTTAGACTAAAGTAAACACCATGGGGGCCTCAGACCTCTGCAACTATTTGGTTTTACACTTCAGATACAGGAGTTTCTGCACAGCCTGTTTTTCTGCTTAACCGGCACTCAGCAACTGGTGTCTGTCTAGGACTTTCAGAAAAGTCACATGGAGAAGCAAGAAAATAAACAGCTCTGGCAGCTGTGATAACAGAAATTGCCTTTAAGGCAGTTGCCTTGACACAGAACATATCAGGTCTGGGTGCTTTATTACACATTTTTATGTTTTTCTCTTAGCAAATGCAGTTTTCTTCATTTTACAGCCAAGAAGTGTATTTCTGCTCTTTACCTGGGGCCTAAGCAGTACTCAGAGCCAAGAACAGATTGAGGTGGACTGTCCTGAAGTCAACTTTCACGTGAAGCGTTAAGCAGTACTTTACAGCCTTGAGTGATTTAAACAAAAGCCTGAGAAGACCAAGGGAAGTTCTCATGCGTGTATAAAATTACATAGATCATTAAAGTATAGCAGAGAGTACGTGTAACTGATCTGTTGACTGAGACAGTGGGCAGAGATAGTGGTACCCGGTAGGAAGTTTAACTTTCCACTTTTATGGAAGGAGCATACTGTGCAGCAAACAATGAAATTAGTGGGACAACACCAAAATATCCTTGTGAGGATGTTTTCTGTAGTCTCATAGAAGATGGGAGGATGACCTTTGCCTTCCCATCAGCCTTGTGAAACTAAGCTGTGCCACATGAGAGGAACACGATTTCTTATTTTAGTGACCTGTACAATTCTGCTGAAATCCCTTCTAGATCACCACAAATACACTGTAATGCAAATTGTACCAAACTGAGTTAGGCTGCAAATGTTATTAATACTGTGTTGCAACTAAAGGCAGCTCTGACTTGCAAGTTATGTGCTGCTGCAAATATCTGTAGTGATCAACACTACTTAATGTAGCAAAAATTTAGCAGCTGGTATCTACGTCTTTCCAGGCTCAGATACATAACTGTGCAAAGAGCAACTATACATTTGTTAAAGACAGAGAGTAGACTTGGGTATTACTGACTGTCATTGGGACAGCTGGTCGGGAGATGGTTGGCTTACCAGATGCCCAGGATGTTTTGTGAAGTACCTGGGGGTTGTGGAGGTTGGGACACTAGCCTCCTGTGTCTGTGAGCAATGTACTTTGAGTACTTTGCCTTCCCAAAAACCAGAAGTACACAGGAAAGAGACTGTGTGGGTTTCTAGGACTGCTGGGAGCTCTGCTGTGTTGCTAAGTCTGTGCAGGCTGGCTTGTGCTGTGCCACAGTGGGCCATGTCAGGGGGCTCTGGGGAGAAGACTGAAGTTAATAGAAGTTAATGATAAAGATGGTTCTTCAGGACATGGCCCAGCTGAGGGACACAGCAGAAGGTGCTGGACATGGAGTGGAGTCACAGAGTGGTGGTGCTTCTGGCTTTGCTTTCCATCAGACTCTTCGCTTGTGTGCCACTAGGTGATGAAAACTGTGTCTTTCAATATTATAATCGTCAGCTTTGGTGTTGTGCTGACTCTACTTCTAGGTACATTTTTTTATGAAGTGATGCGTAAGGTTTAACTTCAAATTTTTTGAGCAATAGTTTCGCATTTTTCTGCATATCTATTTCACTGCCTAATAGTAATGACTGACAGGAATTACCCTTCAGATGTGGTTTCCTTCTCTTAATGCTGTTTTCTTCCTGTTACACTGCTGTGCATCACTTTACCTTTCTCTCTTTGTGGTTATAGATAGTGATCTCTTCAGACGCCCAACAGTTTTAGTATGTGCTGCATTAACTGCCTTAACATCTTATCAAGATATATGTATGAATACTGGCACACAGTTGTAAACAATGCTTTCTCTTTGCTTGTGAGTAGAAAATATGAAAAGAAAGATGATGAAAGGTATATTATGAAGAGGAAGGCAAACTACTGCACAGAATAAAATTTGTACAAAATCTGCGCATAAATTCTGCACATATGCCAGATGATATAAACAGTGTTTATAGCTGTGGATGCTCGGGGAAGGAGCCTAGAGTTCTGCAGACTGGTGGAGTTTTAGTCATAGGTGGCGACTGTTTGAGTTAGTTTATGTTCTGTATGGTGAAGATCTTTGCAAAAATGCTAGTGTCAGAAACATGCCATAGTGCCGCTGTCTGACACGTAAGGGAGACAGATCTGTGTCAACAGATCTATTTACGCCAGCTCTCAGATCCTCTGACATCAGGAGGAAAGAGCGGAGTGTGCCCGTGTTAAAACGCGTCGAGTATGCAGGCAGTATCTTACAAGTGAAAGCAAACGCCATCACAAGTGCGTGCAAGAGAGATGTGTGGAGAAGGATGTGTGACCATTGTATTCCCTGTAGGGGACACACATTGTGGACAGCTGTGCTCATGACTATGCATCCACAGGACCTCATTCACTGCAAAGCAGCAGTGCCAGAATCCAAGGCTGGCGGAGAGATGGAGCTGTACAGACCATATGCACAGCTCACCAGAGCCATTATTTCTACAGGTTTTTATGAATACTGCTTTCCATTCCTGCTCATTCCTTATCCATTTCATCATGGCAGGTGTGGTTTACTCACTGAGCGAAGTCTGAACATGCAAAAATAGGATATTGAAAAAACTAAGTCAATACTTCTTTGTTATACTATATGTATTATAATACTTATAATTATTTAATACTGAATGACTGAATACTTCTATTATTCTGCATTGTTCTGCAGTAAGATATCCTTATACACAACATTCTGACTATTGCAGTGTATGTGAAATATTAATTTGAATGTATTGGTATCCTTGAAAGCATAATCAGATGCCATACATCATAGTTACAGTGGTTATAGTATCTCCTCCAGTCTTTCACTGCACTGGAATATGATTATTTTGCCATGCTTATTTTCTTTTTTTGCTTGAAAATAACGAAGTTATTTCCTTCTGTGTGTCTAATCCTCCTGTGGAGCTGACTTTACTTTGAAATCATGACTTTGCAATGTTAGTATCAACACACACTTCTGACTCAAAACTAGTTTGTGCAGCTGGTTTTTTTTTTGATTCGGTTGGTTACTTGCTTGCTTGCTTTTTCCCCCTGGATTGGAGAGATAGCTATAGAAATTAATATGAGGTTTACTTACTGTTTTTATATTGCCTGTGTGTGACAACTGGCAAGAAAAAAAAGCTACTTTTTTTTTCTTTCTTTGAGAAAAGCTGTCATAAACTTCATAGGAGGTCCCACATATTATAAACCATTGCAGAATAGTGACAAAAATTAACAAAGAACATGTAACATGAATTTTAATATCAGAAGGAGTTTCTGTCTCACCAGACCATGAAGTTAAGGATTTTCAGAGTGGTGAATTTAAGTTTTGTTTCCTACTGCCTTTTGGGGGGTACCTAAGCTCTAGCAGCCTATCTTTCACATCCTACTGAAGCCAGCACGAAGCAATGGTGCTTGATAATTTCTATTTGAATGCATAAACAAGTAACTAAGGCCCAAAGTTTCAAATCTGTATTTGAGAAACAAGACATGCATTAGGTGCATTCAGATACTGATATGCTCAACTGTGAGCCCAGAGTCAAAACTCTCCAGCCAATCAACTTTTTCAGCTGTATAGCCTTACACTTGTTTACCAGACTTCAGGCGTTACTCCCCTGCTGAAGAATGTGTACTGTAAGGGCACAGCTGCATTAAATGTTTTAGCTTGCATCGTTTGAGTGGCTGGAATGAATCCGTGGATCTTCTACTGCTAACCTGCTTTGGTTCACAAGGCAGAACAGAGTTGGAGCATGCAAACAGGATTTCTCTTGGAAGAAACCAAGCCAGAAGACATACTCTAAGGGACTGTCTAATGCTTTCCAGCTGCCATTGCGCATTCAGTTCACGGGACCACACTTGAGGTACATACAGTACAATTATTTGCTGATTAAGAGTAAATAGGCAAGTCTTGGCAGTCAAAGAAGAGAAGTACGTTGGCCTACTTTTCACAAAAGAAGTGATTTTAGTGTAATACACATACCAATTTGTTTTAAACAATTGCATGCTCTTGAATTAACAGGGTTAAAAATCTGCTTTGGCAGCAGCTTGCTGAATTTAATTGTTTCTGAGGCAAGAACGATGAATGGGACTATTTCTAGAAGTGGTTGCCAAAGGTAGTTTTTGTAATAGACCAGCACTGCCCAACTGGCAGCGTCAGGACAGCTTTGCCTGGCCCGTTGCCTTTGTGCCTGAGGAGCAGGTGGCTTCATGAGCCATACACGTTGATCCCGCCCTGCTGCTGTGCCACCCCGTAGGACAGACAGACCACTGTGTGAATCCTGTGCTGGCCAAAGCAGGGGCTGTGCCAGTGGAACTTATCCACTTCAATTGCCACTTGCTGTGCAGCTGAACTTTCTACATAGGTGCAATGGTACAAATTACTTGCAGATGATTTCCAGATGACATAGGGAAGAATAGGACCGTACCCCAAGAGCAAACATTACATTAAGATCTGAATCCCTGAACTAAATTGTTGCAATGTCAGAAACAATTTTTAAAGTATAGTAAGTGCAAGGTGGTGCATCTTTTCACATGATAGGAGATTATAGCTACGAAGTGGGAGACTATGGGATCTTACACCAGTGCCACCATATCTATTGGTCTTATACAACATTTCTGTGCTTTACATCTGCCTATGTTAAAAGCAAACTACTTACTGTAGGCTGTTTTTCTGGATATAAGACTCAATGCAACCGAAAAATGCATAATGTCAGTAGGTGTTCCTGTGCTGTTGAAGGCATGTTTATGGTACATGAGGAATGAAGCTGAATGTGGTTAAAAATGGAAGAATGGTAAAGCATTTCACTTTTTCCAAAGTATCAGTTGCATTTTTCATTAATACAGATGCTCTCTGTCTCACATTCTGCTCTGTTTCTGTAGTGCTATAAAATCCTTCAAACACATTGATGACAGAGAAAGCAATAACAAGCACTGCGTGGTTTGTACTAAATGACCGTGTTATTTGGAAGCTACCCCTCCTGCAGAAGAGGAATGATAGAAGAGCTGCACACAGCCTGTCCTGTCTTGGATGGGAATCACTCATTCCCACTGATGCCAGGCTCGACCTTGCGTACGTCACTGCCTCACAAAGTCAGGCTGTATTGTACAAGTGTGAAAACAGGTGCTTTTGATTGTGTTATGGGGCAACAGGTAATAGAAGCATGCTTTCTGCCTATTAAATGTGATGACAAAAATTGTTCCAAGTCTCTCTAACCATCTGGCTATCAAGTCTAATTTACAGCAAAGGTAGACTGCATGGCTCTCTGGAAAGAGATGTTTTCCAATTCAGAATCTGGTCTATTGATTTCAATAACTTTTAAAAAGTGCTGCTTGTTTGCTTTTATGACATCTAAATCAGCTTTCAGGCATATAGCCATTCTCCACGGCCTGTAACACATGTGAAAATATTGATTAATTGGGAAAGATGTTGTGTTTTTATCCCCATACTAAGGTACATCTTGAATTTTATAATATTTTTCTTCTCTTTGAAGTATATATAATATGTAAAATAGTTCCTAATTTAGAGCTAAGTCCTGGAAAGTACTAGAGGAGATGTGTGGCTAAATAAAAAAAAGTAGATAAATAATGCTAGAATGAATCACAGTAGTTGTACTTGTAAAATAATTCAGACATATTTCCAGAAGAGAAACCTTGCATTTAACTAAACATAGTACACATATTCTTGTAGTGTGCATGCAAAATAGATTCTCACCCATAAGCATTGGTTCACATACACATAGGAAGGAAATGCAGAATGATTCAAATCTGACACTATATAAATAGGTTTGTATTTTGTCTCTGTGTGCTCTGCTGCATCTTTTGTCAGAAGAAAATTTACCAGTAGAACACTGCTGCAGAATGGAATTGCCTGGCTTGTCCCTTTGTGCAGGCTTGCCTGTTTCAATAGGAGAAACAAAACAATAGACAAACTCAGTACTCTCCTATGAAGGTCTGCCTGTGTTGCACACTTCCCGTGGGGCAGGTGACCTAGTGGAAAAACAACAGCAACCCTTGGAAAACTATGCGACAGGTTTCTCAACACTTGTACCTCCTCTACATGTACTTCTAGACTGCATTTTCAAATAACTATTTTTCTTGTGCTGTGCTTTTCAACAGTTGTCCATTCACTGGTATCAAAGACTCATGATCTGGCATCTGAGGTGCAGGAGCCAATGGTGTAGCACTGAACCTATTCAAGGAAGAAAGGAAGGAGTTGTGCAAGAGTAGCTTACAAAGCAGATAAAAGTAATACAGCATGATGCTTTTCAAAGCAATGGTATAATATAGTTTTGGCATCCTAATTATTCCTTATCTAACCACTAAGAAATACACGCTGCTCTGTATCTGGTTTGCCAGAGGAGCTAAATGGAGTTATGCCTAGCCTGAATGTGGGAGCAGTAGAAACTCCCTTTTAAAGGACCACAACTGTAGATAGATGGCTGAGTGAAAGGCATTGGGCGTGAAAACGGTCACTGGAGTTTGGTGGCAAAAGGACATGTCAATACTTTATATGGAGCTCCACAATCAATATTTCAACCAGCTGCGCCAGAACTCTTGAAAATAACCAAGTCCTACAAGATCTGTAGAAGTTGTTGTCCAGATAGATGAGAGCATCTCAATGTCCTGTCTGGTGCCAAGCCTGCTGCATGTGCTCATAACTTATGACGGACTCCAGAAAATCATCTTTGGAGAAAGAATTTCTGAATGATTCAGCTGCAGAAACAGAATCTGGCAGCATGCACAATCAGCCTTTAAGATACACATCCAGGAGAAACCAGGCTCCAGAGCTTGTGGACGTTGCAACAGCCCTGCTGCATCACGCAAGTTACGTGTGAGCATCCGCATGGATCTGAAGAATAACATGATGCTTTGTTTACGAGGTAAACATTTGACTGGCCTTGCTGTACCTTCACCTGAATTACTAATAACTTACTGTGGTGTGTCATTTGAAGCAAATTGCAGCGTTAATTATGGTAATAAACCCATGCAAGCCAGATCCAGGAGGACCCTGTGGAGAAGAAGCTGGAGCTTGCTCTACTCCCAGAAGTGCTGACGTTACTGCACAAGCCTCAGCTGGTTGAGGACGTTTTGCAAGAACTGGTTCCCCACCTCCCAAACCTGCATTTCTCCCCCTTAGGCCCACATCCTGTATTGCTGCCTCTGCAGAGCCCACAGCTTCAGACACATCTGTGCAGCTCCCCTGTCCAGCAGCAGGCTGCTTCAGGCTTTCTGGGGACATGCCTACAAGATTTATTTGCCCTCCTGAGGTTTCTGCAGTGCCTCTTTGGCAGGGGCTGAAGTTAAAGCAGGACAGGGTAGCAAATATGTCACTGGCTCTCGCTCTCTGAGAAGTCAAAGGTGTAGGTGGCCTCAGGGGCATTTCAGCCCCAGGGATCCCGAGGTGGCAAAACCACCCAGTCCACCCACTCTCCCGCCCCATGGGAAGGGAATGGGCTTCCTCCCTGCCCCAGCCTCACAGAGCTTCCCAGTGCCCAGCTAATTTATCTACCCTGAGCCAAATGCTTCTCTGCTAAAAGTGTAACATGGAAAAGTTCCTCAGGACTCCCTGAAACTATGGAGAATATCAGTAGACTAGTGGGAAACTTCAGAAGCAGCAGTTGCTTCCACAAGCTGGAGATAAAATTTCCATTAATGATAAGTGCAGAAGAAAGCAGCCACCTGATTCAGCTTCTGCAGTAACATTCTAATCTGCCACAGGCATATGGTTTATTGAAATGAAAACGGAATATACCCCACAATTGAGGTTACCAAACATTCTTACATAAAGCCTTTCAGAGCAGCAGCATATCAGCTGGTAGGGGCTGCTACTAGAAACTAAGGTTTCTTTGTTTCTTAGCAGCAGATGATTTCCTCTCCTGGGGCAATTATGTAGCCTAATTGCCTGTAATAATCATCCCTGCAAGAAGTGCCCTAATACCAACCCTTCTCCTTTTTCACACTTCTTACTGACTTTCTGCTTCCAAGTAGCAGAGATTGACTTTACACCGTTAGAAAGCACAGGTAATATTTAAGAATATATATTTTTATTTTCTAATGCCCTTCTTTGGTGCTGTTATTGGTGCCTAAGCTGTTATTAAAAAAATTATCATTAAAGCAAAAGAGTAAAATGATAATGTTAATTTTGAGATATGACCTATTCCTAAAAGGTTAATGGTCCTTCCAATTACTTACAATAGTTTGGGGTGTATTTTTATTTGTAACAATTCTTTCTATTTAACCTTTTTGTAAGATACCAATTAGAGGTACCAATGATGGACTCTGCTGTGCTGCATTACAACAAATTTTAAAAGTAAACCAGAAAAATCCCTAAAATGTCATAGGATTAGGGTGGGTTAGATAATATAACAGATCTTTGTCATTACAGACTTTCATGGTTTCATTTAGATGTTATCAGTGTTTTCTTCCTTGCAGATAATGTTGTAGCAATACATGATCATTCATAAATACCTTTTACAGCATTCACATTCATATGTGAACAGTGAGCAATATAGCTTGATTTTTGGACAAAGTTCAGCAAAATACACAACCATACAGGTTCAAAACAAAGGTCCATCCTGCCTAACATTTTTTTTCTATTCGTAACAAAGAGCAGATATCTAGAGAAGGGTATCAGAAAAGGGCAAGCACATAGGAATCCTTCCCATATGTGAAAGTCCTAAGAAACTTACAGCCATGGGAATTTCTGTGCCTAGCACAGTAGTACCTATATGTGTTTTCAACATAACTGATTTAGAGGCTGAATGATTAAAATTCAGGTACTGGAGGCAGGTACACAGCAAGTGTGTGGGCAGGTCAAAATCATAATAAAAAGGTCCCAGAAATGCAGAAAAATAGAGTTCCCAGGTACAGTGTGTACAGATATCCGAGAAGGAGGTTGCTCAGCTCCCTGCTGTGTGCTTCTGTAGACCCTTTCTTCCTCAGCAGAGTGGAAGGGGAGGCTGTGTATTCTGTTTGCTCTTACAGGCAGAGGTATCATTGCAAGGGTCCAATAATCATGTCAATGAGTATGCCTTTTCCAAAAGAGCATTGCAAGCCTTCACTGTTAATTTTGTCTGGAAGGAAGGCCTTCTGATTAAGTCATACTTTAGAACTGAAGGAGGGCTATACTGCCTGCTAAGGAAAAAAATATTGCCGTTCAATGTATGCTTTTATAGTAGTGATTTGATAATTATTTAATGCCTGCTATTGCCACTGAAGAAAAAAAAAGGACAACCATGACCACCTCATTAATGCTAAAGGTGAGTAATAATGTTAGGTGGTATCTGATTAATGCAGGCACACTTTATTGTAACTTAAACTACAGGAAGAGAGACAAATAAACTTTATTTGGAGAAACATTTTTGATGAAAGAAAAAAACTATAACTAGAACCCTTTAGTGACATTGGAAGTGAAGTTCTATGTGTATGTCAGGAAAAGGTTATTTTTGGTGTGATTGGGCAGGGACTACTCTCTGTGAAAAGCTGTATACCAAGAATGAGGTTGTGGGTGTGTTCAAAGAAGAGGTATAAATATCTTGCAACCTGGAAGTTTAACAAAAATATAAAATGTCAGTTCTTGAGGTCCAGGTGCCAGTCCAGGTGTTTTCCAGCATCATCTTATTTCACCAACTAGAGGCTTCTACTACCTTATACAGGCTGAAGACACCCCAGGGATGCAGGGTTTACCCTACCTAAAAGTCACTTTGGCAAGGTGATCAGGCTGCTCTCAGCCTCCTTTGCCTAGTGACCAGTCTCAATACATATGGCTGTATCCAGACAAGGATTAGGTTCTCTGATAGTGGTAGGACAGAGGTCAGAGGAGACTCTAAAGCTGCAACTTGTTTCCTAAATTCTGAACTCAACCTGTGGACCTGAGCAAAGATGAGGGAAAGTAGCTGTTGTCTAAAACCAAAATTAGGTTTTACCTGCAGCAAAATGCCATCTCTGTTAGTTTTCAAGAAACTCTTTCATCTTAAGGTGTTTGTCTAAGACCTTATTTTATAGAGCCTTGGTGTTGTAAGTAAGCAGGGAACCCTGACTATTCAGGGTATGAAGCTGAGGAACAGCTGACAAAATTATGTCAAATAAAGCTGAGTAAACCTGAAGGGTTTTTTCCTCCCACCCAAATCATAAAACAGAAGCAAAGTTATTTTGGGCCCTATCACTTTACATGTGCATGAACACTAGTCATATTAGTCATCACTGTGTGGCTTGAAGAGAGTTGTGGGTGAAACTGCACAAGAGTTCACTCTAAGCTGGCCCTTTTTGTGAGGAGTGTTAGTCTGTTGTTGTCACAAATTCCCCCAAACAGAAAAACTCTTGCCCTTTCTGTAGGAATATTTCATTGCTTGACCATCATTTTTCAGGCATAAGCAGAACAGGTCTGGACATTTAAAACTGCTGAATTTAGTATTCCCCTGAGAGAATCAGAAGATCCAGCACAGATTAGGAGAACCTCTCCTCTGCATATGGTGTTGTTCATTATCAGGAACATGCAATAATACTGGGAAAATAATAAATTTTGCAGAAGCTTAAAGAATCATGAGACCTCTGTTTACAAATGTGTTTATATAGCAGATTATTTTTACAGAGTAGAAAGTTGGAGAGAAAGAGAAGCCGCTGAAAGCAGTTTTGCAAACTGTCCCCTTACGTAATTCACAGAGATTGTGTTGATGCTGGATAAGGAGCGGTGCTGTGCTTAACTTCAAGAGGAAATTGTGAACATCGGACCAAACTGCTGTGGTGGTAGCTCTGTCCAATTCAATGTGATGAGATGAGAGCTAAATTTGTCAGTTTGTGACTGTCTCCCTTGGGAGACTGCATGGATGCTTTGGAGTTCTTTGGGATTTAACCCACCCTTGACTTTCCCTTCTATTTGCATGACAATGAGAACTGTGACCTCCAGGCTTTACAAGCATCATGCCAGCATAGCTCATGTTTCTGAAGGATCTGAAACACACAGTACCTGTGCTGGATACCCTTTTGAAAGACATGGGCATGGTGTAGCCAAGATACATCCCTCTTTGTTGGTTAGGATAAAAAAAATCTCCCTTATGGTTTAATTTTTTAATTGTCTTCAGCTTTACTTAGCTTCTGCTTCTCCTGGAATATGTTTCTGTGTTTACTTTTGGTATGTACTTTAAATTAGAGACAGCACCTGGGTCTCCATGTCGAAATATCAGATTCCTTTGTGGAGGCATTGTGTGCAGCTCCCTTCAAAAAACACAGCAACACAAGAAAACCCACCTTTGTTGGCACCTACTGATTTTTCTACAGTGTGTGAAAGAGGGAGTAGGGAAGTGAGTTTCAGATTCTACAGCTGAACCTGAACACATCTTTTTGTAGGAAAGGGAATACTGCTCTTCCAAGATTTATGGTTTACCTTTTCTACCTTAATGAGGATTGTAATGTGCAGTTTTACAGTTTTTTGAATGTGCGTGAGGGACTGAAACTCAGCATGGCATCAGTGTTGGGTATTCTGCATTCCTGCACAGTTACCTCAGCTGCTGTCCCCTCTCTGTCTTTCTCTCTTTTCTCAGCCAGGATGATTAGCCCACAAGTGTATCTGTCTTGTAAGCATGTGGATTGTTGCTCCAGCTATGCACACTCACCCACACTCACAGTCATGCAGGCTGAAAAAGACAAAGATATGTTTTCCTGGCATGGCAGTAATGCAGTCAAAATTAAAAACTAATCAGGGCAGAAACATAACCGTTGTGTATGTGATTGCAATTCACAATTTTCTTCAAAGACCCTGCAAGGTCTTTGAGAGATGTGACCCCCTGCAAGAAAAAGCAACCATGACGTTTGGGAGGCTATTTATCTATAAATTTGGGGACTGTTTGCCCTTCACAAGAGAAAAGTGTAGGGCAGATCTGCTCCACATGCTGCATGCAATGAGACATCCCAGGGCTGAGGATGAGCACAGCTGGTGTGTTGGCAAGTAAGCAGGGAACCCTGAGTATTCACGAATCCCAAGCTGAGGAGTCAACAGCTGAAAAAATCATGTCAAATAAAGCTGAATAAAACTGATGGTTTATTTCCTCCCACCCAAATCATACAAGAGAAGTAATGCTATTTCGGTAATTTTATCACTTTACATGTACAGGAACACTAGTCTAGAACTAGTCTAGTCTGGAATTGTGATGGATGCCAAGGGCAATCGATGGAGACTGGCAGCCAGGGTAGGTCACTCAGCTGTGAGGTGGTGTTCCTTTGTTTAGATGTTGCTCATCTTTAAACTGGAGTATGCTCAAAAGTTTAGCAGAATTGATGGTTGTTGATGTTGTTATTATTATTTTACTCCTCCCCGGAATCCAAGCTTTGTGTTACTTACTAGCTGTGTATAGAGGGTTAATTTACCCACAAAGAGAGGATGTCCTCCAAAGGTTTTACAAGACTTGGCAAGGGGACAATGTCCTGGCAAGTCTTAGTAAAATGTTTTAAATCCATGATTGTGTTTTCCCAAGGATATTGCTGTATTTTTTCTTCCTATGAAAGATTGGATGTGTCTTTCTCTAGTGCCTTGGAAGAGAACTGTACTGGATGACACTTGTATCTGACTTGCCCTAAGAATGTGAATGCTGTGTCCAAGTTGAGTTTGACTTTTTGAGAATCCCCAACAAAACCCTGGGTCACTACAATCTTTCTGCAGAAAAAGAGTTCTGTGGGCCAAAACCACCTGCCATATTCTCTTTAGGGTAAGCTTCAGGCAAAGACCAAGTGACCTTTCTTAAAAAATCCACTGCTCAATGGATGATGCCTGCAGGTCAAGGTCTGGAGCTCATGGTAGTTTTTTCATTTCTGTTTTTGAAGCCTTCCGTCAGCTAAATTAGAGACAGCATTTCACAGCAAAAACATCCTTGTAGATTCTGATATCTTTCTGTAACTACAGTCTGTGAAAAAGAATTAAAACTTTTGACTTGAAGAGAATAGTGGGTCAACAGCTATTTTTATTATGGGCCTGGTTCATTATTTCATCTCAAGAAAGGAGAAATGAAGAAAGTAACTTCTTTGTGTTCTGTCTTTTGACACGGTGAGATGCATGGCATCTTAAGTTTTTAAACTAGTTCGTGAGGGGAAAAAATTGCTATTGGGTATCGTTAGAAATTAATTTTGTGTATGTGTTCACCTTAGAAAGAAAGCCAAACTGAGATCCAGAATACCGTTCTCAAATATTTCAGGCCTATAGTTTCTATAATATTTCTTTAAAATTTCATCGTAAAAATGTATTGAAATTATGATGGTACTGGTAAAGAGAAACTAATTGTTAAAAAAAAGATAAATTATAAACCTAACTGTGAAACACTGAAGGAAATCAGCCAGCAGAAAACAACTTCTGCTCTAACGATGCTGTGCCTCAAAGACAGAAGAGTGATGGACAACTAATATGCATTTTACTAAGGAGGAGTTTTTAAAAATGATGATTTTAATTCTGTGTATAGCAAAAATCCTCAGGGAGTATGAAGTAAATTTCTAAAACTTACAACAAATATTTTGTAGGAATTGTTTACTTGTAAAAATGCATAAATAAAGAAACCTACTTAAAATGAAAGTTGAAAGCATTGTGACCTTACCAGTAATGGGTCTGAAAATGTTGACCCGGGACATGTCCCTGCTGGCCCCACTTCCCTCCTCTCCTCACTGCTTAGGAAAATTCTCCATAAAGCATTTCTCATAAGTGTGAAAACTTGCATTATTGTGCAAAAAATTCCCCTGTCCTTTTCCTTTGGAATAGGGTCTGCTCCACAGTTACTGCATGTTGAAGGGCCATATGAAGCCAATGGGAAAATTGTGCTGGGTCTCATTTCCACCATCCAAGGCTTTGGACATTTGTCCCAGTCTTGGCAATATGCATCATGCTGGGACGAGAACATCCTGAGTCTGAGGAGTGGTCCTTATGGAGGAGGGCAGTGCTGCCAAGCAGGGTCGCCTCAATAAGCTCATGGCAAACCCCTGATGGCAATAAATGTAAAACCTGTCATTCAGGATGGAACGACCTCATGCAACAGTGTGAGCTGGGGGCTGCTAGTCCAACGTTGTGTCAGTGAAGAAAAGGTGGTGAGGGTCCTGCTGGCCGGCACATTGAGTGGGCCATCCAGCAAGCAAATTGCACCCTGGTCTGCTTAGAGGGATGTGGTTTTTTCCTCTCCTCTCAGTACTGGTAAGACTGCAACTGGAGTCCTGCATCCTGCACATGAAAGATACCGATAACTTGGAGTGAGTCCAGGCAATGAGGGAACTGGAGTTCTTGATCAGTTGCTGCTGCCAACTCCCTGATTGGTGCCTGTAGTGAAGATGGGTGCCAAGCTCTCCTGGGCCTTGCACGGCAAGAGGATGACAGGCAAACTGCCACAAATATCAGCAAGGGAAATTGGAGCAAGCTATAAAGAAAAATAGATTTTTTCCAGGTGGACATTGAACACTGGGCAGGCTGGGTGTCCCCAGCCCTGGAGATATTCAAAGCTTTAGCAAAAAGGGTTCTGGTCTCACTTGAGTTTGTTAGCCCTGCTTTGAGAAGGACAGTGAACTTAAAGGCTTTCAGTAAACTTTTCAAAGCTAAATTACCCCATCTTTTCACCCAAAAATTACCCATTAGTCTTCTTATTCTGCAGATCTCTCAGGCCATACTTATTTCTGGACCTTGATACTCAAGGTAAATTGAGCCGCCTGATCACTACTGAGAATGGACAGAGGAGGAAAGCCTTGTTAGATGGCATCCTCCTTTACCAATCTCCTGGACCTGCCATGAATTAATTCACTCTTTCATCTTAGTTCCTGAATGGCTTGTAAAGACAGATTTAAGGCCAGAGAAACACCAATCACTGAGGATTGGGTAACAGAGCCTGCTAATAGAATTAGCTGGCCAAGCATTTAAAAATTTATTTCAGGTGTGTACCCATGAGAAATACTCTTCTCTTGGCTTATGCTGCTCTCACCCTCTGGGTGACTGGAGAGGGTTTTTGGTGAAGAGCCTGGAGTGACTGGTCTGCAGATGTTCAGAGACCTTTCCACACTGTTCTTGTCTCCTGCTGCAGCCAGTGTGTGGTTCTGCATGTGCAAAAACCATTAAAATATTTTGTGCCCTGAGCATTCCCGCCTGATTAAAGAAATCTTGGCCCCACATGAAACCCATGTGCACTCTACACTGTTTTGATCAGTGCTTGCTCCTCCCTGCCTTGACATTGTCCCCTGATGCTGGCTCCTGCCAATGCTTGTCTGGCTCCAGGACCTACTTCACTTGGCAGAGCCCCTGCAAATGCAGATATGGAGCTTTTGTGAAGCCTGTACTTCACCTTTCTTTCTCTTTCTCCTCTTGCAGGGGCATTCCTTACTCTTGAATCGTTTTAAATTTTCATGGATGCTGTCAGTTCCAGACGGTGCAGTGATGTTCATGTTACATGCTGGGGTTCCCAAAATGTGCTCAAAAAGATGCTCTGTGCATTGCCTTCTGTAGGAAAACACGCGTTGCCTTCTTGAGCCATACTGGTACCTTACCACAGTTTTTATTTGGTTCATTACAACGCTAGACTCAATTGCACTGATCTGCACTTATTTATAGGTAGCAAATTAGCTCAGGTTATTGACTTTTTCAGTCAGCAAAGCACACCCAGGTGTGATATAATCAGACAAATCACAGAAAGTGATTTTTTTTTTTTTTGTGAATAAACTCACAAACATAGTATTTTGACATAGTTCACAAAAGTATGTGTAGTTCTCAAGTCAGCCAGATGCATAAGTTTTCAGCCAGATACATAAGTTTTTTTGCAGTGTCCTCCCTGAGAGGATGATTCCTTGGTCAGGTGCTGGATCATTTTCTATGGCTGTGTTCCTCTTCTTTAAAAATTAGTAGGCATGTAATCACAGAACAAAGACCCCACATGTTTAAGGCAACTGTTTGCTATAGTAAATAGTTGATGTAAGTAATCTGTGAGCCAATGAAAGGCTAAGGCTTGGTTATATGAACCATTTATCAAATACTTGTGAATTACTGAGATGTAGCCAGAAGATAAGTTCAATTCATAAACAGGGCACACTGCTAAGCTTGCAAAATGCCTTACCGAGGGAAAAAAGCAATCTGCCCATCTTGGTGAAGAAGGTATCTGTAGGGGAAAGCAAAACCACAGCAAAATAATGGATTTAGTGTTTCTCCTCTGTGGCAGGTCACTGAATTTTTCTCACTGTTACTGGGTGTGTATGGATTAATTTGCTGTTTCCTTTCCAATAAGTTACAGAAGTTCAGGGTAGATCTTCCTGTAATCCGTCTTTCCCACATTTCCAAATATGACTCCATTTCCTTGTTAAAAAATCTTCCAGGTTTCTAGAGTAGCATGTCATGCTGGAAACTCTCCAGCTTTGATCTTCAGTTCTACAGCACCGTTTGGGGTCTTTTTTTCTGTCCCTGCTCATAGTCCTAAGAGTGAGAATGGCACATAGGAAGTACGATGTGACAGTGCTTACATGCTGTCAGGCACGTGAGAAAATCCCTGCTGGCACGAGGATCAAGAAAACAGGGTTTCTTTGCAGTTGTGGCCTGTGCTCTGTGCGTCCTACTTTTACAGTTTGAACCTATGCAGGAATATCAGTAATGTTGTGCTGCTGAGGCTGGAAGGCTTATAATATAATAAAGAATTGTGTCTTAAAAGTGAGATTTACTCTGTTCAGGTGGCCAGGAGCCTATTTGTGATATGCATTCTCCTCAAGCACTTTAAAAAGTTGTCTAATTGTCATTAAGGTGGTGTACAGACATAAAGCTGATCCTCTGAAAGGTGTAAGCATAAAGAAGGGGAGGGGCAAAGGAAAGACTTCTGGTGTAATGTTGAACTGTCTTTTCTGTCTCGCTGTTGTGTCATTGCTGACCTATCTTTGGGTCAGAGGTGAAAAAATGCGGGATGTGAAAAGTGATACTCAGGAGTATGCTCCCTCAGTTTTCCTGCCAGGATTTTCTGTGGGACAAGTAGGTACATGTTTCCACATTCAGGCTCACTTCTCTGACTGAGAGTGCAGGCTGCTGGGGAGTGCGGAGCTGCTCCATTGTCCAAGGGGAGCTGCCCCAAAGGCAGCCCAGCCAGGGCCCTCTCTCCACACAGCAACAACAGCAGCAGCCTCTTGCACAGGCAGGCATTCACCTCGGCAGGAGGCACCACAGGGAGAGCACAGTGGTTCAGGAGTAAAAGGGCTGGATCCAGGCAGTCACATGAACAGAACAATGCATAAACAAAGTCTGCAATTACTTAGCTGACTCCCTTCCCCAAAGGTGAGCATAAATACGTATTAGAGCAAAGCCGGACTGGTAGCTCAGTTATTTTTTCCATCCTTTGGCCAAAGAGTCTGTGGTGGCTCCATTTGGACCATGCGTCCTCAGCATTCCTGTGATCAGTCATCAGGCCAGCATCTTGAAACAAGTGGTAAACTGAAGCAAGCTTTATGGAGAGCTGCCAGTTTCTCCTCCTTGATGTTGTTATTTCAGCCCTGGCTACTTTTCCTGAAGAACTTTCCCTTCAAATGGGTGAGATGTGATGGCTGAATGTATCCACAGTAAAGCACATATACAGGTGTATCAAAAAGGCATTTGAGACAGAGATGTGTAGTAAATGTTTCACAGCCATTTTGGGCTTGTATTAGAATTGTCAGGACACAAATCTTTCTCCTCTCATTGGCAAACTTGCTTTCATGAAGGTAACTATGTGTCCTATCAGTTTTATCTTGCTTTGTGATTTCCTTGGCCTTGGTTGTAAGCAACACCTCCCACAGCTTGAATTTCAAAAATTTACATTTCAGAAACCATCCACCAGAACTCAGAGTGTAACTTGGCATTTCCAGGAGAGAGACACTTGTTGCCTAGATTTCACTGAGATCATCTTATTTTGCAAACAGAAAATAATTTTTTTGAAATGTCCCAAATCCTTTCCACTCCCCTTTGAAATTTATTCAGAGTGATGCGTCACTGTGTGTGCACCGCAGTCAGGCTTGTGGCTGAGAAACAATGCTCAATGGGACAGTGGAGCAAACAGATTTTGGACACATCCTGCAGCAGCTGGCAATGCTGGGGATGGACTGGCCCAGGGACTCAGGCACGCTGGTGTACCCGCTGGACCAAAGGCTGTGGGTGACATGGAGCTGAGCTGCAGTCAATCATGTAGGGCCAAAGCTAGTCCCAATAAAAGGGCTACCTGTCTCACACCACTGGCCCTCCCACCAAGTCCTGCCCAGGGTCCCTGGTCAGTGCCAGCCACCTCAAGCCCTCAGGCTTGGCCAGCCTGGCACTGCACACTCCTTAAAGAGCCCCAAGTTTGCTTGTTTCTAAGAATGTCTTTTCAGTAGATTTTGGAAAGCGGCTGCAAAAAATTTATATCAAGTGACGACACAAAACAAGGCAAGCAAAGGCTCAGTGTGATGGGAATAGTGCCCTGTTTGCAGAAGGTCCCAGGTCTCTGTGCAGCAGCTGGGCTCAGGGTGCCCCAAGCCTCCTTCCACATCCATGAGCCACAGCAGCACCAACGTGAGACTGTCAGGGCACCACAACTGTGTGTGAGTGGGTGCCAGGCAAGCTTCAGAGCTATTAGAGTATTTCTCTTTTCTACTGTCAGCTCCTCATGCTGTCCTGATCCTTCAGGTAACATAGAAATCCTCTCAGCATCCTGCATGAATGCTCAGTACTGTCCTTTCCAGCATGTGCAAGGACAGGGCTTCTGCACTGTGCAAAGGATGGCATGGTGCTACGAAAGGATCTTGAGGATGAGGCCAACGAGATGTCCACCGAGGACTTCACCAACAGGCACACTATTGCTTTCCTTCAGAGTCTGTCTGCCAGGGGACAGACTCTACTGTTCTACTATAAGTGTGCCTTCTGCTAAATTCAAATCTTGTACATATCCCAAACACTAATTAGTACCTGTATTTGCAACCCACAGAGCATGATGCACCTGACCTCTTTCTAGCTCTTCATAACCCCAAGATAGAGGCTGGGGCACACTGCTGGAGGAGGAGGGAAGGCTGTCCTTTCTACCAGCCAGCCCAGCTGCTGCAAGCTCATACCAAGGGCAGCAGAACAGCTGCTTGCCTGGCTGCCCACGTGAAGGATGCAGACTCATCGTGTCCGTACTGCTGGCACAGCAGCAGACCCAGGGGACACAGACAAAACCTCCAGGAATACTCCCGCCTTGAGGGGGTCTGATGAGGTGTGAGGAGGAGCCTGGCAGTCCGTGCTGCCTGTCTGTGGGTTTTCACCTTCCTTCAGTGGAAACTTACCCACCAGCTAGTTTTGGAGCCTGTAGACCCATCTAGATTCACTTGTGGTGGCTTACTGGGGATATACTGTCTGGACAAGTGTCTTAAAGCATAATCCCCACTAAAGGCAACTTGGAAAAGCTTCCGATGACTCCTAGCAACCATTGAGTCATACCTCTAGTCATTGCCTTTTCCAGACATCCTGACCCTGCTCAAGGAACACAGCTGGGAACCTTCATAATCTGTTTGACTGGCCTGCAAAACCAGGTATCAGGAACAAAACCCTGGCTTTTGGAGGGTTTACAGCAAATGGAGATAGGGGCAAGTTAATAGTCCAGACTTCCTTTCCTCCATTTTGTCTTTGGGCAGAGCAGGGAGTGGGTACAAATCCAGTGGTGTGCAAATCAGTCTCTACAGGTTGGTCCATTTGCAGAACATAAGCTCAGCCCAGAGGAAGCAAAAGTGATCTTTAGAAGTCAGGTTTTGATAGAAGGAAGCGCAACAAAGGCAGGGGACAGGGGGAAAGAAAAGGGTGGAGAGAATGGGTCTTATTTTCATTGCAGAATGAAGAACAATCACAATGAATAAGTGAGACAGTTTGTAAGTCAATATGATAGCTACATGGCTGTTCAGACTTTTGTTTTGCAGAAGCTTAGCTGTTTGTACCCTGGACTGGAGACTTTGTGCTGGTAGGAACAGAAAGTATCCCAATTCTACATTTTCTGCAGGAGCATAAACAAGAAATGAATCACATATTTTATGGGAATGTAATGGCATCTAAGTAGACATTTAGTAAACTTTCTTAAACAGTTATATTTATCACTTATCTTCTGTTTGCTGGAGAGCAGTAATATTCTAGTAGAAAGTTGTGTCTGAACATTTGATTTTTTAGTTCGGTTATAAAACTGTCAGACAAATTCAAGACTGACCCAAAGTGAAATTGTGTTTTCCTTTTCCTACAGAAATTATAACCCAGGAAATGTCTATTCTAAGTCACACAAAAAGCAATTTCTGACCCAAAACATATGTACCAGCCTCACTTGGGGAATTTCTAACGAGACCACACAAATAAATGTCTAGAAATTATTCACAAAAGAGCATGGATTTATATTTCCCATGTTCTCAGTGAATACTCTATTCAGTGTTATTATTCACCATTCTTTGTTGGGTTGTCTCAGTCTTTTCTGTCAAACTCAGTTTCTCTTGCATGCAGCACTTGCATGTTCTGCTTGCTACACATTCAAAACCTTAGTGGCTAAGGTACAGAGTGTTTCATGGTCAAAACATAGGGCTGGTTAAAAATCAACAGTCTCCACATGCCGTGTACTTTTGGTTATCCATTTGATCCAATGATTATTAAAAGGTTTTAGGAAGATAGAATAATGAAAGACTGACGTTATTGCAGCCACTAGCTGGCAGAAAGTGCAGATGAACAGGTCAATCTGCCAATCTGAGAAATGTTTAGTGCAGGTACCCAAATTTTCCTTAAGTGATTCCAATCAGCACAGCAAAAAGTTTGTCAGCAACCACATGTGATCAACCTAGAGACCCCTATCTTTCCCTGGAATGCAGAAAAAGCATATTTTTTATGTAGCTGCTCAGCTCTAGGAGCATGAGAACTGTCACTGGTTTCACCACATTTTCACACAACGGCTTAGGACTTTAAACCCCAGTCTTAGTAAAGTACATGCCTATATCAGCAATGGTCACAAATCCCACTGGCTCCCCTTGCTCTGAGTGAGAGAGGTTAAATGAGTGCTCACTCATCTGAGAGGTCAAAGCCTTTCTCTGCAAACTGTTTGAGGCAAGAGGTGTGTTGTATTCTGTATTTCATACGGAGCAGTACTTATGCTGATCACCTTTGGAACAGTAACAGTGTTGACTGGTTTTGATTGGAATAATGCTGTCACCTCTTTCTTTCTATTGAGAGAGCTGGTGTAACTAACAATTTGGTTTCCACTCTAAATGGTTATCTTTACAGTCTCTGAATGTGTGTTTTGCTAATAAGCACCTCAAAAATGCACAGGTTCTGAAAATGTCCAAAATGTCCAAAATTTCCCCTCTCAGCCAAGTAGTCTGCTGGTATGGTCTTGAGAAGCAAGGTGTAGAGAAGAGGGAATTCATTCCCTTGCTCAAGTGGGTCATGTGGGTACTGTTGAGAGTTGCTGCCCAGCTTCTGCCACAACCTGGTGTTACCAGCTTCACTTTTCTGATATCAGCATCCCAATTCATGTCTTCTGGTCTCCTTAGTGCCAAAACAGGGGCTGGATCATTAAATATTTTGCTCTCTGGCCTTGCCACAGGGTCTGTTCGGCTCACTTTATGCCATCAGAGCTTGACACCCTCCAGCTCACCTGATATACCCAGGGAGTGTGTCTTATCTCAGCTAGTCTGGGCTCCTTCTTTAGCTGCCTGCTGAAGAGATACACATTTTATCAGTGCACCTCAGGTCTTAGTTGAGTACTTGTCAAAAGTTGCCTATCAGTTTCTGTTCAGTTTAGAGATAGATGACTATGCTGGGCAATCATCTGTGGCCTAAGACTGGACCATCACTTCATTTTAGCCATTGACTAAGATATTTTGACTTTTACCTAGTTCCAGCACAAAAAGATCTCTGCAGGCCAGCCAGATAATGCACAAGAACATTAATTAATTTCCTCACATCTGGCTTTAATTAAAAGTATCAGGTCCTTCTTTCCTCTCACATCTCAGCCACCAGCATCAGGCAATGCTTTCAGTGACTATACAGCCTTTATCACACATGTATGGAAGTTAGGCTGGTTAATCTGAGACACTCACAGAGCAGCACACATCCCATTTCATAAAGTTCACTGCTATATAAGGACATTTGCCCAAATGTATTTCATTGAGAAGAATACTCAAATACATAGAACTGGTGCTCTACTACAAGCATGCTTTTGTGAACCAACGTAAATACAGTCCAGTGGTAGCTCTATTTGTTCTGTAGTGACAATGCTTGTACAAGTCTAACATGTACAAGTCTGTACATGTCTGACAATTGCCTGATTATTCAGACTGAGTATAATTTATTAGCTTTATTTTGCTTCCTTCCTCTTAACACTATAATAGTTTCTTTTGCAATTTTACATTCTGAAGTGAAGTGGTAAAGGCTAACTAAAATAGTTACGTGTTCTGAAGAAAGGATCTCACAACTATCTTAGTATCCAGTATCACTGGAAATTCACAGCATATTTCAGCAGGAGTTTGTCAGTCCCAAAGAGGCCATGGTACTTCAATGCCTATGCTGACCCAAAGTTTGTGTTACTGTGCTTTGGTGCAACTATTGATGCTCCCTAGATATCACGGCAAGCCAAAAATTTTGTAGAAGATGTAGAAGCTGAAAAATTCCTGTATATATTTGAGGAAAGCCATGTTTTCTGTGGAAACAATACCTGCTTCCCAGATTGCATCTTTAGGATTTCTGGTTATCTCATCCAATGTTGCAGGATGAGCATTGAACTCCATTGATGTGATGCCTTTGCCATGCGTTGTTTTGGTGTTGAATTATGCTAAAAGCAGTGTGCTTACTAACCCCGAATTAACATCCTGATAGTGAGACAAAGATTTGGCAGATAATCTGCTCAACTGACTTGAAGACATACGACTGAAAGTTATATCATTTTACGCATTAAAAGTCCAGTCCACTTTCATACACTTAGGCTCTTCAAACATATGCCTTCTTGGAGTGTGTTTATGTAATTTTCTCCCTTGTGTAAGGGTACACCCACCAAGAATATTCCTCGAGGCTAGGAGAAAGAGACCTGCCCATGAGTGTTGATATGGTGATACATCAATCTTTACTTAATAATAGTTTCTTTTTGCTTTAATATAATTGCTTTATTATAATTGCTTTGATATAGTGCACTATCCTATCCTATCCTGTGCTATCTTATGCTATCCTATCCTACTAGTGGTTTTAGCTTCTATACTGTGTAGTAAATATTTCTGATCAATATCTTTTGTCTAATCATTTGACGTAATAAATAACTCACTTTATATAAATGTATCTGATTTGCCATCTTTAAATCTTCCTGGACAAAGTTACCTAAACCATTGACAAAGTCTAGGGGTGAGATTGGATCTAACCACACCCAGGCGCCTCTCTGAGCAGGAGTTTAGAATGCAAGGGGGTTCCTTGTGGCTCAGCGGCAGGACTTCTCTAACACACTTTGTCTGAAGCTCCCACTCCCCTGAGACACATTGGCAATGTTATGCAAGCTTTGAGCAACGTGAAAACCTGTAAAAGGACGTGGAAGAGAAAGCAAAGGGCCTTTGAAAAGGCATCTTACAACTGCTATGCAAGGTAGTGATTTTTATTCAATCCCATTACTGCACAGGAAACAAGAAATTGCTGGAGCAAAGAGAATGTCAGGGCACTGGAACCCGGTGTATGCTTTTCTGGTGTAGACTGAGTGACAATATTTGCATGGCAGGCAACAAGACACAGTGCTGTCTCGTTCAAGTTAGCCTCCATCTCATATTGAGTTGTTTCCAAGAGCAAATATTCTTTTATCCTGTATTTATAAATCCATTAGTTAGTCCAAGAGAAAAATACCAACATACACCCTGTCACCTACTCCCAGTTTCTAACTATTACCCCACATATCTGCCTTTACAAAAGTCCTAGGGCAGAGATTACTAACACGGTCTTTGCCACATATCCAGCTACACAGATGCTGCACCCCTCTCGTCTGCACATGAATTCCATGGGTACATGGGAAAAAACATTAGTAAGTTCTCCTCCTCAAGGCTTGGGATAAAGGCTGATTTCTCCTTCATGCAACTGTGGTCTCCATGGCTGTTACCTGACTATTTCTGGAGGCAGTATAGCACTTGTTGTGTGTACAGCTTGTTCTTTGATAAGCCTGGTAAATAGCAATGTGCTGACTTTTGCTGACAGGATTTTTCTTTTAAGGCATTTTTGATTGTTACTGATGAACAGATCATCGTTAACTTACGTATAACTTACATCTTGTACACTTAAGGTGTGTTTTTAAGGGACAGAATAGCAAGCCAGTTCACCTGCTCTCTGGGCCAAGAAAGACTCACTTAGCCATACCCATCTGAAAAGGTGCGAGGATATTTGCCACTTAAACAAAATTCTTATAGGTCATGAAAACCCAGTTGGGTAGCAAAATTAGATTGATAATTCTTTACATAGAAGACCACAAGTTTTATGGCATTTCCATTAACACAGTCTCACTGACTGTTCCACCTTCCATCTCTGAGTACCAGATTTCTCTCTTGTATGTTGCTTATGGGGTGCAGATCTGGGACTTTATCAGGAGGTGAGTGTGGCCATGAAGTCTAACTCACTTCAAATGAGTGTGAATGGCAGCCCATGGAGTACGGGAACAGAGATTCTGTCTGTCAGCTTGCAAGGGAGCACCAGTGTTCCTGTGCATCCTGTTGCCACGGCAAGCCTCAGTGGTCTATTCACAACTCCACAAGGAGAGGTGGTGAAAGCATGTATAGGTTCACATGGGCTTACTGCACACTAGGAGAGGTACATGCTACACCGGTTTTGCTAGAGGGAAGCATGAATGCAGTTGTTGGTAGAAAAGGGAGGGAAAGCTGTTCTGGCTATTTTGAGAGGGGGATGTAGCTGAATGCTACAGGAACTTACATGGTAGGAAGTATAAACAGAGATGCTGTGAACTGAAAAGGGTCAGAGAAGACAGGCAAATATCAAAAAGAGAGTTCTGTGGTAGTTCCTCACATGACATTATCATCTATTCATATAGGAATGGGGAAGAAGAAAATAACTGGCAGGCTACTCAATAAAGGGCTTCTGAGGGTTTTTTTAGACATCTCTGTGTTGGTTTACAGTACAAGCAGCCAGCATAAAAAGTGGATGTGGTTTCACTGAGCAGAGCTAATCCAATTAAGAAAAGAACAATGTTTATTCATATGCAGTGGATGCATGACTATGCAAGTTCACAGGATGAATTTCCCTACGTCTTGAGAACAGTGCTGAGAAAAGGCACCACTGCTTTGGTGTGACTCCAGGGAGAACCTTTTCTCCTGCCACAGCATAAAAAAGTAGTGATTCAAACATTGCATTTTTGGCCTGCAGGGAAGTGTGAAACTAATGCTGGCATCTCTCCTCTCCAAGATCCTCATGTTCCCTGTGAGGCTGCCCAAGGTGTCAGCTGCCTGCAGGAGTATGAGTGAGAAGGGCTTTGCACACCGGCAGACCAGTGATACTGGTCCTCTCCTGCCATGGACTGTCCACCTTCCCTACTTCTCTACCCTCTTTGTCCTAGAGCTCATGAACTCATGCAAGATGGGTAGTGATATTTTTCACTTGTCCTTGACCCCCAGGAGCAGGGAATTAGCCACAAACTGGTCAGTCTGTCGAGAGCAATTATTTCAAAATAGAAAACCCGCAGTCAGCACTGACTTGTCATGCTTCCACTCTTGCTTTCACTCATTTAAAGCAGAAACAACTGTACAGAGGGGAAGGATGCTACACCTTCTAGGAAATCAGAGGCTGCTCGTACAGCTACTTGTATCTTTAGGCCAAATCCAGTTTCCCATCCTTTTGGCTAATATACTTTCTGCTATAGATTGGAGGCTGGGGAAGAGATTGAGACATAAAAGAAGGAAAGGGACTATGGTATCAGATCTGTGTGGCGGGATTAATAATGAAGAGATAAAGCACCAGTGCCCATTTTGCTGAGGGGCTATTTTCTGTGCAGCAGTTGAGCCTTCTCCTCTTACTCTACTGATTCATGCATGGTCCAGCCCTTCAGAGTGATCCCAGAGTCAGCCCTTTGTGAAAGGTTGTGCTCTTTATGTATTTTTCCCCATCAGCAAAGCATAAAGGGCAAGGCTTGCATATTTTTTTCTTTCCCACTAGTTTCGTGCTCTCCCAGCACTGCATTCTGTGCTGTTGCTGGCAGGACACCATGTTATTGCTACAGGAGACCAAATGCAAACTCGCCAGCATTGTTGTTTATCACTTAATCATATTGAGTATGTTCAGCATTTGGAAAGGGCCCTGAGAAATCATATTTATATTTGTTAGTCTCCAGTAATTTGGAAAAGGCTTGGAGCTGACTTTACTTGTTGGTGTGTCGAGAATTATACCATTCCCTTCTACTCTTGTGCTCTGGTGAAATCTTAGTCTCTCCCCAGGCCAATGACAACTCCCTCCAGGCAAAATGCTGTGTCCAAGAGATGAGGGTGGTGTGCTGGTGGGTGGTGGCATGGTGGAGAAAAGGGGTGGGAATGGAGATGAGTGGTGGTAATAAGTTAGGACAGTATCCTGATAGCTGAGAACAGTAATAGTTCTTTCAATGAGCAGCTTCTTATTCCTGGGTAAAAAGTTGTTATAAATAAACCCCCAACAGCAGCAATGCTTGCAGAGAGAAAACAGCTTCCCACCTCCCACAGTACACTGATGACTAGGACAGCATCTAGTTCTGATATTCAGCCGACTTTTGGTCATCTAGCACTGCACAGCCCTGTTTATGTACAAACTGTCCTGTGTTGTTGCTTTCTCTTTAGAGCAAAAGAGGTTTTGGGCAGCTGAGGGAAACGACAGAAGTAATACCGTGAAAATTGCACAATTTACATCGTTGTTTGTCCCTTTACTCGAGATCCCTGTGAAAACAACGCCTGCTGATGATCATGAGAGGAAGAAAACAAATCTTGGTTTCCTTTTCTGCAGGCACACAAGGAAGCTGGCCGTTGTTTAGTAACGTGCTGAAAAACAACCCTCTGCATTTACAGAAGGTACTGGCCACAGATACTGTGCTGCTCAGGGTACTGGGGCAGCAGGGCCATCATCATTCACATCCAAATAATTGTTTCCCAATAATTGTGACTTATCAGGCACAAAATGCATTGCAAGAGCTGGAATACAAAATAAAAAGGACTGTCTCCTTATTTTCTTCATTAAAGCCTTCTCAGTTTAGCACCCTGGCACTCGTCAGTAGGTGCTGAACCTACTGTGTAAGTTGCATGATTACCATGTGTTTGGGAGCTGCTTGTAAATGTGAATTTGGAGGTTAATCCCTGAATAGCTACAGTAACACCCTTTGAAGTTGTGCAGTGTTAACTCCAAAAGCTGCCACCGCCCACTGTGAAGGTCTAACTTCCTGTAGAATTGCATAAGTTGGACACAGTCTTCATGCCCACTCAAGGCTTATCAAACCATGTGGATGGAGAGGGGAGGCATCCATGGTCCTGGCTCACCCCTGCTTGGGGAAAGCAGGCAGAACAGCTCCTGGGAGGAAAGCAAAATTGTTTTCAAGGAGCTTCATTCAGGCAAAAATCTCTTCACTTGAGTATACTCATAAAGACCTTGAATTAACCAAATATACTCAGAAAAAATAGAGATGTGAATTGCAACCTGACACTCAGTTTAGCCAGTGTTCTCTAAAAAATCATGATAAGTGATCGGTCGACTTCTCAGGGCCTTACCAGCATGAATATTTCAGCTTCATGAGATGGGTTTTGCAAGCAATCTTCATTAGCTGTACTGCGATGTTCACTAGAGTGCAGGTGCACAAGGTGATTTTATTGGCACAGAGACACACATATTTACAGACGTAGGTTATTGAAAGATCACCTGCAGGTATGTGCATGTGTTGTAAAAAGGCACAAGTGTGCATGCACTGATTCTTTAAACTACATGTGGAAACCTTTTTGAAAAAGTGCTGTTACATGCAAATTGCACTAGCATTATGGGTGACTGTTCTCAGTTATGGAAGAATAAGTGCATGGTACTTCTTGTTGAGATTCACAGATTTTCCTGCAGATAAAGTGCAAGTAGAATCACAGAACTATTGTCTAGAATCATAGAGCCAACCCTGAATGATCTGAGTTGGAAGGCACCTTAAAGATCATCTGGTTCCAATCCCCCTGCCATGGGCAGGAACAGTCCTCACTAGACCAGGTTGCTCAGAGCTCCATTCACCTGACCTTGAACATGTCCGGGAATTGGGCACCCACAACTTCTCTGGGCAACCTGTTCTAGTGCTTCACCACCTTCTCAGTAAAAAACTAACACCTAATCTAAACCTACTCTCCTTCAGTTTAAAACCATTGCCCCTTGTCTTGTCACTATCTGGCCTTATAAAAAGTTCCTCTTCTTCCTTTTATAAGCCCTCTTTAGGTACTGGAAGGCCATAACTACATCTCCTTGAAGCCTTCTCTTTCTCCAGACTGAATACACTAGTCCCCCTCAGCCTGTCTTGGTAGGAAAGCTGCTCCATCCTTCTGATCATCTTTGTCGCCTCCTCTGAATCCACCCTAAGAGGTCCAAGTCCTTCCTGTGTTGAGCTGGGTGCAGCACTGCAGATGGGGTCTCACCAGACTGGAGCAGAGGGGCAGAATCCCCTCCCTCATCCTGCTGGCCGTGCTACTTTTGATGCAGTCCAGGATACAATTGACTTTCTGGGCTGTAAGTTCATGGTGTTGGCTTATGTCCAGGTTTCATCCATTAGAAACCCCAAGTCTTGCTCTGCAGTACTGCTCTCAGTGAGTTCTCCCAGTCTGTTATCATGTCTAAGATTGCCCTCACCCAGGCGTAGCACCTTGTACCTGGACTAGTTGAACTTTGTGATCTTCTCATGGGCCAACTTCTCAATTTTGTCCAGATTGCTAAACACATATCATTTAGAAAATGGCTTTATTTCTGCAAACTGTGATTCATAGGAAATTCTTTTCTTGCAAGTGAGTAGTCTACTCATCCTGGAAATGGATTGAAGGGACTTAAGACTTTTGCTCCAAAAAGATGGCAGAAGCACAGCTTGACATTTGGAAACTAGGGCCAGAATAAATGTATCTTCTTTAGTCTCATATAATTAGACTGAAACACAAGAACATGGCAAACACTGTCTCAAATGAGGTTTTACATAATAAGATTGTTTTTCTGGCTTTACAGCCCACTTACAACAGGTAGAAATGAAGTGCACCTTATTTCACCCTGAACAGGCTCATGAAAAACCATTACAGAACGGACAGTTATGTTGATCTTATTGCCTTGTTAAAGGACACATTGGGTCAAGGTAACCTTTATTGACAAAACACATTTTAAAGGCCTTGGCAGTGACTGATCTCCTTCTGTCCACTGACCTAGGACTGTATTTTAAAAAAGTGAACACCATGTCCCATAAACAAGAGCACATATGAAAGGCATGCATTTATTTGTAGTCACTGCTTCCAGAGTTGAAAGTGTAAATCATTTTCATGCACAAACAAAGTCTTCAAACAGGGATTTGTCTGTAGAAACAGTGGCACATAGGACTATGGCTACTTTGGTTAGAAGTGCTCTGTATATCTGAATTTCTGTGAATCAAACCATAAATTCTTGATTTAAGATTTTCAGATTGTGAGAACAACAGAATGACCTAAAAACTTCTCAGGGTTTTTAAGGTGTGCTGTGTGCATCTTTGCACAAACGCATCCATATGAGGTTCTTGACCTTACTCCATGTTTTAAAGAGAAACTGCAGAGTTGTGAGATGTGGCTCATCTCCTCTGTCTTCAGCATTTTTGCCCTTTTCTCTCCACAGAGGTGCTGTATAGTGTATATGTACAGTCACAGCCTTGCCCCCCTGGCAGCTAGCACTTCTGTTAGAGCTCACAGGCTAAAATACATCAGAAAAAGAGCAGCCCAACCCTATGTCTGTGCCTCCTCCTCAGAGAGAAGCTCCCTATTGACACTGCTGGTGTGTGTGTGTTGACTTTGCCTTGCCTCTTGTGTTTGCTGGCATTTGAAAATCTGCTGCAGGGTCAGAGAGCAACGCTGCTGTCATTGGAGGCATGAACTCACCCACAGTGACGGAGAGAGAGCCCTTGCTGGGAACACAGTGTCAGAGCCAAATGGTTATTTTTTCGCTATTCCCCTTGCCCCGTGAGTTTCCAGTGGCAATCAAAGTGTTTGCTCTTCAGACCCTCCAATCTCACTATTCAGGGAATTAATGTTGACATGAAATGATAAGATGGGGGAATGTAGGTACAAGGCTCTTACTAAATGGCCAGTTTAAGCAGCCTACAGCTCCTGGCAGTGTTGGTTTGAATCCCTGAGTTATCACGAACAGCATAAACATCCTGGTTTCGCAACAGAAAGATGGAAAGACCTTCAGGGACCTGTCTCAAACATTCTTGAAACCAAGTAAGTGGATTGCTGCAAATATGCAGTCAAAAAGTCTCCTGTGAATAAAACTGCAACAATTTCTGATTGTCCACTTGTTAAATTATCCAGTTTTCTGCAGCAGGTTTTACTCCCTTTGACAGCTAGATCCTTCCTTGCACAAACTTTTTCTTTATGCAGAAAATGGTAGTCTCCACATCCAGAGCGTTAGCTGGTTGCAGAGCAAGACTTTTTACAGATCCTCCTATTTTCCTCTCAGTTTTCTGACAGGCTTTGCAAATGATAAGCAGCACATTTCAAAACCACTAAGGCAAAGAACACTGATCTTGGCACAGGGCAAAACCTCTGCAGATGCACATAAGAAAGGTTTGCTTTCCCACTCTGCATCTGTTTCTGCCGGTTTGCACAGTTGTTAACTGTTTTCAAATTAATGTGATACCTGAGGGTGGGTTGTATAATCATCTGCTTCTGCCTAAATAACTAAAAAGGATTTTTTGTCTTTCCTTCCAGAGGGTACCATGGCTGTCAACAAATTCATACAGATCAGCTGTCTCAGCTCTCAGAAGTTTATATTTGAGCATTAGGTCCTTCCACTGTCTGTCTCTGTGGGTGTAGAATAGTTGTGTTTGCAACTGAAAGGTTAGAGCTGACCACCTCTGTATCTGTACAAATGAATCTGACTCAGAGATGTGCTTCATGGCTGGGTCTGAGTTCAAACTCAGGACAGCGTTCATGACTTACTCTGTCAGTGAGCCTCATTCAGCTGTGGTCTCCTCAATGGAAAAACCAGTGTAAGAAGACACCAGTCCTTGCCCTCTGTTTTTGCCACTGAGCACCTTGTGTCACACTTTGACAGCTCCCTACCGGCAGCTGCAGCTACATGGGAGTGAGCTCTGTGCTGGAGGATTGGAGTAGTCTTCACTGGACCCATAAGAAATCAAAATAAAGGAAATAGCTCAGTAGTGGAAAGAATAAAAAGAATAAAATTAATTTTTATAATCACTTCCAATGCATTCTTTTTATGAAAACAGAGTTGCATCCTGAATAAACAAAAGGCCATATAGTGTGATAATTTAAAATCAGGTATGAATAAAAAATTCAGGTAAGATAAAAGAAACTAAGGGGTGTGTTCTATGGTGCAGAGGAGGAAAAGATGATTGTAGAAGGCCTAAACAGTATTGCTTTGAATATTGTGGCTTCTTTCCCCATGTTGCATTGCAGCTGTCACCTTTAATAAGGTGACCCACTGCTGTCACAGAGCATTTTGTAAAGAGTGAGTGGTCCAAAGAGTGCCTGATGATGGTCTGCACAAAGTGACTTGCTAACAGGGTGCTGGCTCCTTCTCCTTGTTTCCACCCCCGTAACTAAAAATACTCTCCTTAGTTTCCTAAAATAATTTTTCCATGGGAGAAATTGCAGTTGCTCTTTGATCAACAATTACATGCATGGCCATGAACCGGAAGGGAAAAGGGACCATAAAGACAAGGGGACACCAGCACACTGCCTGATCTGTGTGTCCTGCACTCACCTGGGACCATGCCAGGTTGCTCAGCCACAAGCTTAACTCGGGTCATGGGAGTTTCTCCTCTAAAGAGGGAAGAACTTAGAACTGCACAAAAGCATTGCAAACAACTTTGGGAAATCCAACCACAAAACAACAGCTGCTTAAAAATAATTGCTTTTGTTGTGATGTTCAGCAGCATCTTTTGGATGACCTTCCTCGGAGTGTCAGGGGACTGTCATATTCAAACAGGTTTCTCCATACAGTTGCCCCTGTGCCACATCTGGGTAGAGGGAAGAGTGTGTGCCTCTCTTGGTAGTTGTCAGGGCCCCAGTCAGGAGCCCTGATTGCCAGAACTATTACTGCACAAGCTCTGGGAGTTGAAGTATGGCAAAACTGGAAGAAAAACATGATTTTTTCACCAACTTAGTAAAGAAAAAGAAATACTGCCTCTGTAATGGTTTCTAGGGCTTTTCTCTAGTCA
Source organism: Ptilonorhynchus violaceus (assembly GCA_013397565.1). Taxonomy (NCBI): domain Eukaryota; kingdom Metazoa; phylum Chordata; class Aves; order Passeriformes; family Ptilonorhynchidae; genus Ptilonorhynchus; species Ptilonorhynchus violaceus. The sequence goes on along the minus strand of VZRJ01013423.1, from coordinate 77,419 downwards.
GGACTTCTGTCCTTGGTGCCCTCCTGCTCCCCGGCTGGAGAGAGAGCTGAGTGGGCTTGATGGCGGGGGCTGTCAGGGAGCTGCAGAGGTCAGTTTGCTGGGGGCTGGCACATGCCACAGCACCTCCTAGGCTGCAAGGCTGCACTTACATCAGTGTCTTATCCACTTCTCTCAGGTATGACATGTCTATGAGTTCAAGCATATCAAGGAAAAGAAAAACTTTGGTTAGCATAAGGTAGGGAATTTCCTCTTGAGCCAATAAAGCGAATGGGCACTTTTAAAAATCGAGTGAGGTGTTAGATGAATCAGTTTGGTGCCTGACCGTGTCTAATGATCTGAATGCATAACACCAACTCCTGCACAGCCACCAAGTTTCTGCTGTCATTTATCCCTGTTGAGAAGGAAGCAATGCCTGCACAGACTGACATGACTAGGAATAGGAAAAGAGAGTGTGCTTTCTACGCCATTCTGATGTCTGTTCGGCAGAGTTTGGGAATGCCTGAGTAAACGCAGCAGGAAGGAAGAGGCAGGAAGGAAAAAAGGGAAGCCCTATTTTAAAAAAAAATGGGGTTTGCTGGTAAGGGCGTCAGTCTCCATCCACCTGTGGTGCCTTGGCTGAGCGCAGGCCGCGGTGGGTGCGGTGGGGTGCGGTGGGGATGCGCTGCAGTGCGGGGGAGCCGCCGCCAGCTGCCAGCCCCGACTCTGCCCAGCAACCCGGCCACGCTCCATCTGCCGCTCCCGTAATGAGGCGAGCCGGCCTCTGGCACAAGCCAGCCCTCGCTCCCCTATTCACCCGCATCCCCCTTTCAGCGTCCTATTGTTCTTCCCTAATGGCCTTACAATAGCCCTGCCTGTTGCCTTTACAGCCGCAGTGAGGCCAACCGGGGAAAGTCTTAATCTCTGCTTCAAATTAAAGGGACTCCTCTGAATTAATAATGTTGCCAGGAATGCACTGCCTGATACGAGGGGATGTATAGCACTCTTCAGCCCTCAGCAGCTGTGATTAGCTGGGGCTTGAAGTGTCCTGTCACAATATTTCATCCCACTCCCCCACCGCCCCCTCCCCATCGGCAGGGTTGCCACATGGCCTGTCTTGTGCTGCCTTTTCAAGCCCTGTGCCAATCATGCAGCAAAGATGCCCCAGATAGGGTGACAGATGGAGCCAGGGTAGTTTGAGTCTAGACTGCGGCCTGGGGCACTCACTCACAGCTCAATTCGCCACAGATTTATCACACGGAGGAGCAAGTCAGGAGAAGGACCTCCCAGCTGGGCTCCCCACACTGGGCAGAGGAGCCCACCTCTATCCCAGCACCATGCATGGGCAAGTCCTGTCAGAATCTGTTCTGTGGCCTAAAGAGAACCCCCTGAGAGTGAGCCTCAGTGGCGCTGCAAATGAAGAAACAGTCTGTCCTGTGAGGCTGAGGTTTTCCTCTGCTGTGAGTGGTAGGTTTGCAGGAAAAACATATCCCTGTTAGACAGTCATCAACATCTCCAGGCCTAAGCAATCATAAGATTCTTCTAGCCATGAACATAAAGATAGTTCCAGCCTGACAACCTTCTTCCAGCCAGGCAACTCTTATTCCAGTAACAGGAGAGAGAGAGCTACACATGAAAGAAGAGAATAGGTGTGTTTTTCGTTTGATAACATACCAGCATGAAGACAGAAAGATTGCTGCCAAATTTATTTCAGATAGGTTAATCAAGGCGTACTCTTGAGAGCCAGCACACTGGAAAATGCAAATCTTCTAGACTGGGCAATTCCAAAGTCTGTGTTATAGAATTCCTGGAAAAGAGAAACCCTGCAATGACCCCACTGATGTCTGTGGCGTTGCAGCTAGCACTAACACTGTACGAGGTCTAGTTCTGCCCTTGGTACAAGACTGAGCTCCTCTACAGCCTGCCAGTCACTGCTGAGGACACTATGAGGGCCCTGCCACCCTGTCTGCACCAAATGTCCCCTTGCTGATCACATGCATGATATATTTTCCTCCCTGAGCAGTGTAAGAGAGACAAATCCCTTTGGCTGGTCCATTCTTTGTGTTTGTCCAGCTGCCCAGTGTTAGAGGCTAAAACTCCCACATGGGCCAACAAGATGTCTCCTGCCTTTGTCGGATACCTGGACTGCTTTGACAAAGGCTGCTGCTGCTGCTGTGAGATTTTGCTATGCAGATCACATAGTGATAGCATCTCCAGATACTTCTGCATGATATTCCTGCTCTATAAATCTCACGGAACTTTGCACTAAAAATACGAGTTTAATGGACCAATTTGCATATAGAGAAAGTGAGTCATGGGCCAGCAGAAACAGCAATGAATGGAAGGTCAGATCCTGCAGGCCACTCTTCAGGCACATGCTTTCTAAACCCTTATGAGCATTAAAGTTTCATGCATTCTCTTTCTACTCGATGTCTACTGTTTTTATTTTGAGACATCTGTTTTTGACTGCGTGTTGCTTCCTGCCTGTGCTGTTGTTGGCTTTGCACGGGGGTAAGTCAAGATGGCATTTGTATTTGTCTAAGTGATATCAAAACATATTTCTTTGTGATTTCCCTGAGTACTTTAGGAAAACTCTGACTGCATCCAAATGATTAATGCTGACATTCCCCACTCAAAGCAAGTTAACATTTGTTGAAGATCCCTGTTCATCATTGCAAGGCTATTAGGATCCCCAAGGTGACTGTATAAGTGTAGGTCTCTGTGAAGTGACATCTCTTTTGTTGGTTAAGCCCATTGCTTTCTACAGGTTTGCTAATCTTGAAAGAACTGTCAGGATGCTGTGTCAGATCACCGTGGCCTCCGTCCAGAATGCAAATGCACTGCTATGTTTTTGCCCTCCGGCCAGGAGTGCTGTATCCAACAGCCTGTGACGCCCACAGTGTGCTCAGCAGGTGCTAAGCGTGGGTCAGGTGTACCACATGCCATATGGTCTGCTTAGCGCTGTGTATCTTTTAAGTCCTTTAAATTACAGGCCAGGTAAGATAAAGCAAGTAAAAACACGTGTACAGAGCAGGCTGGGGAATATGCACCGGTGATACAGAAGTTATTCCTTATCACGTAAAATGACTGAGAGTGGTGAAGTAAACCCCGAATTGTCCACTTGACTCCAAAAAGGTTATGGTGGTGAAAGGTTTGGGAGGGAAGCTTGTTTATTCCTTTGCTTAGAGAAGAAATTATGCAAGAGATCTCTGCGAAAGCAGCAGATGAGACAGTTCCTTTTTGCCTGCTTTGCCTTTGGGAACAACTGCATGTAGAAATCAATCAAATTCCCATTTAATGATTAGCCAGAAGGCTGGTGACAGGAATACATGTGTACTTTAAAGCAGTCTACATGGGAAAAGGAAATGAAACAGTTTTAAATGTTTGAGGTTTTTATATATCCTCTCCAAAACACATATGTTTGCAAAATGAGTTTCCTTAAGAAACTCTGTGTTTTGTCAGGAGCCTATGTAAAGCATAGAGGTATGATTTTTGTAAAGTTACATGGGAAGAGGCAAGCACATTTACAGGACTAATTGAGGTCTGTAACTACTATGTTTGCAAGCTCACTTGTGCAATTGCACTGGCAAATGGCTGCAGTGTGCAATTTATCATTTGTGTGCATATTTGCCGTGGTTGCAGGTACAAATTTGGTATGCAAATGTGCTTATGTTTGTGCAGATGCAATTATGCCTTGCCTTTTTCCGGTACAATATCACCACCTTTTTCTTCATCTTGATCGGAAGTGACTGCCCCTTGCACTGTCCCTTGCTCCCTTAAGGTAGCGAGATCACCAGTGCAGCCAGATACACTACCCCTGCTTTACTTAGAAATTCAGGCCTTCCACACCACCCGGTGAAAAAGGTAAAATTGTGATGTACAGGCCTTTTCTCCCTCTCCAGATTGTTTACGCTGCTCTCTCTCCAGGACAAAACTCTCAAACGACTGGTGCGTAAAAGAGGAGAATGGGCGAACCACGTGCCAGCCTACTGGAGGCCTGTCCTTTTCATACTCTGTAATCTTGCAGGGGATTGTTTCAGCAGCGAAGGTATAATGCAGCTATCCGGGGAGTCCTGCCCTTTGAAGCCGGGTGTTTTGTTCTGAAATCAGCCAAAGTTCAAGCTCATACGTGTGCGGAGCAGTGGTGGGGGAAGGCAGGGGTGGGTTTTCTGACAATGCCGCATTTCAGAGCACGTGCTGCCAACTGTTGCCAAAGGCACATATATGTAGATATTACTTCTCCTCGGCCCGGCGCTGCCTTGCTCATTGTTCAGTGCAGGCAGGCAGCAGGCCCCAGCTGACAGCTGTGCATTGCGTGTATCGCTAACAGCTGCCTTTTCCTGGGGGGAAATTAAAAGATTAGGGGGATGTGGGCACGTGCTGGCTTCTGGAGATGGAGACAATGCTTGATTTAGGGTGGAACTTGTCTGCAGTGGCCGACAAAGGAGGGAGGCTGGAGGGAGGCGAAGGGTCAGAGGGGCTCTTGCTTTGCGGGAGACAAAAGGAGGGAGGAAGGAGAGGAGGAGGAGGAGGAGTGAAAAGCGGCTGCGGCAGGGCTCTGAAAAGGCTGCCTCGGTCCAGCAACAGCTGCTCCCACACAAGAAATTTGAGACGGTCCTTTCACAAACACAACGGCTGGCAGAAGAATAGGGAGGCCACACTTCACCAAAAATGAATCGTTTGCAATTGAAAAGGGAGACTGAGAGCTTCTAGTGTTTTTGAAGGTCTGCACCTAGAAGACTAAGAAATGATTAGTCAAAGTACATCACAGAACAGCAGAAAAGTGTGCCGCAGACCAGAGGGGGAAGTAAATCCCTGCCCTGCTATTAAAAGTTTATGCAACAGCTATGCTCCACAATAAGCATTACAAAGGAAAGCATCCACGTACGTATATGACTATGTATTTATCGCCTCTGGCATTTTGCCAGGCTGCTGGCCTTGAGCTGGAATCTAGTTTGTTGGTACGGTTGGAGCAGTTCATTTGAAATTACAGTGACGTGCACCTGCTTGAGAAATGACAGGACCACTCACATCAGAAGGCAGCAGAGCCACGCTGAGCATGGTGGTGATCTGCCTCCCTTTCCAATCACTGCCCCAGATACTACTTGTGAAAATTCCTGCCAGGAGGGGCTACTCAAAGAGTTTATTAATACTTCTGTCTTGGAAAAAAACAAAACAAACCCTTGCACAGGGAGTAGAAATGAGTTCATACAAGAAAGGCCTCTTAGAGCATCCACCCAATTTCTTATCAAGGTCAAAGTATGGACTGTCTGCATTAGATTTTAGCTTTAATAAATGACAAATAAATATTAGTGTAGTCCTTTTCCAGAGGGTCCCAGCTAGTCAGTAAAAAAAGGCAGGTACTCATGCAGTGAGGTTTGCCATTTGCCCTCCTTCCCCACATTGCTTTTGGGCAGTGTGGTGCTTGAATATCACTTTGAAATCTGTGAGTATGTGTTTACTGAATTCTGGGGACAGTGGTGCAGATCTTTTAAGGTCAGCCTCTGCAGGGCCACTTAAGCTTTCTGCAGCAGGGTCAGCAGGGTTTGCACAATTCAGGGACAAATTGTTATGTGGTTGCCTTTGTGATGGATCATGTTATGGTCAAAGAAGGAAGAAACTGAAGCAGAGTATGCTGCATATTAGAGATGGTAATTTGAAGAATGTGGGCCAGGCAGCAAAAGGACAAAAATGGTAGGGAATCTGTGAGTGCTTTACTCTCTAAAGATGACTTTGCAAATTGACAAAAGCAAAAGGAAAAAAAGACAGGTGGCTGATGATGGCCCTTTAGTCACTGACACACCTTCAGGTATCTTGAAATCTGTGGAACTTTGAGTACGAAAGTGGCTGAAATAGAGTGGGGTGCCGGTTTGTGGTGCATTTTTCACGTGTTGGTTGCTGACAGAGGTAGCTCCTTGGATCTGTTTTGCTCCATGCACAGGAAAAGGTGTGGCTCACTGGACAGCCCATTCTTCCCCAAAATTAATTTTCTGTCTTTTTTCTTTGGGAGGAAAACACTGGGAAAGATATAGGCTGGTTTGGACTGGTTAGAACACACTGATATAAAAAGTCCCTTTTAACAGCAGATGTTGGATTGTCATTGGTGTGATATAGTGTGACACCTTCAGGGCTGACATTTTTGTAGTCACCATGTAGAACAGGATTACAGTCCTGCCTGGAATGTGTAGAAAGTACTGCATAAGTGTAAGAATTCTGTATATCATGTTGACAAACCCTACCTATCAGGATAAAAATTTATTTTTGTTTCATGGGATTACCTTTTTTGTTAGAAAATAGAAGCATTAGTTTTATTTATAGCGTGTGTTCAAGTGCTCTAGTTGCACTTTAGACTTTTTGTAGTTTTCTGCGAAATATTCAATATAGGTCAACCCAATAAAAACACATTTGTGGATTTTTTTTTTTCCTGAGTGATATTCAGCTTGTCTAAAGGTTAAAAAGTGGGATTGGTGCTAAAATACCAGAGAAACCATATTCTACCTAATCATTATACTCTTCTCCCCAGAAAAGAAGAACAAAAGTTTGGATGAAAAAACAATATGGGACCATGGCTGAAAAAGTAGAATATAAAGTACAGACAAAATGTGCTAAGAAAGAAAACGTAATGGACAGGGAAAAACTGTTAATATAAGGATATACATTTTGATATTTTTTGAACTGGAGATGCAAGAATGTTCTTTTATAATTATATAGCATAGGCTTCTCTTTAGCCAAAAAATTACAGCCGGTGAGACACCAGTGATGGCAGTGGAAACAATCCAATGTAAAACAGGTGTAAGATGATAGTCTGGGCCATAGTCACTCTGTAGTAAAACTTGAATCATTTTTGGGCATACAACACATGTGTCAAGTTAAATCTTGGCAGTCTGCCAGAAGTGCAGATTTTTGTCATAGGGGACATAATCTATAGTTTTAAGCAAACAAAGAAAATAATTCAAGAATTAAGAGATTAATCTTTATCGTGTTAACCTGGGAAAATACTAGTTGTCCTAGTGTCCTGTCTAGCTAGCAAGGGCTGAGATTGTACTCTGCCATCCTTGGTGCCTGCACAGTGTTTGTGTGCTGTCCCACTCAAAGTAGACACAGTCAACTTCCCAGAAGTTAAAGGAGGCGTCAGCCTTCTGCAAAGCACTAGGAAGAGCAAAAAGACCTGCCTAAATAAAACAAGCTACAGAAAGGACAGGGGATTGAGTATATGGTGCCTTGTGAAAATGATGCAATGTAGTGGTAAATGTAAAAAATGCAGTTGGCCTAATGGCTTGTTCTGATCTGACGAGGGACTCCTGTCTGGTACCTTGCGTACCAGTCACATCACCTTGATTTGGTCAAAACATCCCCCCCCCCCCTCAAAAAAAAAAACCGAAAACAAACAATCCAGGAAAACCCAACCCGAAAAAGAACTTAAGTGAAGAATTTACTGAGAATAATATGGAGAGCAAAAAACATTGCTGGCATTTATGAGGTCTCTCTTTTGCCATTTAGAGGGAAAAAAGTGGTAACACAACTGTTTATAAGTAAGAGTGGGTGGTAACGCCAGTTCATAAAGCAGCATCTTTTAATTGCTTGCTTACTGGATTTTATGACACAGTGTCGTTCATAACGTGCAACCTGTAACTGTTCACACTGTACAATGTGAAGGGGCATGAAACGCAAGCCCAATGTCGAAACCTTTGGAATAATTAGTTTTTGAAACAGGAGTGAGGGGTCTCACTGTGCTTACTGCTACCTCTGTACGACAGATCTAGTTAAAACCTCAGTACCAGCAGTCCACGTTCAGCTGGAAAAGAAGGTGAGAAGTAAAAAATGATAACTAATTCATTAATGCTTTAAAACTACTATTAAGTGTTCTTTTTAGAAGAACTGTGTCAAGATGAGAATGTTCAAGCTGGGGACTGGAACTGATGTACACATTGTACACAGCTAGGTTTTGTGTCTTGTCTCCAGAAGTGTGTTCAGCTACTTACTCTCTTTGAAATATGAGTCATAAGTCCCCAGATAATTTCTTTGCTTTGTTCCCAGGGCTAACCATCACTCCACGATGATCTGCAACAGAACCTCTGTTCTGATATCTTCAAACATACTGTACGTGTGTACTTTTACTTTCCCCCTTCTAATGATACTCACATGCCACACAGACCAGCTTCAGATTGAAGGAGCCTGAGGTAAAAAACTGCAATCACCGTGCAATATTTCCTCCATATGCTACTACGTGAAAAATGTAGAGAAGGCTTTGTTTAATGTGAAGTTAATTTTCCTGTGGACTAGGTTAACTCATTAGTAGATGACATTACTGCATTACTGCTTCAAAAAGCAGTCCTGGTAATTAAGAGCAGACAGTTCTTTACAATGCGCTGCAGAGACAGCAGCAATTCATCAGCGGCATTTGCAAATTGTGGCACTGTGTGCTCCTTGCACAAAAGGCACAGCTGCCTGCAGATAACATCAGTTCAGCAGTGATGGGGTCCCATTTGTTTTCTCTCTGTCTCTTGCTGTCTCATTTGGGGAGCAGGTGAATATCAGCTGGCTCAATCTGCTCAATCTCCCGGCTGGTCTTCTGGGAGGCACAACCGACTGAACTGAGGAGCAATGCGATTGTTTGTCCTGCTGATTTGGGCAAGCATTGCCCAAAGGGAATTCACCTACATTTTAGCTACAGGCTTTGGCGAGCTGTGAAAAACAGTTGCACACCCATGTACAGACCTTTCAGGGGAGTCTCACTGTTTCACATTATTCTTGCTTGCAAATCTTTGGAGCCATGGGCTGAGCATTTGTGAGGGATAGGGACGTAAACACTGAAACCTTCAATGGTGGCTGCCAAGGCAGTGAGAATGACTTAATGTGTGGTCTTCCCTGGCTTTTTGCTCTTAATAAATGTCACATAATGTGACCGAGTGCATTGTTATTTGTACTTCGCCTGGTACTGTGTGGGTAGTTACAATGGCCACATCTGCAAAGCTCCTTGCATGCTACCTTTGTTCTTTTCAGCTTGAGGATAACACGAAAAGTCAGAAAGGAGGAAAGCAAGTTGCAATGTGTGTGTTTTTGGCAGTGAAAATCATTCTGTTTTCCAGCTGGATTTGTTCATGTTTGGGATAGCATGTTGTACAGCAGTGGTTTTCCTCAGGACAAGAGGGAATTGAATGTTCAATGCAAAGCGTGCTGAACAGAAAATACTAACCTTACAGCAAATCTAGCCTGATGCTAGATTTCCCAGCACAGACAACAGGAAAGAGTGCAGCTTCCTTCCCATTCCTCTATTCTGCTGTAGGAGGTAGTGGGTGAGTGTGGACCCAGGAACTGGGTGAGCACATTCCACTCATGCTGAGTCTACTGGATGCCGAGAAGATACATGTTATCTGACATCAAATGTTACTGTGCATTTTCACACTGGTAGCTTCTTTCTTTAAACGTCTGAAAGCCAGAATTTGGTCTGGGACCAAACCAAACCAGCCCGGAGGGCATGATACTGCTCACCAGGACTTGGTATCCCAGGGCAGCGGAAGGCACAGACCGAGGGCTGGCTCAGGACAGACCCAGTTCTGTGCCCACCTGCCCACTGCAACAGTGCTGCAGTGTAAACTGCACACTTACTCAAGTGCTTCTGATTGTGCAGTACCATATCGTGTGTTTTGAACACCCACTGTCAGTAATACTTTTTCAGTCACTCTGGAGGAGCTCTGATGACTCAGTTTCAGTGGAAACTATCTAACTAACTGTTGTAACTATGATAAGCATCTTTATGTGTGTAGTATCTGCTTGAACTTGCTACAGATACAACTACCCACCTCTACTCAATCGTGAGTAAGGAAAAAAAACCCCTCAGAGAGAAAACCCAGTACCCAGCCTGTAAGAACCAGATGCCAGTTATAACATATGCACAGCTACTGCGCGTGGAAGTGATAAATCATCTTGGGTGAGGCCTGCGTTGAGGTTTGCGTGAGTTTCCTCACAAGAAACCCCTCAGTTACAATATGACCATGGAAAAAAAAAATCCACTGTATTCAATACTGAGGTATAAAGAAGTGAATTTTCTACCTCTGGATCATATAACACCGGTTTATATGTTTTATGGCACTGTGAAAATAAGACCTAACCTCCTCTGCCTATGTACAGCAGTATCATCAACTCACTGGATTACAGCAAGGTAATGAGGTGCCTCTATGAATCTTATTTGAAAAACTTTTCTTTGGTGACAGAACTCTAATTGTGACTCAAATAACAAGTTTTCCCTCAGGTGTATTCACCAGAACCTTTAGGAAAATTCATGTCTTTGTTAAAAATTTGTGATGACTTTCATATATCTAGAACGTTGTATGTGAGACCCACCAGTGGGCTGCACTGCTAAGTTTTTTAATTAGGGAGGAAGAAAAGAGCAGGACAGAAAAAAGTAGTTTACAGCTGTGATAAGGAAAAAGAGTACGTAATCCCCAGCTCTCAAATATAGACCAAACGTACTGGGAAACACCAAACAACTGGTTTTCGTCACTCCCTCACGCTGGAGAAAAGGAGATGGTGTGGCTCACACTCTCTGCATCCTCTGAAAGGCCCTGGAATCCTTACTCCTGCGAATGAAGAAGATGAGGCCTCAGGTGAACTGTGTGTGCTGTGTCTGACAACTGTGGAGTCGGCTCCACATACAGCTCCTGGAAAATTCAGACTTCTATCCTGAATTAAATATGACTCCTTGGGTGAGGCTGAACACTTGGCATGGGCTCAAAGCACTTTGTGTGGGAAGGGACAACCCCCTGCCTGGGTCCTGCCAGGCTAGCGGCTGGCCCAGGATTTTCTAACTTTATTTTCCATGAGTGCATGCCCTAATAAATACATGCACATGTGCATATCCTGATCTCTCTCTCCATGCCTGCCCTGGGTCAATTTCAACAATTTCTAAAAGGAAATGTTGCAAATGTCTCTGTAAGCACAAAAATTAAGGGTTTTATTTCTGAAATCTTGCTCTCATCTCTCCAGAGACCAGGGTTAAAAGGAAAAAAAGTACAGAGCTCTCTCAGCCTACCCAATGCTTGGAATAAAACTTCTTTCCTTGCTGGTTTTGTCAGAGGCAAGAACTTATTTATCCATTTACCCAACCCTGCTGCAATGTTTTTTGCTTCTCATATTTTTTTTCCTGCAGAAGCTTAAGCACAACTGTGAGAAACTGTATATTACTGCATGAATTGTGGGGTAAGTGAAGGAGAGGAAAAGCAAAGATGAGGAAAGCACAGAAGAAAAGACACACACTCAGGCCTGGACAGTTTGGATTTGCCACTGGTCATCCTGCTGTTTGCAGCAGGCCTCGGTGACCAAGCATGTTGGCTGCTTTTCACAGTTTATGGGCCAGCAACAGTTTTGTCCCTTCCCTCTTCTCATGTGTCACCCTCGTGCAGTGTGACTATCAATGCTGGCTTTTGTGTTCCTAATATGTGTGTGTGTGTGTGTGTGTGTGTGTGTGTGCATGTGCAGGCAGAGTGTGCGCACATTTAGTGAGGGGGTGCCTGCAACTGAGCAGAGGCAGGTTGGAGGAAAGTGGTTATGGCACTCCTCTGACACTCTTAAGAGTCCTGCCGTGCTGCTGCCCTGCCTCCAAGGCTCCGATCCAGCAGAGCTCTTACGAATGCCCTTTGCCTACAGTGTGGGCTGGCTTACACCTCTGCTCTGCAGCCCAGGGGCTGTGGTGGCAGTCACAGCTGGAGCACAGGAGAAACCAAGTCTAGCACAAGCTGTTGTGAGGAGAGGGGGCATGCATACTCTGAGGTGCTGTCATGATGGCTGTATACACCCTGGAGAAGAGGAAGAACAGAAACTTTGGAAAAACAGGTGATGGGAAAGAGGGCTTGCATGCATACGTTTGGTAAACCTCAGGGAAAGTCAGGTACAGAAATTGCAACATTATCTGAATACAACCACATAAATATGCCCTAAAACAGTATGAGAAATGCCTTATCATTAATTACCATTACATACCGCTTAGTCAACTTTGACTCAATGCTAGCAATCCTTGTTTTAGGAATGAACGACTGTACATATCTGGGAATTCCCTCTTTTCTCGAGTTGTACCTACATTTCCTTCAGCAGCTCAGTGTGTCCTTTCTTCAGTTGCTTCAAGTACTTTTCCATGAACTTGAAAGTCCTGCTCAGTGATTGCTCTGTCTGGTTGAGCAAGGTAGCTCTGCAGAGCCCCAGGCCTCCGAGTGGTGGAGGTTTGCAGTTTGTTGGGTGGTGCTCTCTGTCAGTGGTTGCATTAGCTGTGTCTGTAGCTCGCTGCACCCTGCCTAATCCAGTGGGGACAGTCAAAGCTTAGGGCTCTTGAACAGCAGCTTCTGACACTGCAGCACTTTCTGGGTTACTGAGCTCACAAACAAAATTACATTAATGTGTGCACATCAGAAATTGCTGTCTGCTGTCTCATTAGGTTGTGGGTTCAAGCCTGCCTATTGCTGGGGATCAGCCAATTGATGTTCTTCTCCCCACGTGTTTTCTACATTTGGAAGATCGGCTACTTTTTAGCTCAGGTGTAGCCCTCTGTCAATAGGAGTAACACGAGTTCTCACCAGGACGTGTTGAGGTTTCCAGATTAGTGTTAATGCTTTCCGTAGGAGTGCCGTGTTCCGGGGAGGGTAGGGGAAGACCTGTTAGCGCAGAGTTTTTCTTAGTCACTTTCGGAAGACAGGATTGAAACTAGGTAAAGGTTCATGCTTGGACCAAACCCCAGTGGCTGGAGCTCCTCTCTGGCAGTGTCAGTGCGGGTGAGTCATCCTTGAGGCAGTGCAATGCCTGCTGTCAGGGTATCACGGGATCTTGCATGCACTCAGATTTACTGGCAAATGGAGCTGAATCCTGCCCCAGGTAGGGAAAAGAATTTTTAGCAACCTTTCTGGTTCCCTGAAGCGAAGGACCAATTGCAGTGGAAACTCGGATGCCATAGATCTTCTGCTGGCCAAAGGCTGAGTCCTGGGATGAGTGCATATCTGCCCCACGCAGTGGGGATGGGCAGCTTGAGCCTCCTTTTTAGCATGTGCCGTGAGTGAGGGCAGCAGGACCTAAAAGGTAATGGTCTGGTCTGGGTTGCAGTCGCTTCTGGTCAGAGCTGTGAGTAAGAAACTAAAAACTTGGTCTGATTGTAAGACAGAATGAGTTCTGTGTAAAGATATCGTTCCCAAACACTTTGTGCTTAGCCATAGAGAACGGGCTGACTAGAAAACTGAAGAGAGGCTTGAGAATAGGAACTACAAAAGTATTAGTGAGACATGGTGTGTTTATCCCAACAGGACAGTGGCAAAGGCAGGGACATTGGTCAAAAACCAAAAGCATGCAGTACCAGTGGAGCAACTGTGGGCATGCACAAACTTTTCCATGTCTGATTTGAAAAAATGTAAAAATCTCCCTCCTTTCACTGACCTGTTTACTACTCCTGATCCTTCCCTTTTTGCAGTGAACTCAAAACCAGTGTGTGGTGGTGACCAGTATTGTCCCCAGGAGTGGTTTCACAGCAGGAGATGGAGAAGGGACAGAGCAATTCACAGCCTCCAGGAAAAAACACAAAATTTGAGCTTTAATAGTAGTAAAATGGAGGTCATGGAGGGATCAAAGGGACTGTGTAACATAGAAGAGTGCCATGACGTCATGTGGCGGGTAAGAAAAATGATAACAGTATCTGTCTTCTGTAAAGCGGAGCATAGGGGATGTGGACATCAGAGCAGCCAGAGAGGCCCATGATGTAAACAGGGAAGAAGAAGGGTCTGAATGACAGGCTTAGCTTAGCAGAAANTCAGGCAATTCGTTTTCATGTGTTGTAGTCTCCAGTTTATCGTTTGGAGAGATCTGCTTTACACCAGCAAGGCAGTTGGTAACCTTGAGGCGTCCTCCATGCAAGCCTCTGGCTCTGCAAACTCCTGTGAAAATGAAAGAGTGAGAGGAAGGTTTTGTGTGGGATAAGGTAACAGATTATGTTCAGAGTTGTTGAAACCAACTTCACCAGCAGCAGAAACTTTGTAAAGTTTTCTGTAGTTGATAGTTGTTCATGAGTTAATGCAATGGTATATTTATTTGTAAAAGCAGGTAAGGAGAAACTTCTTTAATCTCCTGTGTATAGATTGCTTTGCCAGCTGTCATGTGCTCCGAAGCAGAAGAGTGACTTAAGTGTCAGGTACATCTCTCATTAGTTGGTATATTAATCATAAATTAGCCTCAAGAGAGTGTGTTTGGCAAAGAGTGGCCACAGTTTGGTCACGCCCTCATCTTAACCCACTCACCAGTGCTGGTATCAGCTGAGGAGGATGTTAATACAGCAGGAAGCCTTCTCTGCTTTGTGCCCAAAATGTACATCAAGAACATTTTAAAATCAAAATGCCAGTATGAGTCAGACTCATATCAGCCAGGCACTCATCACCTAGGTTTACCCTGAGGTAGTATTACTTATAGTTGGAAACACTACCAATTTAATAATAAATAAGAGTCCTTGTGATCAAATCCTGAAAAGCACTGTAATTTTCTTCAGAATACTTGGGTGAAATATTATTTTCCATCAATAGGTTCCTACCTTTTTCAGGGTTAGTATGTCTTCATCCTCCTTTTTTCCATATAATAAAGCTGCAAAAATAGACGAATGCTGCTTGGCACGCTTGACTGCAGCCAATGTTTTACAAAGTCGCTGTAGCCTTAGAATGACACATAAACTTCTCCTGTTATGCAAGTGATGTTTTGATGAAACATTTAAGAGTGAACTGAATGTTCAGTGTTAAGAAATGTCCACCAATGAACTGCTTTTAAGACACAGTTTCTTATGTAATTACTTTAATAAGAGGAAACTATGGGTTCCGGCTGAAGACTAAGGTTTTAGCCACACTGGACAACACTGGGGTATTGTCTTCAGTATTAAAGTGTGCTCAGTTCAGTGATGCAAAATATTGCAAATGTGCTAGACGTAATTTTGAACTGCTTTGTTCAATATTCAGACTCACCTTAAAATATACCTACCTGTGGGGCTTAACTACAACTCAGAGCAAAGCCAATAAAAATTCCTAGGATGCCAGCTGAGTGAGGATTTGAAGAAGTTGATTAATATTTCTTTAGAAGGACACATTTTTTCCCATGCAATGGTAGAGTAGCAGCCTATCAATATAGAATCATGGACACCATTATTCTGTGGAAACTACAGTCCTCACCCATAAAAAAGAGCAAGATTCTATGTGCTAATACTGAGATTGAATTTGTAATAAATAATATGTAATACATATATTTGTTTGAAGTGTTCTCAGAAGCTACCTAGTGTATCTGCACATGATGTATTAAATTCTGCATTTCAGAGAAAATTGAAACATGCCAATAATAGGTACTCCATTTCCTTTCTCTGAACCCCTGCTAATGGTTTGAGGTAAGAACTCACTGAGATGAATCATAGGAGTAAACATCTCTCAAGTTGTTTTTACAGGTTGTTTACAGACCTGGCATTAATTGCAGTATTGATTTGCTCCCTCTTCTTACCTTAATGCTGTCTGTATAGTCCAGAGACTGAGGAAGCAGCTTTACTTATGTTAAAGCTTAGCATCCAAGTTGGATATATTGTTTATTAGAAAATCATCACCAGTGTTTTTCCAGTGAATGTGCTTACTGCAGGCCTTAGGGATGTGCAGATACATGGAAGCAAAATTCACATGTGCCTTTGTTTTGACCAATAAAGGCATCATCAGCCTCTCTTCTGCAAAAACATTCCAAAATCTGTAGTAGAGGAGTAAATGGCAGAGGTATTAAGCACATTTGTTTTGTGGTGGCTTTATTTTTATTTTGTTTTGTTTGGTTTGGTTTTGGTTTTTTGTTTAACTCTTGCAGTGCATGGATCTGTGTTGTAAGTATATTATTATTACTAAATCTCTTGCAAAATTTCCTGATCTAGGTTAGGCTCAAAGCAGAGTCATGCATTGAAGCTTTTTATTCTCTTCTCCACTCACATATTTTTCCATGCAATTCCCTTTTATTTCATTTTATAGCCTTTGTACAATGGTACCCACGCTACTTTCCATCTGAAGTGGGCCATGCCATATTGGCCTTGTTCTACTCTGTTTGAATGCCTCAGTAATATGGTACAAGAATATTGCTAGGAGTCGCCTGGGAAGCTGTTCCATGACTCTTTTCCCATATTATTCACAAATATGTCACAGATACCCCAAACGATTACATAATTGTTTTCAAGTAAATGCACAATTATGGTTCTACTACAATCATTAGATTATAATAGTTGATTATCAACATGGTGTTAGTTTATAAAGAGAATATACCTGGCTTTGTGCTTACACTCCACCTGTACATTCAGATTTGGGCTACAACACTGACAGGTAAAACGTCCGGAGATCTCCTGAAAGGTGGTTTGGTGCATAATGGTGAAGACCTAACTGACTTTGCCATCAGGAGTTAAACTGCTATTATATCAATAGCAGTGCTCTTGATCTCACATGTAGTTACAGACAGAGGCACAGTTTCTCACCTCTGGTGTTGTGGAGTTGGGTCAGAGGCAGTGTATTTTGCTGGCAGAATTCCAGGTGAACTTCTCTGCCAGTTATCAGGGTCTGCTTCTGGAGCAGCACACTAGCAGTACTCTGACCACTTTTTCCTGCTGCTCTCAATGCCCAGTCGAAATCCTGACATACTCTATTGTACATGCATGTGATTCTCTCACACACAGTTCAATAATACATATTTTCCAAGCTTTACATTTCACACAGCTGAGGAGAAGCATAGGGACAAAATACGTTAGCCACCCAGCATTCCTATAAAATCTCATTTTATCTTTGAGGAAGCGTCTGCTGGTTTCTGTTGGTTCACCTGTGTTGCTCCAGAGTGAGGATGATCAGCAGAAACACTGCTGTGTTCCAGCACCTGCTCATTCTCTGTGGGTTTCATTTTCCTTTGCATTAAGTTTTCCCCTAGGAGCTGAAAGTATAGGTTGGTCTTTCTTAGTTATTTGTAGCTTATTTCTACTTGGATTTCAAGAAATGGGGAAACAGTGCTCAATAATCACCAGAAGTCACCAGAAAGAAAAATCCTTTGTGAGTTCTCTTGATCTAGGAAAATTTAAATTGCATGCAATATATTGCTGCACAGCTTAATTTTTATGGTTATTTTTAATTACAGGTAATGGGCAAGTGCCACTGTCAAGAAACTGTGGATAAAAATAGCACTGGGACTAAATTATACGAAGAGGGATTGCGGCACACCACTGGTACCTGAAGTTGCAACTGCCATTGGGTGTTTCTTCTAAGGAAGAAGTATTTAAGTTTCGCCACTTGAAGCTTTGCCCTTGTTTAAGAGCTGATTTCCCACAAAAAAGGAAATTCACAAAATGAAAAAAACCTCAGACACGACAGCTGTGGAAGAGCCGGAAGCAGTGTTACTAGAAATTTGCTGAGCGATAACAGCAGAAGAGTGGGGTGCTTGGGGTAGGCGTGTTTGGTTTTATCATTTCACTGACGGGAACTGGGGCACTTCTCATGCTGCTCTCATCTCTGTAGTTATCTGCATGCTTCAATTTGTTCTTTCTGGGCGCTGAGGAGAGCTTCTCCATGATGAGGAGAGTTGTGCTATGTTTGCTACCACTGCCTGAATGTGAAAGAAGCACGTAAAATCTCTCAGGGGCTATTTGCCTGGGCTGGGAGCTGGAGTAAACTCAGTAGTACTACTGCAGTGAACCATGCTGTGCACTGGAGCTGTTTCCATG
The DNA here is from genome assembly GCA_013397565.1 of Ptilonorhynchus violaceus. Classification (NCBI taxonomy): domain Eukaryota; kingdom Metazoa; phylum Chordata; class Aves; order Passeriformes; family Ptilonorhynchidae; genus Ptilonorhynchus; species Ptilonorhynchus violaceus. Next base: position 59,718 of record VZRJ01013423.1, on the reverse strand, counting down.
CCGGGCATAATTAGTGCAGATCAGGTAGAAAGTTGTGTTTTGTGTTAATTACTGACTTGTGAAGTGCATTTGGCCAGGGGATTTTCTTTTTTTTTTTCCCAAGTTGAAAATAGTTGTGGTTATATTAGGGCTGTGTAAACTTTCTCGGATTTCTCTGATCTGTAAAAATTAATTCTGTTGGCTTGTGTGTCCACAGATGTTAGGAAGGCCCTCTTTGCCATGGATTTAGTGGTTTGCTTGTATAAACCAGCAAGACAGGACGCTTGTATAAACCAGCAAGACAGGACACAGGCATTCAAAATGGTGCTTTACTGACAGTGAATGCTGTGGAGGGGGAAGAAGAGAGGAGTAAAGATGCAAGCCTTCCAGAAGTGGCTTTCCTGCATAGATCTACTATCCCCAGAAAGCAGGACCAAATGGGTCAGTAGTTCCAGGCAGACTGTCTTGCAGTATGGACTTTACTAACTGGCAGTTTTAAAAACTCTGGCGTGGAACATTGCACAGTCTCTGAATATAGCTCATTTGGAATCGATTTTATGTTGGATGGTCGTTTGTTTGGCTTTTCTTTTCTTAGTAACTGCTGTTCACCTAGACTTGCTTCACAAAAATCTGGGACATGGCACAGTCCCATCCAAAACTGGAGGAGCATCCAGCTCAGATGCTGAAGCAAAAACTTCAAATACGTTGTTTGGGACACACAGACTGAAAATCAAAACCAGACATGATTTCCTATTTAAAATTTCTGCAGACCTTTAATGATTCAGTGTAGATTTTAGTATCTGTTTGTATCATATATGAGGTTTAGCTTAAATTGTTTTCAAACAAGCCCAAAAATTTAAGACAAACACGGTGTTAAACAAACAACTTGTCCATTCCATTTTTTTTCTTGTATTGTTTATTATTCCAGACACAAACACTGTAGTGAAGGTTACAAAATCACTTAGGACATATCAAGCAATCATAATCTAATCACAGTGGAATAGCTGGGCAGTGGTGTTCATCAGTTAAACAAATCAAACAGCATTTTCACTTGCACATTCAAATAAAAATGCTATAGACACAAAGGTCTTGTCTGAAGGGCAGAAAAAAAAGGTGTGTTGGAGTTTTTTTTTGTACAAATGAGCAAAACAAGACTAAATTCCTCAGAAAAATTCAGAGATTATAGAAACAAACACACAAATCATTTTAGTACACTGCGTTCTTTTTCAGTTTCTTCGTTACACACAGAGTTATCATGCTTGTCTTTACATAACTAATGGGCATCTACATTCATTTTTCTCAAATATGTTTCCTTTCAATATAACCTGCTGCACTGTGTAAATCAAGAAAGCAACATTTTCTCTTCCTCAGATTCTCTCCTGCACCTTTTATTCTGGCTTGAGGCAAAAATTTATGTAACTCTTTGATTTTGGGAAGAAGTAGTTTTTGCAAAATTACTAATGATCCCTAGTAGAATGTAGTTCAAATAATATTTGATTGGGTCTCCAGCAAGGATGTAGTGCTTACTTTAATGACGTCTTCAAAACAAATAGTGCAAGCCCCACCTACTATGAAGACCATCTTCTTTCAGGATATACAGTGCCTTTGGCATTCATTAAAGTGCACTTGTACTTGCAGAGTAAATGTTTAAACGTTTGATGGTAGCCCTGTCTATATTTAGAGTACGGTTTGTGGATGCATATTTAGCACGTAAATGAATTGTTGACATTTGCATTTAAAAAAAATCTATTTGGATAGTGCTTTTCTCATCAGTTAAAATACTGATTTAACATTTTCAAATACCTTTCTTTTGTGCTGTATCTTAAGTCACTTTCTCTCTCCCCCATCACAGTGACATTTGACGGACATGATACTGTAGACAGTGCAGAATACTTGGTGAGAGGTTTGGGGGGACTGCAGGGGACCATGCTGAGATGTTGTCTTTCTGTGTGGGTGGGTACTGTGGACTCTTTACCTTAATAGTGGGAGGATCAGGGGGCAGGAGGCACAGCCAGCAGTGTGTCTGGGAGCAGGTACTGCTCCCTCCTGTGCTGGTGCTGTGCCAGCCGACTGTCCTGCTCAGTGAGAAGCCTGCCATCCCGTCCTGCAGAGCTGTTCTGAGACAGAAACAAGATCTGCTGCTGCCACACAATTTGGAGAGTGTTGTTTTCTGTGATTGTTTCCTTCCTAGGGGCATTTCTAAGGGTTTGTCTCAATTTTAATTGATTTTGCTTAACTGTATTAAAGTTCTGTATACCACTATTAGCAAGTCCTCTCATCCTGGGAGACAGTGATATTGCAGCAGAAGAAGCTATGATGGTGAAGGGAAGTGACTTGCCCAGGGTTACAAAGCTGGTGTCAGACTATGTGAATTTGGACTCTGCAAACCATCTCCTCCCACTGAGGATGGCCAAGCAGAGATTGCATCTGTACCTTAGGAACAACATTACTTTCCACGCAGCATGGCTGGGATCTGGGCTGAATACACCCCGGTGATACACTTTGCTTCAGGCCCATTTTGCCAGGGGGTGAGTTTCCTTCCTAATGTGATCACCTCTGTTCTGCTTGACGTGTCTTTTAAATCAAAAGAGGTAGGCAGAATGAGGTTCCTCTTGTGGCATGAAGATGCCAGTTTCAAACTTGGCAGAAAATGTCTTGTGCCTCAAACTCTAAAGAAAAATAATTTTGCAGCTGTTTCAAGAGATTAGAGCAAACGTTTTCTGGGAATAAATATTTAAATGTGGCATTTCAAATGAAACCTAGAATGTACTTTTAGACAATTTTATCTTTTGTCTTCCCATTTGGAAAACACATTTTCTCGGTGGTATTAACTGCAGTTGCATGCAAATCACTGGACTGGTATTGACTTCCATTTACTGAAGATGTTTGGATTAATACTCATGGAGTAGCTGAAAGTGTGGCTTGTTTTATTTTGTTGTGATCTATATTGTTAAGATTTGCCTGGATAGCTATATTTGCAGATTTCCCTTATTTGTGTATATGTTTAAAGGTACATTACTTGTCTAGCTGAAATGGGGAAAAACCCTACAGGGCAGAAGCACTTTTCTGGCAGGATCTAACCGTATAATAAACCAGGTCTTTTCGTGTTGCAGGGTTGTCACCACAAATCGTTCCCCTTGCTGACACAGCAGCACTAGCAAAAGTTTTGATGCACAGTGTAGATCCAGCCCTTTCTTTCCCTCTCCTGCTCTCTGTGTGAAGCAGTAGATCAGCTCATATCACATTGAAGTCAGTCAGACCTGAGCTCTGGCATCTGTCAGATTTCTACCAGTTTTACTGGATCCAGCTGTCAGAAAAAGGCAATTAGTTATTCTTAAGTGGTTAAATGACAACCGTAGTCATTTGTCCCACCTGCTGTATGAAGCTTTATGTTTAGGAAAAATTATTTAATTCATCTGTTCTGCATAGCATAGATAAATCTGGGCTGTAAGTACTGCTGGTGCTGTGCAATTGCCACAGGACGGATGATGCAATGTTCTTAGGGAATCCTTACTGGCGAACTCATGCCATGAAAGGAAGAAAAGGTTAAATGGGGATGCCTCACCCCTGGTCCCAGGAAAATCATGGAAAAGATCCTCTACAGGCTATGGTAAGGCACATGGAGGACAGGGAAGTGATTTGGGACAGCCAGCACGACTTCACCAAGGGCAAGTCCTGCTTGACCAACCCAGTAGCCTTCTATGATGGAGTGACTCCATCAGTGGACAAGAGAAGGGATGGAGACGTCATTTATCTGGACTTCTATAAAAACTTTGCATGGTTCCTCACAACATCCTTCTCTCTAAATTGGAGAGAGATGGATTTGATGCGTGGACTGTTTGCTGTCTGAGATATAGATTGGACAGTCACTTTCAGTGCGTAGTGGTCAATGTTTCAGAGTCCCAAAGGAGATTAGTGACAAGTGGTGTCCTTCAGGAGTCTGCATTGGGACCAGTGGTATTTTATCTCTTCATCAGTGACATAGGGAGACTGAGTGCACTCTCAACAAATTTGCAGGTGACACCAAGCTGAGTGGTGTGATTGACACACCTGAAGGATGGGATGGCATCCAGAGGGACCTGGACAAGCTCAAGAGTTGGGCTGATGGAAATCTCATGAGGTTTAACAAGACCAAGTGCAAGGTGCTGCAGCTTGGATTGTACCAACACAGGCTGGGGGGTGAACAGATCGAGAGCAGCCCTGAGGAGAAAGACTTTGGAGTGCTGGTGGATGAGAGGCTGAACATGACCCAGCAATGTGCACTCACAGCACAGAAACCCAATTGTGTCCTGAGCTGCATCCAAAGCAGCATGGCCAGCAGGGTAAGGGCTGGGATTCTGCCCCTCTGCTCCCTTGTGCCCCTACCTAGAGTGCTGCATCCAGCTCTGGGGCCCCCAATATAAGAAGGACATGCATGGCCCTGTTGCAGCAGGTTCAGAAGAAGGGTCACAGAAATGATCAGAGGGCTGGAGCACCTTCACTATGAGGAAAGGCTGACAGATTTGGCATTGGTCCACCTGGAAAAGAGAAGGCTCTGGGGAGACCTTATTGTGGCCTTTCAGTACTTGAAGGGGGCATATATGAAAAATGGGGTCAAGCTTTCCAGCGGGTCCTGTAGCAATAGGCCAAGGAGTAATGTTTTTAAACTAAAGGAGGGTAGATTTATATAAGTCATAGGGAAGAAATTTTTTACTGGGAGAGTAGTAAAACACTGGAACAGGTGGCCCAGAGAGGTGGCAGATGCCCCATCCCTGGGATCATTCGAGGTCAGATTGGATGGGGCTCTGAGCAAGTTGAAGGTGTCCCTGCTCATTTCAGGGGAGTTGATGACCTTTGAAGATCCTTTCCAACCCAGAATATTATATTATGTTGTGATTCTGTGCTTTGTTATTTTCTAATACAAGCATTGAAAACACTGAAACCTGCCTTGAATATGAAAAGTTCAATCTTTTCAGAAAGTATTTGGGGGACTAGATTTCCCAGCCCATTGCTGTGTCAGACATAGCAAATCTAATTCATGCACATTTTACAGGCACTTTCCTGAAAGGTAAAAAATGGTGGAGAGAGGTTTTCTGTTGTGTATTGCATCTGGCTGAACACTTGCAGATTGATAAAAATCTTCCCCTTGGAGGTGACATTGCATTTCAGACTTTTTGTCTGCTTCTGCTTTGAAGGTAACTCTTCACACCTGTTTTATTTAAAATTGAGATATTGCTCTGGGAAACATTAGAACGTAAAGGTTTATTCTAACTCCTGAAATGTAATCCATTTGCTTTTAGCCATCAGTTGAATCCTGCTGCCCACTGGGTAGAGGTAACGAACGTGGTGATGAACCTTACAGTAGAAAATGAGTATCGTGGTGCCAGACCATTTGTACTCCCGCCCCCTTTTTCAGAAATTCCTATTCCAAGTAGTTTCCTGTTGCGTCCTTTGTTTTCTGAACCCTGACATGGAGTTCACTATAGGATATATTCTGTTATCAGAGGTTGGTTTGCTCTCTACAGGAAAAAAGTGAAATAGGATATTTTCCTGTGGACCAATTCTGTCCTGGTCTGTCAGTGTTTGATAGGTTTCATTCCTGGGAACTATGCTGCTTTGGAGGAAGGTAGCTGCAAGCTGGTTTGGGCTCTGGGGGACCTTCTCCAACCTTGCCTGCAGAAAGAGTTAACGGAGGCTGTGCTCCTTTCTGGACCATCTCAAACTGTGCAGGAAATGATTCCTCTCCCCCTTGTATGCAGCTCTCTGATGAAGGTAGTGGGCTGTTGTTTTCCTGGTACTGTTTAGTTGCTGAGAGATCTTGATAACGGGGAAGGATAAGGGAAACCTCAGAAATAATAACGCCATAGCAATAATAACAATAACAACAACAATAATAAAAAAATCTTCCCAAATCTTCTACTCTTTCTCTTCTAATATAACAAAAAGTCTCATGGTAGTTTGTTTCCTGATTTTTCAAGAAATAACTATTGGTTTGATGCTTATGGCTCTTTGTACTTATGGCTCTTTGTACATGCTACTGTATGGTTTCTAGTGTTCTTTCTGGTATGCAATCATTTATCATGATCACATTTTCAGTTTTAATTCTCTTATTTTTACACTGATTCATAAAGACACCTGTACTTGTATGTTCTGTTTCAAGTCTCTACCTGCATCCTCTTTTCCGTACAAAGGCTAGATTACATCTTGATGGCACTGAAGTAAAAACTAATTTGTTTCTACTTTCCATTTGAGCAAAACCAGCTCAAATGTGGTCATACTGTTCTCTAGTTCTGTATTAGGGAAAAAATATAGTTATTAGCTTTCGGGGCAGGCAGTTTAAAATAAAATGTGTATAATTAAGGTCAGCAATGAGTCAGCCTGTGACAGTCAGGCTGTGATTCAGCTGTGATGCCCCATGCCTTGCAGAGTGCAGCCCAATGCTCTAGCTATCCCTTTCTGTAGCTGCCAAGCTGTGCTCATGTCGGGGTGAGGGCAGTGCATAGCTATGTGTGCTGGCTGTGTCTATATTTGTAAGCTATACAGTGTAACCAATGTTCCCAGGCATTGAGACCTGGCAATCTATACTCTTAAATTGTTAAAACACTTGGATTTTCAACCCCTGCCAGACAGAGCTCTCCTAAACAATTGCCAGGCACTTATTTGGAATTTAGTGTGGGCCAGGGCCCACATCCAGCAGGCAGTTTATATCCAGCCACTCTCTTCTGGAAAGAAGGGAGGTTTAATAGTATGGCCCCAGGTTACTCTGTGCCAAAGAATGGCCATTCACATGCTCGATTTACTCGAATAGCTGCAGCTACTGTCTTTTGCCCTTTGCTGATGAACAGGCAGGCCAGATACTGGAGGCAAAGTGTCAGGAGATCTGACAGCTACTCTCAGAGCATGTTCCTTAGCAGGAATGCATGCACCACAGCTCTCTAATTAGTCAGTGAGATTAAGGAAAAGCAGTTTGACTTCCTCATAAAATCCAAAATAAAGATCAGGCAGGGATAGGGAAGCGTCTGTTCCCGTTTTAGACACAGCAACCATTGCCACAGAGTCTGGTGGGACACAGCGGCTCCTTGGCAGACACGGGGAAGTGCCCTGCAGAGGAGTCAGCCCCGTGGGCCCTCTGTGCAGGGCAGCATGTGGTGGGACCTCGCCAAGGGGTCACCGTGCTGGCCTCTCAGAGCAGGGGCAGTGCACAGGCACGCGGGTACGGCAGGCAGGATCACCGTGCTGGAGCGGACTTTGGCTGTGCTGGACATTCAGCAGCGGGAATGGGAATGTCAGGAGGTTTTAATGACATCACTGCCATCACCAGCCTTTCTTGTGAGTGTGCTACCTGCCTCCCTGTGTCTGGGCAGACCAAGCGTCTTTCCTCCCCCTTTCCAGTGCCGTTTTGTTGACAGTGATCTCTGATGGGTGTCCTATACACTGAGGTCACAGTCAGCCCATTTGCTTTAATGAACGTTGCTGAATACCATCTTCCTGTGTCCTTTTCTGAACACATTTATCAACCTGTTTCCCATGGTGAAATGGTTTTCTTTCGGGTTTTCTCTTGCTCAGCAGCAGAGGGAAGATCTATGCATGCATCAGAATTTCCCTCTCTTCCAAATGAAATATGAGCACTGGTGAAAACCCTTTGCCTTGTAGAAGTCCATTGTACAGGTATAAACACAGGATAAATACATGGCACAACCCTTTGGTTTGGATGGGTTTTATTTGTGTCCTGTCCACAACAGAGAGTATTCCTGGTGTAAAGGGGCAACATCAAGAGTAATGTGGCAGTGAATGGTAGGCCTTGTGGTTAAAATTCCATTTACAGTGTTTGTATGTCTGAGAGGAATGAAAAAAAAAAGAAACAGAAGGCTGCTTTGGGTATTCCAGTACAACTTGGAAAATAAGCAGGCTTCTCACTTCCTACCCAAAACAAACAAACAAACAAAAATACCTGCAAAAATAAAGGGGTTTTCTATGAGATGCCACAGAAAACCGGTCTTACTTTTTGGAAGCTGAGCTATTTAAATCAAATTGCTTTCACGTAGCTATGTATGACACTGCTAATAAATGACAGAAAAAACCCATCCTGAGTTAATTTCACATTTATATAGTTTATAAATGCCAGTAATGGTTTGAGTTGCAAAGCTCTTGCTGTTGTCAGCTGTTTGTTCCCCAGTACATAAATCTAATTATAATTAGAAATGGATATTTAACACGTGTTTTTTTATCTCATGTACACTTCAACACAACTGTAAAATCTTGGTTTTCTGTAATACTTTGTTCCAGGAACATATTGTTCTTTGAACACCTTCATCATAATTAATTGGTCACTTACTGATGTGATAGAATTTCATAGTGCTTAGAAATGGGGTAAATCATCAATAAGTTTTGAAAGAACTTGATTAAATAACCTATCTGTTGTAAAAATTTACTTAATATGTTAATATGCTTTTCCCAGTGGTTGATTGTTTTTTCTGTTTTTTCGCAGTTATCTGAATGTTTCTAGCTACAGAAACACTCAGTCTACTGCAAGTTAGAGAACATAAATACAGTCTGCTGGAAAAAAATAGCCTGTGAACAGGTACTGTCATGGGAAGGAATGGAATGTGGATCTTCTCCTATATGGACTGAAAGAGGGTATATTCCAACTCCAACAGTCTCACTTCTTATAAAAGGATATCTTCAATGTAACCTATTGTTTGTCTTCTTTTTTTTTTTAATCTTTTCTCTTTTTCATTCTTCAGCCAATATCAGAAGACACACCTTTTGTGTGTGTTTTTGCCAGCCCCAACACTGAACTCTAGCCTTCAATGGTTGTCTTGCAGATATCACTGGTATAGGGACTACGGAAGGAAATATTTTTGGTGGTTTGTTTGGTTTGTTTTTTTGTTGGTTTTGTTGGTTTTTTTTTTGTGTTTTTTTTCCCCTTCCTTCATTTACACTGTCCTGAGTGCCCAGTATCAAGCAGTGGCCTTCCTAATGTGACATCACTTCATTGACAGTGTATGTGCTGAGGAACACCAACAAACAAATCAGCCAAACACTGGCTCAGGGTGTACCCACTTATTCTTCAGTCTTTACAGTACTGAGAGCATTGAGCTTTTGAGGTGATCTAGTGCAGCTGGAGAGTTAACCTGTTTGCCCATTTTGGGAATCCAGATACAGTACTATATGCCTTCACTGGCCATCAAAATACTACAGTCAAGGACAGGGGCAAGCAGAAAGCTCAGTGACGGTGCTCTGTTACAAAAAAAATGGAGCAGCATGGCTTTGTTTCATTTTTTTCTTAAAATAAACATGCTTTTATTTGTGTGTGCCTGCTACATCCTGAGTAAAACTGAAGGCTTTTTAAAAATAAGGTAAATATATTAGACTGCTCTTCAAGAGGGTATTTATTCATAAATTGCTAAAAGCTTTTAGACAGAAACAGTACTAAGCTACTAATGACTTTTCAGAATTCTCCTGTGACATTTTTCTTGGTAATATTTTTCCCTCTCTCATTTTTTCCTCTCCAAAGTGCAGCACATTATTGGAGAAGTCCCCTTGACACTATACCTCTACTATCCTTGGGAGACTGTCTCACAAATGGAAACTGTTGGCCTTGTTTTGGCTGTGCTGCAGTCCAGCACCGCTGCAGAAGCACTTCTAAAGGTGGCCACTCAAAGGCACAGTCCCTCTCCCTGTGTTTTAAGCATCACAACATGCAGACTAGTGTCCCAGTTTAGGGTGCTCCATGCAGAGGGAAGGGGAACTGTGAAGTTGAGTTTTTGTCTTACCTCTAAACAGGGGAAGAGAAAGTAGAGCTCTAAGGACTAGTGCACTTACCTTTGAGCAAAGGAAGAGGAAAGATGGTGAAAAAGAGCATTTTATCTCAGAGTGCAGATTTTGAGCTATTTATAACCACTCCAGGAGTGGATAAGCAAAAGAGCATGATAAGACTCTAAAAAACTCTGCTCCAGGTGCTGTGATAATAAAACCCCAAACAGGATGTGTGGCAAATACAGGGAAAAAAAACCAAACCAAACCAACAAACCACAAACTAAAGGCAAAAAGGTAAGTTAAAGAGGTAACAGTTCCTGCCAGAAGAGATAGGAGTGCACAGGACCCTCTTAGAAAGCAAGTTTTATGGACTAGAAAAGGCTTTGAAGGAAACACTATAAAAAGGAGGGGGAAAAAAAAACAAATAAAAAAGTCTTTGTTTGATTTTTAAGTCCCGTAAGCAGTAACCACATCCTCTCTCTTGCCCAGCTGCTTTTCTTTAACTGCCCAGCCAGTGCAGCTCATATGGGCAGTGCTCACATTGAGAGTGAGAACCTCTCACTTGGCCATAATGAGGAAACACTTCCTCCTGACCTTTCTCTTTGTGTATTTTCATAATTTATGGCTGCAGAGTTTGTTCAGCTGTTAGGTTAGGGTCCACGCCCCACCTTCTAGTCCAGTTATGTCTTAAATTTGGCAGACCAAGAGCAGACCTGATGCATGCAAGCAGCCAGGACAGTGAACATTGCACTCCCCATCCACCCACAGAGGTGGGTTTGAGGATAAGAAGAAAAACAGTCCTTAGAGCTGAGTTGTGTGCTGGCCTTGAGAGGTACAGTGAGAGCCTATGAAAGCTTTCTAATTGCCAAAATTGTTAAAGGCAATATGCCACAATATCCCATCTGCTTCCTTAGAAGTGTCTGGATGGTGGAAAGGACCAAAATCAGGCCATGGGTGCAGGTGTCGTGGGTGATGGCAAACACTTCAAAGATGAGGGTCTGCCTTGGGGGAGGGAGGGTCTGCTGGAAGCAGCATCCTCTGGACAGCCTCTGTTCACCCTGGCAGCTTAGCATTCACCCTGGGAGCAGCAATGCAAGTGCTGGGTTTGTATTTTTGGGACTCTCAGAGGTTTTATCCCAGGTACGAGAGAGAGAGAGATCAGCTGTAGATCTCGCAAAAAATATCCCTCAAGGACAGGACCCTGCTTCCTTGGATTGAAGCTAGGGATTGCTCTAATCAGTAGAAGAAGCCAGTGCCATTTTGTTGCCTTGAATAAGTCTTCAGCAAGCAATGTTATTTTGCAGGTGAATTGCCTTAAAATTCTTCCCTCCTTTGCTCTGTTGAGAACTGAATTGGCTACCCTATTGCAGCTAACTTTTTAGGGGATTACACAAATGCTTATTAATGCAATCAGAGAAATTGTCTGAAGGGCAACAAAATTAGATGACATATCTATTTACAGAAATGTATGGGAACTTCACACCTTAGAGCATCTTTTAGGGGAAAAAATATAGAACCCTCTTGTTCTTCCTACTTAGCTCATTTTACTTTCTTACGAATTTTTCTTTTTGCCTCTTTGTAATTTTCCCTTTCCCCTACTTTATGATAATATTGGGTCTGATTATCTTCCTAAATAATAGTTTTAATATACAACTAAGTAAAAGGTTTTTTCTGAGTTGTCAAGAAATGGGCAAGATTGAAACCAAATTATCCAGGAACCATATGAAGAAAGCTACGTAGTTCCCAGTGTTGCCCTCTTGCTTGTCAGTTTAATTCCATTTAAGTGTTCGTTTCAGGATCTGCTGTGTATGTAGATTGCCTACCTTTGTGGGGAGGGGGAGGAGTGCTGTTGTTCAAAGCCAGTATATTGGGCAATGTGGGTGGAAAAACCATCACAACACATCCAGTTCCCTACCAAGATGAGAAGGAGAGGGTCACTGCAAATATCACAGAAGGAGCTTGCTGCTTATATGAGACAAAAGAGAACCAGCTGGGAAGCTGGAGCTTGGAGGGTGCAAGTGGCAGATCTAATTGATGTGGCATTGCAAAAAGGCAAATGCCTACATGAACAATGGCTCGTGCCTTGGTCGATGTCAGAGAGTTGCATCAGTGTTAGCACTAGTGGGAAATACGCAGCTAATTTCTTTTGTTATGGGACTGAATCAAAGTCTACAGAAGGCTGGGCTTTAAATCCAGAGAAAATGCCATTATTTATAGGGGAGTGGGGTGCAACTGACAGCATGAAAGTGTCCTCACAGGTTATCCAAGCATTGCTGATAGAAAAGTGGCTGTCATGCCCTCTGTACAGGGTAACCTTTATCTCAGATGTGCTTTTGTTAAACAGTAATTGCAGATGAAACAAAACCAGACCTCTGCATTCTCCTCTCTTTATCCATTGGTTCTGTTACATGCCCGAACAGGTAAAACAGTGCTTAGCAAGCTGGCTGCACTTTGATTTTGCTGCACTTATCCAGGATCTGAGAAAACACATAACAGTTTCGACTGCAAGGGTCAGTTGCATATTTCTGGGAATAGTGCTTTGGTTTTAAAATGGAGCGTTTCCAAGTGGGTCAAGCAAAAATATCTTTGATGGAGCAAACCATTTGCAGATACATTTGTGACTGGAATTTATTCACTGAAATTTAAGGTTTTGAATAAAGTGTGTGGGATAATAGTAAAATACTAGTTAAAATTCAAAATGTGATCAAGTTTCACAAATTAATAACATCCTGAAAACTTTTGCTTCTCACTGACTCACTTTTTTTTTAATGTAACAAGCTCCTCTTTGATATTGGAATAAAACCCACAAAACCCCACAAAACCCCACTAATATTTAGCCTTGCTGAATAATCTTCCCACATAAGAGGGGAATTTTTCTTGTGGTTTTTCAATAGATACTCAGCCTGTTTTGTTTAAACACCTCTGCAAGTTTAAGTCTGAAGATTTTTCATGAGCTTGCAGGTGGTTTAGAAAAGGCAGTGCTCTGCTTTTAGTTTTCTTTTTCTGGTTTAAGATAAAAAAGAGTCTAGGATATTTTTTTAACTAGCTTTCTTGTAACTAAGAAGAGGTTTGTGTGAGAAATAAAGAACATCAAAAGCAAGCAGAAGCAGAGTGGGACAATCTCCTTTCTCGCCCGGCTGGTGACGCTGTGCCTGATGCACCCCAGGACATGGTTGGCCCTCTTGGCTGCATGGCTGACTCATGTTCAACTTGCCCTTGACCAGAACTCCAGGTCCCTTTCTACTCCACTGCTCTCCGGTGGCTTGTTCCCCAGTCATTCCATAAATCCAGGGTTGCACCATCCCAAGTGCAGAATCTGGCACTTGTTTTTGTTAAACTTCATACATTTGGGGATTGCCCAGTCCTCTGATTTGTCGAGGCCTCTCTGCAGGGCCTCTCTGCCTTCAAGCGAGTCTGCAGTTCCTCCCACTTTAGTGTCGTTGTCTAACTTACTGTACCTTTGAGTGCTACGTCCAAGTCATTTATGAAGATTTCAAGAGACCTGGGCTGAGGATGGAGCCCTGTGGAAGCCCACTAGTGTCAGGTCACCATTCTGATGTCATTCACTGTAACCCTTTGTGCTCAACCTGTGAGCCAGTTGCTCTCCCACCCCATGAGGTGTTTATCCAGCTGTGTGCTGGATTTTGTCCAGAAGGATCCCGAGAGAGACAGCATTGAAAGCTTTATTGAAATCCAAAAAGATTACATCAACTGGCTTGCCTTGATCAACTGAGAGGTTACCTTGTCATAAAAGCAAATTGAGTTGTCAAGCAGGACTTTCATGAAGCTGTGCTGGCTGTGACTGATGACTGTGTTGTCTTTCAGGTGTTTTTCAATAACTACCAGAATTATCTTCTCCATGATTTTATCAGGCACTGAAGTGAGGCTGCTCTCCTTGTGTTGAAGCTTTTCTGGCAGTTTCACTTCTGTCACCAGAGATATTTGAACTCATGGTTTTTGTGTTCACTGTGACCAAGACAGTCAACAACCACCACTTCACTTATGAGACCTTCTCTATTAAAAAGTAGCAAATCAAGGAGGGCAGCTTTGCTGGCTGGGTTCCTTAGCATGTGTACCATGAAGTTATCATATGCTTTAGAAATGTTACCATGTGTTTTAGAAATCTCCTGGACCTGTTTGTACCAGCTGTGTGGTGCTACAGCTAAACATACGGCAAGTTGAAGGCCCTCATAAGGACAAAGGCCATTGATTTAGAAGCATCCTTTAGTTCCTTAAAGAATAATTGATCGGTATTGTTGTCTTGGCTGGGTGGCCTATAGTAAACTCCCAGTTTACTGTCCTACTGGCTGTCTGCTGATGTGCACTCACATATTTGTGCAACCTGGAGCTTTATCTCACTTTCAATAACACTTAAGATATGCTTCTGAGCACAAAAAATATTATTTATGCTGTTCATTTTCAAAGGAAAAATGCCATCAAAAGTGCACAAACTTTGATCAGTCTGTGAATTGCTGTGTGGTTTTGTAAGGGGCCATATAAAAATAATGTTTACAGAATGGTTAGAGTTTCTGTAAGTTCTTTATTTTATGCTGTATAGGTTATGTGGAACTATTTTTCTTTCTTTCTTTTTTTTTTTTTTTTTTTAATGGACTGAATCAGTTTCATTTGAGAAACAATGGTCCCAGGAAGAAGACTCATCCTTATAACCTGCATCCCAGGTCTTTAACTCTCAGAAACTACAAAACTGAGGAGTATCAAAGCAGTAGGGGCCTGTTACGCCTCAACTCTTCTAAGTCCTCTGATGCCTTCCTTGGAGCATTCCCAAGGCGAATTAAAGTGAACTATTCATACAGCAGGCTACAGTCTTCAAGGCATGATAGTGTAACAATGTAATTTAGACATTTCCCAGGACCTCTGCCATCCCCCCCAGGAGTTAGAAGGGGACCAGACTTCAGGGTGACATCACTTCGGCGCCTCCCATGTGAAGGAGTAGGGCAAGAGAAGTTAGGGGATTTCTGTGCTCACTGATCTGTGCAAGTATCCCGTCCCGCCTGGTTGGTCTTCCTATCATACCCTCCTTTGCAGTTTTATTTAAATTCTACTGCTTCCTTAGCTAGAAAGTGCCATCCAGCTGGAACAGATCAGGTATACAGACACACACCACTTGCCCAGCCCCTCTGCAAGTCCTATATTCTGCTATACGATTTTGGTCTGTTGAAAGATGGGAGTTGCTCTGGCCCCTTTGTAAGTGTCTTCATGCCACAGCCGTTTGCAGAGCTGTGAGACAGTAACTTTAGCATAAACAGTGAAAGATGTTGCAGGGATTAAACAAAATCAATAGTATATGCTGCATAAGGACAGAGTGACATCTGCAGAGCCTGATTTAGTTCAAGCAGTGTATTCATATTTTTGTAAACACTGGGCTCAGTCAAGTGGGTTTTTTTCTGCTGAACTATACTTATATATAGCACTTCTTCTTGTGGCCCTTCCCCTCACCCCCAAGTGCCGTTCAGAAGAACTGGAGTGTTGGCACCTTGCTCCAGGATTTTATTAGCTGTGCTTAGCAATGGCAGATGCCTATCACCAGCTTGCTCCCGTGTTGGATCAACATGATTCCAGGCAAATATAAGAGATGCCTGTAAAAGAAAGCAGCTGCATTAAGAAGTGTGCACAGCTCTATCAAGTTTTAGAAGAATGTCCGAGATGAGGCACTTGTCCTTTTTACAGATTAGATGAAAAAGCATTTTCTGCCAAGATTCGTATGACAGTCTTTTGCTTCACAGTCTGTAGGGCTCTGAAATGTTAGCTGGCATTTTGCCATGGTCATGAAATGTGGCTTGTCCTTATTAATTCAGTGTTCAAGGACAAGAAAGTACAATTTCTTGGTTTCACAGGTCACCGGAAGAAAAAGGTACTTTGCTCTGAAAAATGAAAGGAGTTTTGGTCTTCCGGGAGATGCCTTGAGGGTGCCATGTATTTGCAGATGTAGAGCTAGGAGGAATTTCCCTTCTCTGTAGTTAGTACGATAGTAAACTTTTCAATGACCTGCATTAATAAACCCTCAAAGCTGTTTGTTACAAAAAAATTTCCATTGATCAGCATCTTCAAAGACAAGAAATTCAAAGATTATGACTGACTCTGCTCTTGAGTGAATCTTTTGCTGAAAGTTTGAAGCATAATGCAATTCTAGCTACCATAAAGTAACACTTAATTCCAAGGGCTAACTCACTATCTTTAATCAGATGTAATGAAATCTTGCTCTTTCAAGAAGTGCATGTAAGTTGCTGGATCCTTGGCTTGTGCATATCAAAGAACATCTGTAGCAGAGGAGTAGGGACATTGTCTGCTTTTTGCCTTCAGAAGAAGACAGTTGAACAAACCTAAATAATGGATCATGCCTGGCATTTCTGAGGGCTGATCCTCAAGTGTTTATTCTTCTGGATGCATTCTACCATTGTAATACATTTTTATTATTAATTAAGTAATACGATATTAGTAAATATGTAGTTAAGAGTGTCCAAGCCCTTCAACTGTAAATCCTGTCACAGTTTGTTATAGAATTTTTTAAAAGGGTTTGGCTGATTCCTCCTCCTTATGCTTAAAGGTAAAACTGGTGCTGTCAAAGTTTCAGCACTGGAAGTCAGAAGTTAGATTACATCCATATGTTGGTGGCACTTTCGCTGAAGTTATTTGCTTTTTTCAGTCTGTATGGAAGCTTCCTGCAGACCCATATTAAATGCAGAGACCAAGGATTACACCTACTAAGAAAGGATTGCGTGCAAAAGGAAGCCAAGTTTTGTAGAGTAGGGACAAAAAACTTACTGCGTGTTAAAATTAATACTTCAAAAGTCTGAAGTGCTATCCAAATGAAGAAAATAAAAAGTAACATAAACCCTGACAGGTTAAGTATATGAATACAAGTATCTATCCAAAAATGAGTTTGAGAAACAGTTAACAGACATAATAAATATTTCCTCAAATGCAGCAAGAACAGGAAGCCTGCCAGAGAGTTTGTAGGGTCAATAGATGATACAGGTATCAAAGGGTGACTTAGGTAAGAAAAAGCTGCTGTAGAACAAGTAAATAAAGTCTTTTTAAAGTAGAAGAAGCCAGAGAGATTCCCATGTTGGAGCTTTTCTTTGTGAGAGACTCATGGAATGACTGTACCAAAATTAAAATTACGGAGCAGCAAATGAACAGTAACACAGTGCTAGAAGCACATGGCATGGACTTAAGAGTTTTAGAGGTATTCAATGGTGAAACATGTCAGTGATTAACATTGGTGTGTAACCACTTGCTTTGCACTGCTTTGATAGTTGGTAAATGTGACACCAGACTTTAAAATGCATTCCAGCTGAGGTCCTGAGGTCCCAGGGAGATAGGGGCATGTAAGAATAAAGTCCATAGTAGAAAAAACTGGTAGAAATGGTATGAAAAAAATGGAAAGAGTGAACACAGACAAGTATGACATATTTGCAAAGAGTTAATAGTAACTTGTGCAAGGGGAAGTCCTACTTCCATAACCCATATGTTCTTTGAAGTGATTTGCCAAAACATGTTAGCTATGAGAGACCATTTGGTATAAACTATCTGGATTTCTGAAAAGCTTTTGGTGAGATTCCTTCACCATGGTCTTTGAAGTGCACTAGATAAACAGTCTAGATGTACCAGGGAAGGCAAAGATAAAAAATAAGCTGAAAGGTAGTAATGAGACTGGGAGGCAGAGCTTTCCTGCTGGAGCAGGAACAGCAATGGAACTCCATGAGGAGTCTGTGCTAGGATCTGGGATGTCCATGTTCAGTAGTACTCATGACCGTCCTTAATAAAATAATGACCACAAGTGGGAAGAGGATATTCTGCTACAAAAAATTCTGACCTAACATAGTACTGCTACTTCATTGTTAAGGCAGGAAGCAGCTCTTCTCCATTGCATGTCTAGGGAGTTTTAGCTGCTTACATAGGTATTTAAATTAGATGTCTAAAAGACAGATGTTATGAACTTCCACTACGCTTCTCAATATACGCTTTGAATGTCGGGTGCCTGGAAGGTAAAGAGTGGGTGTTCATGAGTCTTAAAAAGGCTCCTTGAATCTCTGTGTAAATGTTTTCTTAGAATGAGTGGTGCAACTATCCCTTCATGTGCGGATCACTAATGGATGTATCCAAAGGGACACTGTCTTTACAGATTCCTGATGTAGGGCATATCACACCACTCAGTCAGCAGCCAGGTGGAGTTATTTTAGGCTGCTTTATAAGATATGTACAAATTCATAGTTTTACATTAATTGGTAACAAAGGATTTTATGGAGCTCTGACCTGTGACCCTTTAATGCTGAAGACTGGCTCATGAGCATGCGTTACCAATCACAGTGCTTTCTGGTGGGGACTTTGGTAGCTAAAGTTCTGGTTTTGTGCCAAGGAATCCACTTGGCTCATTCCAGGTGTCTGCAGTGCCAGTTTGTCTTGCTCTTTGTTTGATTCAGTTTTTTGTTCTGCTCTTAATCTTTGCTGGTGGGATACTTGTTCTGGAATCCCTCCAGATGGCAAGTATGGACTCATCATGGGAAGTCCTAGCATCATGCTGCAAAAAATGCTGAACAGGACTGTGATGTTATTTCTTGTTATCTTGGACAGAGAGATACAGAACAACTGCTCTTGAGATTACAGCATCCCAAGGAGACCTGGGCAAGCAGAAGTGCTCTAGCAGGTCCAACCAAGAGCAGCAATGACTGAAGTCAGTCCATACTGCTCAGCTTGCAACACCCTGGTCTTCAGTGAGTGCTTCATATTTCCTCAGGACATTTTGCTCCAGAGGTGAGGTTAATTTTGTATATGCTATTTTGCCTTCACAAACTTCTCATGGGTGCATTAACAAAATACAGTTCTGGTGCTTTTTGTTGACATTTCTGCTTCTCACAGTATTTTGAGGACCGGTTCATTATCATGCTAGATTTTCAAACTGAGATGAATCTATCTGTGATGAACATACACAGAGTATGCAAGAAAGGACACTAACAAGTTGAGGTTTTTTCTGACTTTATATTAGTGGATATCAGCATGGAAAATCATGAAGTTGAATAACACTAAGAATTTTGAGTTGTGGAAGAGCTGAAGACAGTAGGCTACTCTACTGCAACAACAAAGATATCAGTGGAATTAAAACCATAAACTCCTCTATTGATTGTGTTTGTGTGTAGATATTATATGACACACAATTACGTAACAGTAGCAGTTATTTACAAAATTGTAGCCACACTTGGAACAGATGTGGCATTTGAAGTAAATTGTTTAACAAAACAAACTGTCCCTGCAAAGCCAGAAATATTAATATTGTAATGATGTTCTTATTGGATAAGCTATTGCATATAGATGACACACAAATGTTGCAACAGATACACTCTGGTTTTCTGTCAGTAACACAGAGCATGAAGAGCAGTCACAAATTTTCCTGCAAAAACTTTATTTCTATTAAAAAGTGGTCCGCATCTTCATAAAACTCCAAGGTATTTGTAGTGGTATATAGTTAGTGGGCTCCTTCAGGTTCTAGGTTCAGTTCATATTTCTGCCATGGACTATTTCACAACACCACAGTTGACTTTTAAAAAATTCCTCATGCTATTCTGAGGACCACTGAAACAAAACAGAGCTTCTGACATCACTTTGTTGAATGTTTAAATCAGAGCTGTCCACTTTTGAACATCTCACCCATAGTGTTTGTGCATGGCTTCTTTATTTGAGTATCTAATTGCAATATTTACTTTCCTCTACTCCAGATCTCTGTCTGTCTGTCCATCTGTCTCTCTCTCTCCATCTCTCTCTCCCTCCCTCCCCCTCCTCCAGAGTTTAGGAGACCTTAAAGGACCTTTAAAAATCTAAGCCCTCTCAAAGTTTGCACCTTCTTCCACTGAGATGGTGTAAAACTGGGTATCTAATACCCATGAGGATCTAGCTGAACCCTGCAGGGCTAGGGACAGTCTTTACGGTGTTGTGTGTCACAAAGGCTCTTCAGCGGCACTGCAAGACTCTTGCATGGGTCTTTAAATATAATGACAACAGTCCAGGAGTAGTTTTTTTGATTCTCTTCTCAAGTGGTTGCTACTTGCTCCTGTACAAATGACTAACACTGATCTTTGATACTCACTTTAAGTTTGTTTCACTACTAGAAGGACAATAACTCTTCCTATGAGAGAAATAAATACTGTGATACTTCAGTAATGGAGAGGATGACTTCTGATTCACCTTTCCAAAAATTCTCAGCAGGTTTGACAGGAAGAACTTATATTCTTTGAGCCATGATGTTACAGTGAGTCACTAAACAGCAGCTTCAGGAAGTCATGGGGAAGAGTGATTTGGTAGTGACATAATTATGGGAAATGCTTGGCAGAGAGAGTTGTTTGTACCAGGGGTAAAAGTGCAAATCTGAAGAAAGGAGGGTGACAAAAAGCCATGAAAAGAAAGGTAAAAAAATCATCAGTCCTCTAAAACAATTTTTACCAACTAACAAAGGTTTGCAGTATAGTTTAAATTTACTTTGCATTGAGCCTTTCTACCATGACTTTTCTATTTATTTCACCAGGGATTTCAAATGCAATTTTTTCCTGTGTAGAGTCAGACCAATGTGTGAGCACATGTACAGAAGAGATGGAAAGATCAGCTTAACTGACATCCTGATAAACAGCTCAGCTGCTTAATTGGAAGCATGTTATGCAACATACTGCATGTCGTATCTTTGACTCTCATTAGTGAGATCATGGGGTATTTACTCTGTTTACATCTCAGATTGGTCTTGCCTGCCTCTCTAACAATTCTGAATAGACACTTGCAAATGTATTTTCTTCTTTGTGGCTACGTGATTGTTAGATTAACCAAACCTATTTAAACAAATTTTTTGCTTTAGGCAAAAGTTTTCAAACTGAATGGCCTTAGGTAAGGTTTAAATGCAGGGCACTGGTCTGCAGGTGTTTCTGCAGTTTTTAAGGCAGAGAAGCCTGAGTAGGTCTAGCTGAGATCATTTAAAGCATCACTGCTCCTAGCTGCTATTCACACCTTTTCAAGTACTGTTCACCACCTCCTTTGCACAGGCATCAGATAAAGTATGCGGCTGTTTTGAGCTTCAAGAGTCCTGTAACTGCACAACCCAACTAGATCAACAGCTTAAATGTTGCAACATGCTGCAAACTGGAGTGGTTGAAATACAAGCAAAAATCCTGACTTTCCTGGTCTTCCTATGGGAATAGTAGCAGAATCCCTTAGCCTAGTGTAGTGTATCAGTGCAGTTAAGTGGAGAGATTTATTTAGCACAACTCTCTTCTGCTACCAGTTCCCCTCCATCCACCCAAGTAATTTTAATATAGAAAATGAAGAGGTTGAGGGAACATCTGGAAGAACGTTTCCCTATTTACACTGCTACAAGTGCAACAAAACTGTCTCCATGAGATGTGGCTAGTGGAGGAGGCCTTCCTGCAAATGGGTGTTGCTGTTTATGGTGATTCAGGCAGCAGGAAACTACCTGTGGTGCCTTCAGAGTGTGCAACACCAGACCAGCATGTCCCCAGGGGTACCGCTCCATTTGCACATGTGTCCCTGGGCTTGTGGTGTGGCCTGGGGTGCTGCTTCTCTCCCTGTCTGGAGACTAAGGACTTCATGTAGCTGGCATGAGACCACGGGGAGATTGGGCCATCATTATATCTGTTTATGTTCTTACATAATAAAGGAATCCAAACTTGTGTAGGATAGTGAGGACAGGGAAGGTGTCTTTCACTTGTCATGTTGAGTGTGGGAGTGTTACATATGTTAATATGGCTCTGTTTGAGCTGCTGTGTGTACTGTTGAGTTCAGTGTTCAGAAAATTACAAGAACAAACATCTTATTGGCCAGTTAATAAGTTCCTGTCCTGTGTGACTTCTGCCTCTAAGAAGCACCACAGAAATGAGAAGGTGTACAAGGAACATCCTATGATAGATAATATTAACATCATGGGATAGATATTAAAATGATGCTGGGGGAAAAAAGCTATTTTATGATAGCTTGTCCTTTATGTATTCCTTTGTGTTTGATTTACATTAAAGCTGCATATGATAAAAAAAGCTCTGTGGGACTTAAAATAAAAAGCAATATAGAGACTTGTGTTCTTGCCAGGTCTCTGCACATTGCTCCTTAGTGATGATACTAGAGTATTTTCCAAACAGCTAGCTGAGCTCTACCTATTTTCTATTTCTGAGAAAAAATTTTGGTTAAACAAGTACTATTATTAAAGATACTTTCTTCTTAGACGTACATTACTGATCAAATGTGATTGCGGCATAGGAAAAGGTAGCCTGGGTTCTATCCTTCTAACTATAAAGAACTTCCAGGAAAAGATACCAGGTCCTATTTGTTGACAGAGAGCCCCAGGCTGTAGTGTCAGCTATAGGTTAGGGTTACACTGAAGCAGTTGTTGCTGCCCTCTCATCCGTGCTAGAAAGCCAGTACAACACCGCAGCAGATGAGGTCAGATATGTAGATCAGCTAGATCCAGCCCATTCAAATTCCTCATTCTTTTGTCTGTGAATTTGAGTGAAGGTGCCTTTGGAAATAGCGGTTTCCTGCTCTCTGGCTAAGTTCCCCATCAAATAAATAGTGAGGTCCTGGAAGTGTAGCAAAGTGAAATTTTCATGTATCTTTGCTAACTCTTGATAATTTAACACAGCTGAATCCACTGTGCTCTCACACAAAGAAGTTCTGAATCTAAACAGCAATGCTAGGGGTTTTTTTCCAGCCACTATAGCATTGCCATGGATTTAGCAACTTACTTGTGTTAATAAAACATGTGAATAAACAACTATTACATCCCAAGCAAATGACTCAATCAGAGAGCAACATTTTCTCTGCTAGTGTTTCATCAGATTTCTAATGAGAGCTGGTGTCTAAATGATGGTTTTCTGTAACACCTTCCTGAAGAAGGAAAAGAAGAACTGAATATCAAATGCAGTGATTAACCACAGCAGGGTACACCAAAAAAAATACCCTGCCAAACAGTGATGCAAGATTTGCATGAATTTGCAGCTTGTATGGCAGTCAGAACCCGACTGTAGGAAATTTGATAGCTGATATCTGAGGAGGAGAATACGAAGATGGGTTTGTTTTGTAAACCTACCTAGTGGCTATCTGTCTGTTCTCCCTTCTCCTGTGCCCTCCTTCATGTACACACACACAAGACATGTGACAGTATGATCAAACGTGTTTAGCAGTCTGTGGACTACCTTGCCGTGCTATGCTGGTCACCACATTCCTATCCTGTTACCTTACAGACTTACTGAAAGCCTTTCCAGCCTTATCAGCTAACAAGTGAAATGAGTAACACACATCTGGCTCATCTATGCTCTATGGAGTTCAGTGTGCCCAGCCTGGGCAAAGCTAGAAATGCCTTCTCAGATGTCTAAGTGGGAAATGGAAGGAACTCTCCTTGAAGCCAAAGTGCTCTATGGAGCAGCAATTGTTGAGGGTCACATCTTCTTTGCAACACGGACGACAGTTGATGTTGTGTGATGAGGCTGAACCCTGAATGTATATTTTGTTTGGTCCTTCAAAGTGCCTGATGCATCTTACTTTCTCTTGCAGTTGCATGACGTCATTGTCCTAATTTTGGCAAAACCATTGCTGAGGTCAAATCAGAAACTGGAATCATAGTAGATAGGATTTCAATGTTGAACTGTTTAAATTATGCCCAAAGGTTTGTAAACTTGGATTGTCTACTTTAGCTCTCTCTAAGGCTGATTTTAACACATTTATGCAAGTAGAGTGCTCTTAATTCAGTATACAGTTCCTCTGGGTCAGAGGTTGTTTCAGTAAGCTTACTGTACATGATATTAGGGATTATTTATGGTGTCAAGATTCATCCCTATTAAGGTGTTTATGGGAATCACAGCAGGCTAGATGCCTGCAATAATGAAATGAGAACTTCAGTGCATCCTGTTGCTTGCCCTGTGATTGTGTTAAAGGCTGCTGAGAACTCAGGGTGCATCAGGCAGGACCATGGCTTTGTGTTTGAGTACGTCTGTCTTGCTCCCCAGCAGGCTGGATCTGAGTGTGCATGTTTATTGTGTTGGATTCCTTAATGAACAGAGGTCTATTTTTGTGTCTGTAGTACAGCAGTGTTTGGGCCCAGTTTTGGGGAATCCAGGTCCTTACTGCTAAAATACTGACAGTAGTAACCAGGTTTCTCTGGAACCCCTCAGTAACACTTTTGCAGTTAAAATTTTCAACAGAGGACAGTCACCCACCTCTACAAGATGACATGTGGTTCACAGACTCTCTCTCTTTTGTAGAAGCACTAAATATCCTTCTGTGTCATACCATAGACACATACTTGGAGAACAAGAGAAGGCTTTTAAACTCCTAGTTTTTCCAGCCAATTTGAGCAATTATGTCTTGGGCCTTTGCTATGCTGACGTAAAGTGTCCTTTCTCATTTCATTTCTTGATACCTTCATACAATAAAAGATATCTCGCAGTTTTGGCTGGCCAGTTACTGTACAGAGAGCAGGGAGGTATTTATCTTGCTAGCTGGCAGTCTGGTGGCTTCAGAGGTTTCCTGATTCACTCTCAGGGATTTAAACCTGTTCGTCTTCAAAGCTTAACAGTAAGTGTTCAATAACGTGACAATTTATTGGATTTGAGCTTTACTCCAAGTTGTGTAACAGGCAAAACGAAAGTTCAGGGCTTAACTAGGGGTTTGGCTCTGAAAAAGATTCATTAGAAACTCTTGTTTACATAATGGAGGCTTCCAGGACTAACTTCCCTGTAAATACAGTGTGATCAGAAAGCTCTCCAGCTCAGGAATGGCTACTTTCCAATCCCGCTCCACAATGTGGAGTGCCAGTACTCTGTCCTTCAGCTCTGGCTTAATGCTCTGCGGGCATGAGAGGTCAAAAAAAGAGAAGGCCAGTTGCAAGAGAGCTCTGTTTTGGCGGGTGGACATGGGAGGCTGGGATTTCATTCCCTCCATGCAGTCATCCTGTGCTATCTGACATGCTAATGAGCCTTGTCTGGGGGCCTCCCTGTTGCTTCCAGAAGGGCACAGAGGTCTTGCACCATCTGTCAGCCTATTCAGACATCTCAGAGAGCCCCCAAAGCCTAAAAAATTGTTAGGTAACTATGCTTCTGTAACAAGATCCACCCAGAGTGTGTAAGGTGCCTTCTGAAGTTTGAAGGTCTAACATGTCCTTGTTTACACAGAGCCACAAAAAATTAGCAACTTACTCTATATGCACTTGAACTTAGATTATGTCTGTACTGTATTTTTTATGCACTAACACAAACCTGCAGCACATGCACATGCTCACAGGCCCTTTTAAGGCTAGCACATAATGAATGCTTGTCACAGGTGCAGTAATTTTTGACACTTAAAACCAATTTGCAAAGATAAAATACATCTAAAGCCAACAAAATACTTTCTGTATATAACTCTTCTAATGAAATAATTCATAACCATAAAATACTTTCAAATACAAATGAATGCAGCATTTTACCTCCATGGCTGAGAAAATGTTGAGCTTTGAAATCTAGCTATTTCTCTCTCTCTTTCTTTTTTTTTTTTCTTCTACGATAATGCAATTTTGCAAAGTGTGTTTCTTAGCAGTATAAAAAATGATTTATCTTTTTGAGGCCAACAGAATGAGGGGGCTTCTTTGCAGAGTGTCTGTATCCTGACAGTAGGAATGGAGTTATGAAAGACCTTACAACCCATAATTACCAGTAAAATCACTTTCATTCTCCTCAAACTAGTTGCATCGAATATGAATATCACAAAATGCAACACATTTGTTTTGGGAGAAATGATGGGAGAAAACAGGTGGCGGCAGTGATTTCTGCTGTAAGTTAACAAATACACAAAGTCCTGTGAAACTTCATGAGGATATGCAAAACTAATGGATTATAATAAAAAAGCTACAAGATACCTTGCCCAGTAATCAATCAGTATCCAGGCACTGTGCATGAACAATGAATGGTTAGATTTGAAGCAGAGCTGAGAAACCTTCTCTGTGAGATCTTATATGTGTTTTTCTTCTATAGTCTGCATCATTGCTCACAAACACTTTTCTTCTTACTGTTAAATTCTGACAAAAGAAAAGCCGACAGAATGAAAACTTCATAAATGCCCAGTGATTCGTACGATTATTTTCCTCTCAGTACATGCCATATCTGACTGGGGTACTAAATCCCACCTGCCTTTAGACTGTATCCTACCAGAGCCCATTGCCAGGGTGAGAGTGCGGTAGTTATGCTGTGCTGGTGACGCTGGTCAGCACTGGCTTGTGTGTGCTTACAGGAGAAGCATAAAAACTACGAATTGTGAAATTAAGTGTGAATCCATTTAATCTGTTAACTGCTAAATGTATATTAGCAGGGTAATCTCAATAAAATAAGCCTTGCTGCCACACCTTAGAGGACCAGTGTTCCTCAGCAAATACAGTGGATATCGCTTTAATTACGTGTCCTCGCCAAAGTGCTGCAGCATGGTTTGTTGCATTTGGTGTGCATGCTTATGGCAGCCTTCACCTTCCTCCGGTTCTTTCTGTCGCTCTGTCACAAGCAAATATCTCTTTCCTTCATTCCTGAGGGCATACACAGATTGAAAGGGTTGCAAAATAGTCCTGCTTTAGTTCAGCTTTTCCATCTGGTGGCTAGGAATAGGATTGTTGACATCATTTTACAGTTAAGAGACTCCTGAAGAAAATGGCCATCCTGCCCTATAGAACTGGGTGCCGATTATGCATATGAAAAGCTTTTTGTGCAAAAGTACATTGGTTTTTATAAGGAAGGGTGTTCAGATTCATCACACTTTGGAAGAAGGAGACAAACAGTACACTACCAGTTTAACAAACAGGGAAAATGCATACTTTTGTCTATTACTTGCATCAAATGACAGAATTTAGTAGAGTTAACAAATGTCATGAGTAATGCCTTATTAATTCATTCAATTTTTAGGTGGGTAAGTGGATTGATTCAGCTGATTTAACCTGCTGAACTTCTCATTTCATTCATGAGAAGGCAGGGGCCAAGTTTTGTGTAAGAAGATCCACAGCATGTGACCCATCCCCGAGCATACCTGCTCCCTCTTCTCTTCTGACAAAACAATGTGTTAACAGCAGGAAAGAGTCAGCGTATAAAGCTTGGGTATAGAATTATAAGGACTATTTAGTTTGCAGTAGTGTGCTTGGCTTTCTAAGTGATCAAAACCTTTCATTTCAGTGAAGAACACGAAGAAGTCTGAAGTGACTAGCCTTTGAAAATCAAGCCATTTGTTCCAGTTTCAAATGCTGTTAATATTCTTCCATGCTAATGGCGTTTCTTCTTTAGCTACCTGATAGAAGAGCCAGGAATATATATAGCATTTTCCTTTGGTGCAACCACTATCAATGGGACCCATTGTTCCAAAATGGATGATTTCTGCTTTATCAGCTACCCTGCAAATAAATGGTGAGTGGGGTTGCAGAGTTACAACTGGGAAATTATTTCCTTGGCACATATCCAAAATTAACACTTTAGTAACCATTTTCTTCTTCTCTAAACTGTCTTGGGTTTATGAATGGGCATTTTGCATTTACTTTTAAAACAGGTGAAAATGGGGCAGTCAGACAAAGGTATCTAACTAATCACCATGAATTTTTAACTCAGGATAACATTGCACTATTGATGTGAAAATGACAGCTTAAAGGATTTTTTTTTTTTAAGACAAGCGTGGGTATAAAAGTAAAGAATGTTTCCAAAGAGGTACCAGCTCTTCTGTCCCTAGGAAGAAATCTTTGCACTCTCAGGGGCACCCCAGCTTTGCTGAACAGGGGGGTGTCTGCAACTACCCAGTGCCAGAGGAATGATGAGAGTGCCTCTGCCTTTGCAGGATGCCTTATAAAGATCATCACATTAGTAAAGAAGGGAAGAAATTCTGACAGGAGGAGGGGCAAAAAGAAGAAGAAAAGGAGCCCAGGCTTCACTGCCACAGGATCTAAGTCTCTTTTATCACGTGCATTTCCACTGACAGGGCCTGACTTGACTTGGTGCCTTGGCATGGGGAGCACCTTTGGCCCCATAACACTTGAAGAATTTTTAGTCCCTAAATTAAATGTTGAAGGAATACTTTGTTTTCTTCCTCACGGTATACTAGTGAACAAGCTGATATTATTGGTTCCCAGTTGTGTGTAGAAACTCTAGATTTTATATATAATAATAAAAGCAGGTGACAAGTACTCTTTAAATGACTGGTTCAAAAGAAAAATACTCATACCTTTGATGCATGCTCGTCAGGGAAATACAAGAGGATGTGTGGGGCCAGGTGGTATGGTTTTTTTTTTGACATAAAAGGCATACTGCTACTGGGAGGGGGAGCAAATATAGGGAGTCATGTTATATGCATGCATTTGAGTATTCACTGGCTTTTGATTCCTCTAAACATTTGCATTTTGCTTCTAGATTATAACATACATAAAACATCCCTGAAAAGTAGCACACAGTTTTTTTTATCATTTACACCAGCCCCCAAGTTTGGGACTTCCAGAGAAACTGGTGGCAGGGAGACATATCTGGATGACTGTGATGAGAACTACATTTACCCAGTACGGATTTCAGCCGAGAGAAGCTGTTCTTCTTGTGTGCCATGGACTGAGGCATGGGTGTTGAACCCAGCATGCCAGGGCAACACTGCAGGGGATAAGCAAGAGGGAATTTTGCTCACTCAGCCTTGCATGGGGCAGGAGCTGTGGCAGGAGGGCATTCCGTCTGCAGGGGCCAGAATATATCCCTACTGCAAAATCCAGCGGCTGCCCAGGAGAGAACGGGGTTTTCTTCTCTGGCCTGAGGATTTGCAAGGTGCATTGGGGCTCTGCTCCCACCTTCCTGTGGCTCCCTGGGATAGGACTGAGGGGACACAATGCTCCCTTCTAGTGCTGCTGTGCTTAAATTAGCCTCACTGGTGACTTCTGAGGGGACTTGCTGCCTTGTGAACATCACAGGGATGGTTCACGATGGCATTTGATTTGGGAACTTATTGCTACTTACTAATTTGCAAAATAAATCCCATTCTGGTGTATGGTTGCACTCAGTTTGTTATGAAATATTTCATTTTATGAGATTTAAAACATACAGATTTTTTGTTAAGATACCTGTTATGTTAGACAAAGAACTATTTTTGTTTCAATGAGGTACATCTATTTCACCTGCCATTTCAAGCTTGTTTAGTGCCTTTTCCCGGTGTAAAATGAGCTGCAGACATACATGAGACTCCTAAAGAAGCATTGCAAAACATCAAAATAACAGATCCTAGGGAGCACATGGAAACATCCTGCATTCAGTCCTCCCCCTAATTTTCCTTTAAGGGGTCTTTGCTGTCCACAAGATTTCTCTGTAAAGAACTATCAGGGCTAGATTCCACTTCTCTATGCAGGTGCCTAAATGAGGACCTGAGTTTAATAATTTCGATGAAGATGGAAATGTATTTCTTTCATCTGAACAACTTAGACTCAGTTGTCAAAGTGACAGCAAGTATTTCTGAAAGGATTTTACTGGGTTTCACCTGCATGACAAGAGATACCTCAGCCCAGACCATCTATGTTTGCAAGAAGGGAGTGGTTCATGTCAGACAGAAATGTGGATATGAGTAAGGCAGATACAGAGCTTCGCCAAGCCAGAACAAGAACAGTGGTGAGTGCCAGATGCCAGCCTTATGCACTATTGCACCATCTTAGGTGTTGCCAGCTGCTTCCCTGTTCGTGGCATGATGGGAGCAGCAATAGTTTGTTGGCTGTCACTCAATAAGACTGCGCTTTTATCACTAGCCAGGCCATAAGGTCAGAAATAACTTTTAAAATTCCTTGTACAGTAGTGCCAATGCTCATCCATTTTAGTGGTGCCACATCACAGGGATTACAAACCTAGTGGGCTCACGGCATTCTCCTTCTGCTCTGAATGAAGACAAGTCTCTTGCCTTGCTAGCCGTGTGGCTCCCCCAGGAAATGACAGGAAAGGCAGGGAAAATGTCATTTGCAGTCACGTTCTGCATATGGAGTGCAGGCACCATCTCTGTTTGCATGAGCCTGTTCCGCCGCACACCGTTTCCTCTGAGGAGGAGGCAGCACGACCAGCGAGGCAGCTTTTGGAGTCATGTGCACTACGTCAACAGCTCTCCCGGGCTTCTGTAAACATGGACATTTGGGCCCATTGCCATTCCTGGCAGAGCTTCCCAACTTCCTGCAGGACTCAGAGGGTCAGATTGCTATGAGTGCTTGTGCAACTCATGGAAAGCACCTGAATCAGACACACAGGCTGTTGTAAGTGCTTTGAAATCAGCTGACGTCTTCCTCCAGTCTCTTCACACACAACTTTTTTCTCTAATAGACAGTGATGTTAAGTAAGGGAAACAAGTGGTTACAGACCAGCCCAAGAGACCAACTCCAGATGAGCCTGGAATTGTTCTTATTTAAGTTCCCTGTCCTAGTGCTTGCACTGATTTCCTTGTGAGCACTCAGAGCCTTAGATCTGACCAGAACAAGGAGAAAATCCTTAATGTTATCCTAATTTCCTTTTGGCCTTGATCCTTTGGCCTAAAAAACAAACAAATGAATGAACAAACAAACAACCAAACAATCCCAAAAGACCCCACAGCAGAAAAAAAGGGAGTAGGAATATTTAGACTCTAAAGGCAAATGCAAAATTTTCTTTGCATGCTGGTCAAAAGGAGTTCTCTTTGGGGATATAGAGTCAGAAAACATCCAGAGAACGTTATCAAAGAGAGTGGCTTGAGGAAACTCACCTGCCACGTTTGATGTTGCTCGTCAAACGTTCAGTGGCCCTGTTTGAAGTGACAGGAAGTAGGGAAAAGCGTGATGTGACTGACAGGGACTGCAACCCGACACCTGCAGACCTGCAGGTACAGGGACCAGCAGCTGCCTGCCGTACCCTGTCTCGGCTTTCCATCTGGTCAGGAATTGCAGCCGAAGCTTTCCCATAAAACGCTGCTCTGGAATTCACGGCTGGAAGGGGGAATCCTGGAAAGGTGTTATTTCTGATTCAAAGCACCAGGGGGTGCTGAAAAAAATTCTGTCTAGGGCTGAGGGAAAGAAAAGGCTGTTAAGTGAAATCTCCGACCTAACGATCCACTGCCGCTGACTGCGTGTGCATTTAGGGAAAGCAAAACACCAAACTAATCTGCCACCCTGATATCTGCAAGGATTTCTGCCAAACAGGTGTCAGAAAAGGCCCCTCTAATGTAAATGTGACACAGCTACCAGCCGACATCTGCTGCAGTAAACGAGGGTTGTACTCAAAGTGTGGGCATGCATCAATTTGAAATCAAATCTCTGGAAGCTTGGAGCTTACACACTTGTGATTGGTTTGACTCTAGTTCATGAAATTTAGGGTACAGGGTTTCTTTTGCTAATGCTATGCCTAACATCACCGTTGAGGTACTGTGCAGAGGAGTATGAATGAAACCTGAAGGCTGTGAGTCTGCAGGTGTACATTCATTTTTATTATGCTTACAAGGTACTTGAATGAGATTATATTATGTGGCATATGTGGCTGCCTGCTTAACATTAGGAACTGCAGATAATTTAAGGTCATGCAAATATCTCGTAATAAAACCTTGCAAAGGGAAGCAGTGTTATTTTTAGCTTTTAGATAATAGCATGTGAAGCCTACTTATTTCCTTTTTTTTATTTTAATGTTCATGAGTGCATGCTTAACCCATGTAAAAAAGTGTCTTTTCAGGTCTTTTTTTTCCTTTTCTTTTCT
This sequence comes from Ptilonorhynchus violaceus, assembly GCA_013397565.1. Lineage (NCBI taxonomy): Eukaryota > Metazoa > Chordata > Aves > Passeriformes > Ptilonorhynchidae > Ptilonorhynchus > Ptilonorhynchus violaceus. Next base: position 28,276 of record VZRJ01013423.1, on the reverse strand, counting down.
TTTCTTCTTTTGCTTTGCTTTTGATGGGAATTTCCTTGTTCCCAAAATTATGTACTAGATTTCTAAAATAATGCCTGAGAAGAAAAGCTACTCTATAGGGTTATGATGGGCAAATTTGGAAGGAAGAGACAAAGATATATTTACTCACACTTATTATGTTTAAAGTCAGATTAAGAATCAGATTTTTAAAAGTGTTCAAAGCTCCAACCAATCTAAAAGTTTGGGAAGAGCAGCTTTAACAAAATTCTTGATCATCTCTGACATGACTAATCTTTCTACTTGGAAGTTTTTGGACTTATTGCTGCCAATAAATATTAATGCCAAAAAAATTTCTAGATCTGATTTCTTTCATAAAGATAAAAAATAGCTGATGGCTTAGCTCTTAAATTTTCAGATTGAGCTGTTAAGGGACTATTTATGCAGTCATTGAAAATAATTATAAGTGTGTGCTTGCATTGCTACTAGAAGTCTTATATGCCAAGGAGTAGTATCAACATGTTTCTGATTATTACATTAGAGAGTTAGTGCAGTGGAAATTAATGCATCTCCTGCCTGAGACCTCTGTGGCCACCTGGTGTAAGCCAATGTATGAGTTCAGGAATTATTACAGGACTCAGGGTATTAGCCTTGGGCTAAGAAGCCTGTCAGAGCATGACTGAATATTCCTTTAATTTTCTGTCTTTTAACAAAAGGCGTATTTCTGTGCAATCCGTCTGTAAGAGCAGGGCTTGTGCCTTTGACACATGTGAAATCTGCAGCTGTCAAAATCTTTCTTTCTTGTGAATTCCCAACTCGGGAAAAAGAGTAATGCTGAATTCTCTGTCACAAGATTGGGTATTTTGCTCTGATATGTAAGTCTGAGTAGTATTTTATTAGCTTACAGCACTTTTTAAAAATGTGTATGTATGCATTCTCTTTTGCCTGCAAGATGTCTGTGTCCTGTGACACTGATTTCATGGTGATTCACTTGCCCTGATGGTAAGTGATCACAGAGGCCCACAGGAACCTTAGATATGTGCCTCTAAATCAACACTCCCATACTGGTTGCTGGAAGCTTGGGAATATCTGCCCTGGTTCCTCCGGGTGCTCGCATCTGGTGCTGCAGTGAAACAGGGAGAGCACTGAGTTCACAACATCACTCCTAGGATGCCCAGACGAAAGCTGAGTTTTTGGCACAGAAATGTAATCTCTCCATACACACTTGTGTCTTCCCTGCATGTGATGATCATAGGCATGTGATGAATGGCAGCTCCATGTAGTAACTGCACTGACTGTTGCTTAATGCTTATTTGAACTGGGACTATGCCATAGTAAAAGTAAATTTTCCTCTCTGCAGTGAGGCAGATTATTTTAGAATTATACTATTAGTTTTTCTTTGATGTGGAATGCTAATTTAAAGAAAGCAAACAGCTTTAAGCACTAAAAATATAAATATGCTATTTTCAGGCATAGAACACCCTGTATCATAAAGCATCATTGACAGACCACTGACTTCACTTTGTGATCAGGTGATGGTTTTCCAGAAGGTTTTCCCTTCACTAAGCACTGTGATCTGCAGCCAAAGAGCTTCATTTCTTATATTGGAATGTTTGAAGGAGCTTGGCAATTTCAACTAGAGTTCAAATGACAATTTTCTGTGCCACATATTTGCATGCACGTTGCTGTTACTCCATGAGTAGGAGGCTTGAAGGAGCAGGGTGGCAGTGGGACAGGGTGGCAGCATGCCCTTCAGAGACGAGTGTGCTGGCAGATTGTCCAGGCCAGCTGGAGAGCACTCTCTGTACTCATCCCGGCATTCGGTTTCACAGGAGCTTAGAGAATAAACAAGCTCAAATCAAAACCAGGTTTTACTTATTTCTGCAACCTGCAGTGATGTTTCATTCTCTAAACGTGTTTTTGTTTCTGTTTTTGTTTCTTTTCATAAGTGCATTCCCCGTGGCCATGTGCTGTGGAGGGGTAAGGGGGCAGGTTGTCCCGCTGTTGGTACTGCAGCATAGGTGTGTGCATGGCAAACCATTATGTCTATTTCTAGACAGCTTGAAATGTGAGTTTGTACTTGAAATGCAGAGAAAAGAGTATTGTCTTTCTTCTCTGTGCAGTCAGTAAAAAATTATCAGATAGAATCATGGAACAGTTTGTGTTGAAAGAGACCTTAATGATCATCTAGTTCCAAACCACTACCATGGGCGGGGGTGCGTTCCACTAGGCCAGGTTGCTCAGAGCTCCATCTAACTTGACCTTGAACACCTCCAGGGATGGGACAGCCACTACTTCTCTGTGTGTGCCAGTGCCAGTGCCTCACCAGCATCACAGTAAAGAATTTCTTCTGAATCTTTTATCTAATCTAATCTAAATTAACCCTCTTTCACTGTAATAGGTTTTGTTGAATGTAATTTCTGAAGCCAATTATTTGTAATAAATACATAGCAAAATTGCAGAAGTTTCAATAAGCTTCAAAAAACTTCAAAAACTTCTAAAAACTTCAAAAAACTAAACACACTGTCAAAAAGTAACAGCTCTCTAAACTGACATGAATTCTAATTAACTGGGATTGTTGTATTAAGAGAAGACAATGCATCAATTTTTACATGTAAAATCTTGAAGAATGTGTAGTCAGTGTAAGTACAGCAGAGTGTGTTTAGTACTATCATTGTCAAAGACAAAGGTGATGCTGCTTCTGATTTGAAGGGATGTTTTTCAGGATTATTGTAAAGGAATCAATTTATCCAGCAACAAATGCAGTACTTCCTAGGACAAAAGGTGAGCATTATGACCACTAAAGGGTGCATGGTGTAGGTGCCGCAGGAAACCAGCCCTTGTGGGCCCTCACACCTGTGCCACACTCTGTTTACCTCATTACTTCCAGGTGCAATGTCAGCATCTGAATAGACAGAAATCTTTCCAGAATCAAGGTCTAGACCACAAAATGAAGAAGTTTTCCACATGCAGTTGACTCTGTGGGGAGAACACAAGTCAGATGACAGGACAGTTTCCAAACTGGCATCCGGCCAAGTTGCTGGAGTTAATAAACTTTGGCTGGAGAAGAAAAAAGCACTACAGGAACCTTTAAAGGAAGTTTTCATTCATTAATTGCCTAAATTCCCCTGCTGCTGCATGATGCCAGATGGTAGTGCTGAGGACAAGCCTGCCACGTGTTACCCGCATGCCACAGCCAGCCTGGCTGGTGCCTTCCGGAGGGAAGCCGCCCCTTCGCTCCATTTCTGAGGCAGCCATCAAAGCTGTTAAATGCTTCAGTTCATAAGCAGAGTTTCTGAGGTATGGACAGGCATTTTCCACTCAGTTTCCAAGGATGCTGGACCACCTGCTTCCCAGGAACAGAAAGCTTCTGTACCTGGCACATTAAGAGATGCAATTTTCTACCTTTGTGAAGGCACACTGGCAAAACATTGCTTTAATATTCAGATAAAAGGGGCAGCTATTTAGACAAACTAACATCTTGCAGGGCCTTGGTATTTTGCTCAGCCTGCCTATTTTTCTGTAGTCCAAACAGGAATGGCTACAAACCAAGATGCCTTTGTTTAATATTATTTGGGAAACGGGTGCATGAAAATTAAATATAACTAACACAAGGACATAAAAGTAGTTATCTAATAAAACCCAACTTGTGGTGTGAGCGAGTCCTGAATAGGTCCTCTGGCAAAATTTGAAGGAGGTGACAAGAAATCAATGTAATTTTTGTTTGCGTTTGTAATAATCTCACAAAGCTCACTGCTCCTGGCAACTACACTGATTTTTCTTGTGAGGTACACTGTGGTATTTCAGTTAGGTGGTAATTTTAGCACATGTGCAGACCAGTACTAGTGAAAAATAGAAATGACAGGCTGTTTTTTTAGGTTTGTTTTGTTTTTGTTAGTGTGCAAATGCACAAACAGAAAAAAAATTAAATATTGCCCTTGTTAGCAAAAACCGCACTCCTTTCTATACTGATGAAAAATGACCGTATGAATATATTCCTTGAAGTCTTACCACAGCAGATGAATTTCTAGTCTTGAAACTTTTAATTCCCCATTTGCGGAGAGGTAGAATATCTCAATTTGCTTCTTTTCAGAAGTGCGCCAGAACTGTTTTCAGGCTGTGTTTGATGTCTGTTTATCTACCAGTCTCCTAAAAAAGCACAATCCACTTCAACTGCACTGAGGTTTGCAAATGAGCACTCTGCATCATCAGGCCTGTTTTCAATTGACTTATGCTTTAGAGACACAGCCAGAAGGCACAGCTTTAAAGTCCCTAACCACATCAGAAGGAGAGGAAACACATGTACAAAGCCTCTAGCACCTTCTTGAGATGCACAGACTTGTGACAGTGTCAGATATCTTCCATTTTACACTCTGGTTCACCATCCCAATTTGGGTCAGTAGGTACGTATGATAAACAAAAATGTCACAAGGCTAGCTTGGCTCTCTTGAACTAATATGTTTTTGGGACTGTCCTGAAGTTAATGGGAAGATTTTTACATGGTGAGATGCTGAAATGCCTTTCGTGTGGTATGGGTTGTAGGGTAAGGAGAGGCTGATATGGGACCGAGAAAGTCAATGGATTGCAGTAGAGGTTAACTATATTTCGTCTGAGGATGACTTGATGTGAAACATGGGAAAAATACCCAAAGAAACAGCTTTTTTTAATATGTGATTGCAAGAGAGAGGGAGGAACTATTAAGGAACAGCAACATGCTAGTATTTTAGGTGAGAATGATTGGCAAAAGGCTGACTTAGGGGAGAGGTAGAACAATAATGCAAAGCCTGCAGGCTTTTAGAAAGCCAGACAATAGTGAGCTTGGAAGACATACAGAAAAGATCAGATAGAAAATACGTTTAAAGGGCAAAATAAAAATATTAATGAGAGTTAGTAATCCTATAAGACAAATATGATGAAAATGCAAGTTCAACTTATAGCAGTTTGGGAAGCTGGAAATTGTAGCAAGTAGATCAATCTAAATCTTTGATATAACGTTAGAGATATAAGAGATGCAAACATGTTCAGGCTACTAAGAATAGGTACAAGGGAAAAGCAGGAGGAGTTAGGCATGAATTGAAGATGGTCAAACATGGACTGAAGCGAGAGTACTGGGCAGTCTTCTGCAAAGGGCTGTGTTAGTAAGAGGCAGAGTGAGAGAAGCTGTAATCCATCACTGGAAGAAAAAGCTAGATGATGCTGACAAAGCTAAAATATCTGATGCTTGTTATGGTTTACTCTTTACCAGAAAGGCTAGCTGACTCTGCAGTAGAGAAGTAAGAGTTGAGGACAGGCTAAACCAGAAAACATTTAGCTAAGGAAGAGATTTCCAGTTTGTCTGGACTGACTTGAACCTGGAGGACTGGCTGTGGCCAGCCCAGAGCCGTACCTTCAGGAGCATCTGTCCTCATTGCAGGAAGGTAATGATAGTGCATAGCTTTAAAAAAACAAATGAGGAGGAGACTGACGTTATCAGCTCTGACTACAATTTCAATTCCTAGAAAAGTGCTGGAACAAATACTCGGACTGAAATACCAAGAACATAAATACGGGGATGAATAACAGACTAAATGAATGTTCTCAGGACAAACGATTTCAAATCTGTCTAATTTTCTGCCCTGACAGCATGACAGGCTGTGTGTACAGCAGTCAGTTTTCTTGATCTCTCAGTAGGACAGCTTGACAAGAAGGTGACATCCTGATAGACAAGCTGAGGGGACAGAACCTGGCAAAATTGCTCCAAAGTGAGTGCTCAGCTGATGGGAAGCCACGTTCAAAGTGTACTGATTAGCTATCTTGTGTTGAGACAGAAGAGTGTGATTTTGTTGCATCCTGCCCTGCTTTGCATTCTCCTCAGCATTTCTCCAAATCATTTGTAAAGTTGAGTAGAGAGCTTGTTGGATAGGTTCAAGTGGTATTCCAGTGAGAAAAGCCAGAGTTCCATCTAAGAATACGATTAGAGCTTGATATGATTGTGGTAAATTGGATATGATTTTGAAAAATAAGATACAGTTCATTAAGGGCACTGCAGCAGCAAACCTGTGGAAGGAGACATATGGAATAAATCTGGTATTAATTCCGCATGAGCAAAACCAGCTATAAAAAGTTCTTCAGAAAAGTCGTATCTTTTATAGCAGATCACACACTCAAGATGAGTCAATAATGTCATCCTGTTGTATAAAAGGTAAACATCACGTGGAGATATCTGACCATGTCTGTTAGTTGTAAGATGCATGACAATTGTGTTCAACCCTCAGGTGTCCTGATTTGGACACTGGACTTCCAGAAATAGATAATCATTTAAGTAAAATCAAAAGTAAAGAAATTAGAAGGGTCAAAGGTGTAGAAAATAACATGTGTGAGGACAAATTAATGGAACTGGAAACTGGAGAGTGAAAAAAGACTGAAGGGAGACTCAATAATGATCCTCAAGAATGTAAGATGTAGCTTCACAGAAGAGGGGATTTTTCTTCAGGCCTACTTATGCTAGAAAAGTTGTAGTAGAAGAATGACAGCAGGAACTACTCGCAAAGTCTTACTACCACTGTGAGACAATTAGCTGAGTGTACTAACACCTTGAGAGAGGAACTGCTTGGGGTATTTAAGAACATCACAAATCTCTTTACCCCTGGAAGAAGAGAGGAGATGGTCTGCAGGACCTCTTGGCATAGAATGAATACCTTTGAAACAAATGAAACAAAATTGTGTACTGGAGCTGTGGATTGACAGGTCAATATACATAGTTTCTTCATTATTGATGGCCCCCACACTGACAACATTTTTTTTTACATCACTTACAGTTTTTTTTCCTGTGTTAAGAATTTTCCTGCCATATGCCTCCTAAGAAAAGTAAAACAGACAGAAACATGTTCAGAGGTCTTTTATTTACCAGTTTAATCATCCTTCTTTCCATGTTTGGGGGCTAAATGGCCACCATATGAGTACGAGAATTTGTACTCCACAATGTCACCAGCAGTTTGCTGGAGGTTCCCTACTGACTGCAGGAGATAGTAAAACAGTCTACTGTTTTATGTATTCTTATAGAAAGACATACGTGAGATAATATGTATAATTGACTATGTGCTCAGAGCTATAAATTGCAAATTCGCTTACTAATAAATTTTCAGCTACTCTCATCTTTAAGATGAACCAGAAATTTTGCTATATATCTAGATACAGCTATTAATATTTATGTTGCCACATTGTCTCTAAGTTTCAACAAAAAGCACATACAGAAAAAGTACCCAACTTTTGGGGGACTAACATGTTCTGGACATTTCATGTGCTCTATCGCCAAGTCATCAAAGCACTGTGGGATTTGCACCTCTAGTGATTAAAAGTGCTCGATAACAGCAGGAGTCAATTTTCCATATGCTTTCAGAGCATCACTTCTGAAACTAGACTGCTTGCTTATCATATCTGATTTGTACAGATTTGGCTGTGCTACTCATGAGGGTGCACTAGGCTAAGACAGATATAGAGACTTATTTTTTTTTCTTAATTAGAGGACAAAATGTTGAGACTGATTTAGCCTGTTTTTCCAAGACATTCTCCACCTGAAAGAGCTCCACTCACCTCTGGCTCTTGCTGAGGAGATGGGAGATCAGTGTGAGCAGGGTCATGTTTATTTATGCTGAATTTAAACCACAGATAGCTTCTGTGTTCAAAACCATCAAGTTCCTGTCCATTCCAAGTCTGATGAATTTGACCCCACATCTCTCCTTTTTTTTTTAGGAAAAGTACAGAAAAGGGTCTATTAACCAGCAAGGAACTGCAGGTGTTTTCTCCCTGACTTTTACCCTCAACAGGAATTCTCCTTCCTTGTGAGCAGCCACGAGGATTCCTCCTGAATTGCATAATGTGTTACGCAGTCCTTGGTTCAGCTGACAACTAGGGTAAGGTCACTGGCAGGCTCCCAGTAGGGTTGCTTAGAGGAAGTCCTTGCTGTGCTAACACTGTTCCAAGCAGCCGCAGATTTAATTAGAAAATTTGCAAGGGACTTGTTATTTCCAGTGGCAGCTAATTAGCCCCATGAAGACTACTGTCAAGTAAAGTTGTTCTAAAGATACATTTCCTGTCACTTCAATAAGCACTGTTTAAAGTGTTGGACATGGCTACAGTTTTATTTACAAGCTATTGCATCTCTTGCAGTCATAGGGATGGTGTGGTAGGTGTGGCCTAGTGCATATGAAAAGTTTCTGTCTTCACCTCAGGTGTAGTAATGAGATATGTATATTAGATGAGCAAGATAATTGATCTTAGGGGCAACTGCAGCATGAGATGCAGCAAACAGGAAGAGTTTGGACTAAGCTGTCATACATTAAACAACCTTTCCCATCAAAGCCTGTGAATTTTATTGGTGCAATTAATTGCTTTGAAATACATGGCCTTGTTGTTATAAGTAAAATGAGGCCAATATTTGACCTAGACCTTGTGTTTTTGAGATGGATTTAAAACACGTAGCAACTTTGCACTTCCTGGTTCTAATGCGTTCAAGCCCAGTCCAAAGTCCAGTAATGTAAAGAGGTTCTTTTCTGTTATTGTCCTGTGGCTTACAACCAAAAACTAAAAAAAACACTATGCAAGCAAGAATATACACGTTCTCAAACAGAATTTACCTGTGCTGCATGAACTTTTCATTAAATACTTTGGCTTTTTGATCTAGGAAGAGCCCAAACCTGATCTACTTCCCATGACAGATCATAAGAGTTTGGTTCTGAACAGGGAGTCAGTCCTGCTGCAGCATGGGGGCTTAATCCTAAACCACTCATCTCCCTAAACTCCCCTCAGATAAACTTACACTGAAAAACAAAGAACACAGGCCAAAAAACATGTGAGTAGGAGTGGAGGTTAATGGTTGGGTGTACTTACTATTGCAGAGCAATCATAAAGCCTGGCTTGCACAAGAAAGTTGGCCTAGTAAATTTTAAGTTTGTCTCAAAATTTCCTTATAGGTGGCTAAATATGGAAATCTGCATTTTTTACTTTAGCTCTATTTACTGTTATCTTCGGTCATTTTGCTGAGCTGTTACATGATGTGGGTGATGTAATTGGAATTGCATCAGGATCACATGAGGCTGCAGATGTAACAGTGGCACACACTGTAGGAAAACAGAGCAGGACTGAGTCATGCTGTGCAATATCTTCTGCATGGGGATGGCAGGGCTGAGCACCAGTCACAAGTCTGGCCCTCCTGCAGCTCCAAGTCATCCTCCCTAAAGATCACACATACCCTTCCCAGTAGCTGGGCTGTCAGGGCTGTGAAATCCAAAGTGTCTCACGAATCATCAGCACTCAATCCACTCAAAAGTTAATTCCCTTTGAGGGCTCTGGGACTCTGAAAGAGCAGATGGTACGATGGGAACTTCCTGCTGCCATGGTTAGTACCCTCTTTTTCTATCAATATTAGTTTGCATCATAGTTCTTGTAAGAGTGTGGGGAAGTCCAGGGAGGGAATCGAGAACTTGGAGGACTTAGATCTGTGGAAGGAATGGGCTGGATGCAGGCTGAAAGGAGTTGCAGCAAACATTTATCTTGAAAGAGATATTCAAAGGGGGGAAAAAAGGAAGTGTGAATTCCTAAGATGGAAAGAAAATCACAATTCCACAATAAGCTTGGAAATTATCCAGTGGAATATGACAATAAAGTTCAAGGAATCATCTGAAGTATATCATATTTGTTATTAACTGTAAGAACAGTATTTTGTTATCTTATAGCACTGAGAGGAAGCATCAACACTTTACACACAATATCAGACACACATTTACTGAAGGCTGTTAAAGGAGTGCGCCATATCCTCACTGACACTGGGAGATGGCTGAGGAGGTGGTGGCCACAAAAAGCCCGTGCAGCTCCTTCACCAAGGCTGGGTTGATCCCAGACAGGAAGGCTCAGTCTCCCCTCAAAGAGCTTCCAACCTAAATTTCAGCCACAGCAACTGCAGGCAAATCATAAGGCAGGGATGAAGGATGCAAGTTTTGATGGAATAGGCATCATCCATCTGGGCAAGGTCAAGCCATAGTGGCTTGGTAAATCCTAAAAGGATAGATAAAATGATAGCTGTAACATTTGTAAACAGGAAAAGACCAAGTATTTCTGAAGCCATTAGTATCTTGCTAAGTTGGAGGAGGGAGAGCCAAGTCTGGTAAACATGAAAAGGAAAAATACTGACCTTTTTTTTTTTTAATAGAGAGGGCCCTTTTAGGAAAATGAAATTTCTTTCAAGGACATATGAGTTATGATGATCTGTGTGNATATCAGACACACATTTACTGAAGGCTGTTAAAGGAGTGCGCCATATCCTCACTGACACTGGGAGATGGCTGAGGAGGTGGTGGCCACAAAAAGCCCGTGCAGCTCCTTCACCAAGGCTGGGTTGATCCCAGACAGGAAGGCTCAGTCTCCCCTCAAAGAGCTTCCAACCTAAATTTCAGCCACAGCAACTGCAGGCAAATCATAAGGCAGGGATGAAGGATGCAAGTTTTGATGGAATAGGCATCATCCATCTGGGCAAGGTCAAGCCATAGTGGCTTGGTAAATCCTAAAAGGATAGATAAAATGATAGCTGTAACATTTGTAAACAGGAAAAGACCAAGTATTTCTGAAGCCATTAGTATCTTGCTAAGTTGGAGGAGGGAGAGCCAAGTCTGGTAAACATGAAAAGGAAAAATACTGACCTTTTTTTTTTTTAATAGAGAGGGCCCTTTTAGGAAAATGAAATTTCTTTCAAGGACATATGAGTTATGATGATCTGTGTGTTTGTGGGGTTTTTTGGTTTTTTTTTTTAGTGTTTTTTGTTTTGGTTTGTTTTGGTTTGTTTGGTCTTTTGTTTGTTTTTGTTTTTGCTAACAGCCTTTTAAAGCATATGGTTTTTTGTACTTTATAGATGACCTATTTTGAAAATTTTCTTAAGACATAATTAAAAGTGCAAATGTTAAAAATAAAACACATTTTGTGAATAAAAAAATAGTTAGGATTTTAATTTTAATTTTAATTGCTCTAGTTTGGTGTATTTTCCACACTATCAGTTCATGAACTTTTCAAGATTTTAATTTTTGCTTCCATTCCTGGCCAGGACACTTCTTGATGTTGCAAAATCTTAGTCCTATTGGCATGCAGTTGTCCTACTAGAAAATTTAGTTGTCTCTAACAACAGCATGAAATACTAGTACAGCACAAAATATTGTAACTGGCAACAAGAGAGTTACATAATGCAAAATTCTAGATTTCTGCTAGGGGAAAGGAGCACAAAGTGAGAATCTCTAGATTCAAAAATGATGGAAAAATCAGTTTAGTTTTGGATAGACTGGAGAGAATGTTTGAGTGAGAAGAGTGGGAACACACACACCCATGACTTGTCATCGAGAAATAAATCCTGTAAGGTGCTTGTTGCTGAAAAGTTTTCCTTTAAGGAATGTGCTATCAGACTACACGTTGTGGGAATTCTTGCACATCCTTCTGAAGCTGCTGCTAACAGCTGCCATCAAAAGGAGAAGGTGGAATGAATTCTTTTTCTCTATCAGGCTGAGTGTGGCCTATAATGAATAGAAAAAATACATATCATAAGGTGGACACTGCTTTTGAAATGGAGTAATTACTCTAGCGGCCCAAGGAACAAGTGTTTGGATGAAATTCAGCCCTTCAGTCTGGGCCTCCTGCAAGAGCAGCAGTCCTCCTTCTGTCTTTGTGTGGTCTCTTGCTCTCTCCTGCCAGAATGCATGGACTTTTTGTGATCAATCCATTAATCACTGCATATGCTGTACAATATTCTTATCAGCTTGAGAAGCAGCACAGCTTTTTCCAGGAATCACTTTGGAGGGGCCCCACATTTCACATGAAGTCTCCTAGTGCCAATATGCTCTGGTATGGAATGACATCAAACAAACTAGGGATTTCCTTGGAGTGTGTCCTGCAAACTTGAGGAGTTCTTGATGGCATCTGACATCCCATTTGCATTGAAGTTAACATTTTGATGATATTTTGCCTGGCTCTACCTTTATACGATTATAAGCCATAGATTTTAAGCTGTCTAAAAGAGATTAAACTGTTTTCCAACCAGCTGTTGCAGTCTGATGCTTGGCATATGGGTAATAGATAGGGTTACCAATTTGGAAATGTGTGTAAAAGTAGTAAACACCCTCTGTGAAAGACAGCGTAGAGAGATTGGTGAATTGCTCAGAAAACTAGGAGACACATGCTGTTTTTTGGTAACCACGAAAATTTTTCAAGAGGAACACTTACTTCTTGTTTTCAATTTCAATTTCCCCTTCATATAGCACCAGTATTGAGGGGGGTCCAAAAAAAAAAACCTGCTGCAGACACATAAGGCCACACCTATACCTTGCATAACTGATAAAGCACCTCCCAAACCAGTGGAAATCCACCACCTCACATGAAATGAAGATCTGCCGCTCAGTCAAGAGATTTCTCTGCTCTTGGAAGGGTTTCCTGGTCATTGTGTGTGTACTGGTTATTTAAAATACAGATGTGGCTCTCCCTTATCTGGTATTACAACATCTCCAGCATTCCATTCTGAAAGCCATTCTTGGTGCAACAGTCATAACTGCAGAGTCTGGAACCACTTTCCAGCAGACCTTTCATGCTTCTGTTTTCTGGGGTGGGAGAGGTGAGCTCTGCTTGGAAGGCAGGCTTGCCTTCTCCATGGTGAGCTTGTGGGGTGGCTACCACGGTTGGTGAAATGAAGCTTCTGGGTAGGCTGGCACCAGAACCAGGCACGTCAGGTGGGGTACTGCCTCATGCTCTGGCACAGCCTGTCTTGCATGCTGTCTTGCAGTCTCTGTTGATGTCTTCAGAAAGACTCACATTGCTGGTTAAAAAAACTCAGCATAGTTTGGAAAAGTGCTGCTCTACTCCAAAACTGGGTCACTGGGGGAAATGAGAGCAAACGGAAAAGATCAGGTTTCTCAGAGGCATGATTTCTGTTAAGGCAGTATGTGGTCTGTTGTGAAAGGGCTTAGGAGAATTATTTATGCCTATTGAGCAGTGCAAGCAGGTCATCATTTGCAACACATTTAGGCTTTACAAATGACTGACAGATCGTGCTGTGACCCAGTTAGCGAAAATATGATCTTCGAGAGCTGATGGTAGTTCAAATAGTTCAACACTTTGATGTTCCTCATTCCTTAATAAAATATGAGTTTGGATTTACAGATTTTCTGAGGCTCCCCATCCCCACTCTATTTCCAAAGTATTGTTTGAAGGTAATTGCCGACACAACAGAGAAGTTAAAATATTTCATTAACTTATTAGAGAGGAGGGAGATAAAAATATGCTGGATGCCTGCTGGAAAACCATTTAAACCAGGACTTTCTTTCTCTGTACTTCTCCAAGAGGTATCCCATGTTATGACCATGATATTTTCACTGATGCTTCTTTGTGACCTCTTCATTTGAAGGCAGGTTTGAGTCAAAGCCTTGGAGTCTAGTGTGTCTGACATTTAGGCAATCCAAATCTAATCAGCTTGAATGAAACCATAAACTAGAGCAGCTGAAGCAATACTCCCAGTCTGTGCATTCTCCTTCACAAAGTCATTGGAAAGCCAACAAAGAAATTGCACAAAACAAGAGGAAACCACCCCATTGGAGGGAAACAAGTGGAGGGATCTGAGGAGATATTTAACCCATACAGGTCTGCCTTGAATGTGATGTCTTGCTTGCTCTGGAAATTCAGGTTGCAGTTCACAGTCTGCAGGTGACCCCATGCTGCTCATGCAAGTGGGTAAAACACCTCTGCTGAAGGCANNNCACCTCTGTGGTCAGGCTCCTGTGTGATGAGATGAGGACTGACAGTCCACAGCCCAGACCCAAAATCCTTGTCCATGCTTCTGATGGCTAGCAGAAAGGAAAAGCTGACCACAGCCAGATAGGTATTTTAGGAGTTGAGGAGTTGCCTCAGCAGTTACCAAAGTTGTATCTTAGAATTTGATTCAAAATATTTGTGTAAGTTGAAATAATGACACCACATCATACTGAATGGAAGAAGAGAGGGAAGAAGTAATTTGATTTATTTTCAGTAGACATTGTTGAAAAGGACCCAATGTGAATAGATATGGTGTTTTCTTTTTAACAGTTTTACAGCTAAATTAAGCTAAACTTAAATAATGAGGATATTGCTTTTGTATTTGGGGTGTACAAAACCTTTCCATTATTAACATTTAAAAATAGAAAATGGCATCAGAACACGGATTTGGGAATGATGCTTCTCACTCCAGAATTGTACCATTTACTTCAATGAGAACAATTCCTTTAATGAAAGCAGGGATTCTAGAATAAGTACTTAATAAAAAAAGCTGAAATACTTACAATCATAAATATCTTATTGCTAAGAGAGCTGCAGAAAAGTTCAATGGTGTGTCTAACGGATTCAATTAAGAGACCTGAAGTACAAAAAATGAATAAAAGGAAAGTAAGAGTCTGTAGAGACACAGGGGGACTCTGAAATTTCCCTCCTAAGATGCAGAGACACATAACACATTGAAATTATTTTAATCACCTCCTGTGTCTGAGAAGTTTATCTTTAAAATAAGCTTTTCTGCAAACTCTTTACACCAGATTGTGATATTGCTGGCTCTAATCCTCACTTCAACTGTAAATTAAGAGTAATTCCAGTCAGCTTCTTGTAAAATGTATGCAAAAGTGAAATGAGACTTGTGGTTTCTACTGTTGCAAAATTTCCTTGGCATTTATTAACTTCTTTACCAAGGCCTTTCACTCATTACTACCTGAATTAAGGGGAAAGGGTTACACATACAGTTTCAATAGTGTTTAAGGAGTTATGTTTAGACCTTTTCCATATAGCCAATCTTTCCTGTACATCAGTAACTACTCTATGATTGTCAGACTCCTACTGTTTTGCGTAAGAGCTGTCTGATAAGACTGTGAAATATGGTAGAAACCCAGTGTTTTGGTTTTTTTCCTGTTGAAGTGACCGGATGGAAAAGGAGCTTTATTCTCTGTAGGTGGTGACTGGGCTCTGGAGAAGAAAGTTGCTGCAGGAAGATGATTATTTCTCATGAAACCCTGCCCATAGCTTCAACCCCAGGGGTACCTCGAAAGCACACAGAGCGCAGCAATTTTCAACCACATCAAATTCTGCTGCATGGAGTTCATAATAGTAACTTCTGCTATGACCACAAGTGAGAAGAGAATCTGCAATGCGCAGAACCTCCTCTATCTCTGTCCTGAGTGCCTCAGGCTGGGTCTGTAGCAGTACTGGCAGCACAGACATCCCTCAGCTTGCGATGCACTACTGGCAGCCTTGTGAACTGATCCTTGGCAATCGAAAGGCTGCATGCCTGCATTAGGGCAGATTGTCATATTTTTAGCTGGGTTCTTGGTCTCTTCTTTGAAAATTATGATCATTGACATCACCCAGTTGTGTACACCCTGGGGAATACATAAAGAAAATCAGAGAAGATTAATTTGCCTTTTCAGGAGTGAATTTGCATGGATTCATTGACTTCACTGGAATTGTTCTTCTGCAACAAGCTGAGGGAAATAACATGGTTGTATGAATCAGCTGAGGCTGAACTAAAAATGAAAAATGAATCCCTGCTGTATTACAGGCTCCAGTTTGCAAAAGCTAACAAATGTTTGCAGTGCAGCTCATCTTTGTTTTTCTGGCACCAAACAACTCTTAAAAATCCAGATGCTGCAACTCAATCCACCCTACTTCTGGAATGAAGTCAAAACTCTCTTTTCAGATTGAGAAGATGCTGTTAATTTTAAAGGCTGTCCCATACATATTGTACACCCACAGGAAGGAGCAAATCTTGCCTGTGAAAATCCATAGAATCACTAGGCTCTCATCTGATGCTGACACCTCCACAAAATGTCACTGATCTTGGAGGGTCACTGAATCATACAATCATTAAGATTGGAAAAGATCTTTAAGACTATCAAGTCCATCCATCCACCTAGCACCACAACCATATTCGCCATTAAACCACGTCGTCAAGTGCCATGTCCACATGTTTTTTGAAGACTTCCAGGGATGGTGACTCCACCACTTTTCTTAGCAGACTGTTCCAATACTTTGCAATCCTTTTTATGAAGAAATTTTTCCCAGTATTTAATGTAAACCTCTCCAGTTTAAGTATGGCGTTCCATCCCTAGGTCACTTTCCTGGCTGTGGACCTTGGGAGAAATCAGATATTTTTTTGTCAGTCAAAGAGGTGTCAGGGGTATGATAGCTGAGGGGCAGAACTGACAACATGCGCACATAGAAAAGCCATTTGGTATTTTTAATGGCCTATTTTCACTCAGGTTGAAGAACTCGATATTTGTCCTGGAGTGTTTGCTTTGTGCCTGAGTGGACATGTGGACATAGTGGGGACTGGGGAGGGCTGTGTTGGTGGGGCGGACACCCTGAGTAGTGGTAGTGGGGTCAAGGAGGGAGTGGTGTGGGTCTGTCAAAAAGAATCTGCTGTACATGAGTGCACAGCTCCATACTTTCTTTCTCCTCTGTCAAAGTACTGGATACCTTATCCTCACCACTTCAGGAGCAAAGTGACCCCTGCTACATGACTAGGTTTTTTTGTCTTTTCAGCTATATCCCATTTCCTTCATTTGCAACATACTTTTTTCCTCTTCTGTGAGGCTTCTGTAAATTTCGCATAACAAGCGGATTTAATTTTTCCTCCATTTGTAAAGCAGCTGAGAAAATGCTTTCAGCTGCTATTATTTGCACAAACTAATGAAAAATTTCCCCTTAAGTTTCTAGTAACTGTGATAGTTCTTGACATTCACAACGGTTGTCCAGATAGGTTTTGAGAACAGGATATTGCTGTGTGCTGCTGTATCCTGAAGGGATAATGCAGACCCTTAGTGGCTGGACTGACTCAACAGTCAGTGCCTGCAAACATTTCCTTGGATTTAATAATTTCTTCAATCAATTTATTTCCTAGGTGTTGCTGCATTTTCAGTTAGGTATGCAAAAGCAAGAACAACAAGCGTTAACCTTTTGTTAACAATGCTATCCATAGGCTTTCTGCATCTATTAATGGAAACAGCTGCAGCTGAAGTTTGAGAAGAGCTGTATGAGCTATGAAGCAGAGAGATCTTTTAATTAATTGTAAATTCTTCTTTGCTGTGTTTAGATGATGCTTTTTTATAGCATCTTAATGACTCGTGTAATAGAGATAAAAATTCTTGACTGCACTTTTGCGTGTACATACTGCTCTATTTGTTGTGACTGCAAATACTTTTCCTAGGTTTCTTTTTGCTTGTCTTTAGGAAGAACCAATTTTTTAATACTGTGGCATAGCTGACAAAAAAGGCATTACCTTCATGCTGGTAACATGATTCAGTTAATAATTCTTGTCAAATAAAAACTTCCAAGCCTCTACAATTTTAAGAGAGATTACAAATTAAGATTACAAATTTTTCATTTTACAGTATTAAGAAGAAGATGTTGCTCATGCAGGGAACAAGCAAGTTTTAAAGAAATAAATCATGATGAAAAGCAAACACAAAAGATTATTCCGAGGATTTATGAATTTATTCTGCTAGAAACTCAGATTTTGCCCGTATTTGAGATGACAGCTGGGTACACACTGGTAGGGAAATATGGCCCTGTAATTGCAGGACTGAGTTTGTTGTCTGCAGAGTATTGAAAAATGCCCAAGAAGTGGTCTAGACACACAGCTGTTTGCTCTAAAATATCTTTCCGAGTCTAGACTCCTCTAATTATGTGACACACCTACATTTTGGGGCTAAATCACAGCAATGCTGAAATGGCAAGTATTACTGAGGGGATTACACCTTTTGCTAGCTATTTTCCTACCTGGAGCAATCTCCCGAGTTCTTCCCACACCAAAAATACTGTTGGGCACCCAGGAACTGCCCAGGCAGGGGGCGTCTGCTGGTTCTGCCATCATACAGGCTATGGAGCTCCTCCCAAGGCCCTTGTGGCTGTGAATACTTTAAAATACTGTTCCTGGTATTACAAAGGCTCACCTTTTCTTTTCATCCAGGTTTAGTCAGTGGGTGTTACACAGCTGTCCTTTTCCTGCTGGATGAGTGGGCATTTATGAGAGTGTCATGTGCCAGAGCTGAGCAATGAGAGCGAGTTCACAGCAGCAGCAACACTGAAAGTGCAGAAAGAATTGTGTTACGATCCCTTTGCGCCACTTAGTAAGAGCAATGCATGCAATTGCCCCCCATCTCGATCTCCTTTGGTTCTTACGAAATATATTTTCTAAGAGCTCTGAGAAAGCTGGAGTCTGTGGTGTTAACTTTATTAAGCCTTTCCTTAGGAGCTAATTGAACTGGGAAAGGCTGATGGCTTTGTTGAATGCTCTGCACCAGAATGCAGAGACTGTTGAGCAGAGACCATAAAGCAATGTGGCTTGGTGAGTCAAGAGTCAGGGTGTGACTAGTGAAGGTGTGGTCTGAGGGTTTTTTTGTCATTGTTTATTAAATGAATACAGTCAGGTAACTTAAAGGTAGTATCTATGCTGAGGTGGATGATTTTGCACAGCTCCAGCACAGTCTACCTAAACCTGTCTGTAAACCGCTTGGAAACTTCTCTTCAAAGCAGACTGTAGGATTTTTAAACAGCTTGTGGATTCAAATTGCTTGTCAGACTGAAAGTTCTAGGAAGTGAGAAAACACATATAGTTAAATGAGATAAATCTGTAATATATGAGCTTACGAAAAATTAAGACCAAAGAGCTACATCTGTGAAGGAAATTGTTTGGAGATACCTCTGTAATCTGGAGTTTCAGAGATGACAGAAAAGTTGTGGAAATCAAACCAACCTTTAATGCAGCCCCAGGTTGTAAGCCTCTTTTTAGATAACTCGAAAGAAAATATACCATTCTTTAGTGAGCCAGGGAGCTCTAGGATATAGAGGCATTTCAGGTACTTTGCAGGACTTTCAGCATTACAGAACTTGGTGTTAAAGAGAACATTTGAAAACTACCTTTTGTTTTATGAATTAGTGTGAGTTCTCAAGCTCTTCTAGATGAGCTGACTTTAAGTTTTCCTTTAGAAAGCCACAGATCCAGGAACTGTTGCATCCATCTACAGGTGAATTTATTTTATTTTGTCATTAATGCAGATTCTCTTCGCACTTAAAAGCTCAATGTCACCTTTAACCATTTAGAACAAACTCACTCCTGTGGGAAATGAAAACCTTTCTCACTGGGTTCCCCACAGATTCCCAGTTAGGTTTCTCTTGCCTCACCTTTACCTCATTTCTCCACCAAATGGGTGTTGAGCAAGCCTTGCCCTTGTCCAGCATGTTCCAAGTTGTGCATGATATAAAATTCTTAACCCAGAAATGCTAAGTGTGCACCCACCTTGCCGTGTATCATGTCAGTTTTGCTGAACCTATACAGACTTTTTGGGATGTAGCTATTGAAACATTCTGCTGGAAAAGGAAAGGAATATTTGAAGTCATGTCACCTGCCACTGAGTTTTATAATGAAAAGTGATTCAATCAGTTAAAGACAGGATCTAAGAGCAAGATGTGCTAATACTTCTATATAAATACACATAGTTGCTTGTTGTTTTCCTGTAACAACCTCAAATATGCCTTCCATCCCAGGGTCTTTACCTGAAATATAGGCTATCACTAACAAGAGTTAAGAAAATAAATATTGATGGAGTAGGAGTAGCAAGATTTGAATTCCAAGGCCCAGTGACTAAGTGCTTAAACCAACAACATGGTCTACAGCTTCCTGATTTGTGAAGTATCCTCTTAAAGCACAAAGACACAAAAACATGGAAAAGGAACTCTTCCTACTTCCTTTTCTTTAGTCATCCAGGATGATTTCTGCTGGCTAGGTTTATATGCACAGCAGTACCTGCGTACTTATCACACATGCAGAGTCTAAATAGTCATAACACTTTTTTCCAGACTCTGGTGTGCATGAGTTTTCTCTCTCCTCACTGATAACAGAGACTTACTGGCTGCTGCCCAGGACTTTTGGAGGAAGTGGTTTTATGAGACACCTGGTTTCCTACCCAACGCACTGGCAGAACTCCAGCTCCTGCAATTGTATCTCCGAGATATGTTTGGAAAGAAAATTCTCTCTTTTTTTCTAGCACTGTATTTGCTTTGATTTCTGCTTGTCATTAGGTTTAGTGCATATGGTGGAAACTTGTCAAATACTTAATGTCATTTCCTTCAGCATTGGCTTATATGTCTCTGTGATTTTGCCTCCCCTACTAGTACTGCCGCTGGACATCAAGGGCTTCTTTTTTGGCTTTCTTGTCTTAATTAATTTTAATCTCTGTTTTGCTTGATATTTTTTCTCTGTTGATATCTTTTTAGCATTTCTAGGATAGTGCTGAGTAGCAGAAATTTCCTGGTAAAATATAGGCCTTGTTGGTGAAATATAGATACTGCTGTATACATAATTTTTTTATCGGTTTCATTAACTGTTACTAGAAATAACATTAAACAGCAGCAGAAGAATGCAGCCTAGGTTTGTCTTAGTGTAAAGGCTGCTCTGGGGTTGCCTTGACCTCCCAGCCTGCATGCAGAGGGTGATGGAAACCAGGACTCGCTGTGAGGGCAGGGCAGTGGCTGGCGCTGCTTAGTGAGCGCTGGTGTCTGCCTGCTCCCTGCGGTGGGGACGGGTCTTCCCCACGGTGCGCAACCCGAACGATGTCTCAGTGCTGGGTATCCCATTTGGTGAATCCCTAGCACCCTTCCTGCTGCTTGCTGTCATGCTGGGAAGACATGCCTGGTGACAGTCATCAGTGTGATTTCTCGCCATTTGCATGGCTCAGCGAGATTTGCCTTTTTTGGATATTTTAGCAATGATTTGATATTTTCCATGGTGTGTTTTTGTTTCCCTCTGCACTTAATTAAAGTGATACAATCAAGTTGTATTTCAAGCATTGTGTCTTTATTTGATCATCTCCTGTCATTTTGTTGTTTTTCAGATTCTTAATTGCAGCACAGGATTTAGAGTTTGACAAATAAAAGAAGTGGAAAGGTAAAATTTATCATTACCTAGGAATGTCTTTTTGAATTGAAATTCTATGAAACTCAGTGAGTTAAAAAGGCTCATTCCTCTAACCACATTACATTCTAGGCTTTATATTGAAAGGACCAATAATAATTGGATTTCCATGAAAAGAATTATTCAATATAAAGGCATCCTTGCAGTGAGAGACTCTTAGTGCTTTACATTTCATTACCAAAAGAAAGGACATTTCAGTAAGGACATATTGTATTAGCACATGATGAGCAGAAATAATGTCATACTGTACCTAAGATAAGACTGAATTCAGGAGTTCAGCTAATTTGCAAACACATGAACTCCAGAACAAATGATGTTTTACCGAGTTTTCCCTATATAATGTAGAAAAAGACAAGTTGGAAATCTTATGCATCTCCACAGTAGCAGGCAATTGCTCATCTTTATGAGTTTCAACATCTCTGAGACACGTACTTTTCCAGGAAAAATTGATGTGCCTGAAACATGTATTGAACTCACATTAATTAAGTGCTCTGACAAGTTCCATGAACCAATGACACCAATGACAGTGTGAAAACTTAAGGATGTTTAGGGATCAAATTGATTGCATTAAAAAAAATTGTTATGCTGATATACTTAGACTAGATTGAGTGCTGAGTTAAAAAATCCCTGATGTGGCCATTCACTGCCCTCCTCATACCTTCAGCATATTCTATATATCATCTTTAATGTCTATACAGGTAGCACCTAAGTATGCCTTTTCTTAATAAAGATTTTAGTTGATAAATAAGGACAATTTAGGACAACTTAGATTAAAAGTCCTTGGAAAGTGTGCATCACAATTAATTTCATGTAATAATAAAATAATTTATGTTTGTGCCTTTGCGAATGTGATCACTTCTGTGCAGGAAGACAGTGGTTTCCTAATGGGTAGACTTACTGTGGATAAAGTTTTCAGCAAAGTTGAGATTTCCTCACTCTGTACCTTCTACCTAGAAATGTTACGTGGTCAAGCTTAACATCCTAAAAATAAGTTTGTTTGCTTTGGCTTAAAACCTTCTTTCTTCCCAAACCCCTGAACTTGGAAAACAAAACAAAAGATGGGTTCAGACATCTAAGAAATCATGAGTCTACAGATTTGTCTTTTCTTTCCATGCATATCTTCCCTTTCCATTACCAGGTTTCTTTCCACTTGAACAAGATCAAGATTAATTTAATTAATTTATAGGGTCAGGAAAAGAAGGTCTGGAATTGTGGAGTCTATAGCTCTCTGCCCTTACAGAAAAGTTTTAGAATAGAAAATTATCACCACATGATGATTTTCTCTGTTTTGTCCTGAATAGCATCAGTCAGTCCAAGTTTCCTCTTCAGCTGTTTTGTTTCTGTGTTGTCACGGCCTGTATAACTCCCCAGGACTGCCCTTAGGAGTCAGAAAAACAGCTTAATCTTCCTAAGCTAATGAACGTGTTGTTACCAGTACATCATGTAATAACTCCAACTCTCCATGCTGAAATTGTTTATAAGCATTCACTGATATGAGCTGCTGGTCTCCTTCTTCTAGTAAATGACCAAAGAAACCAGCTGTGGAAATGACACTTGAATGTGATTTGGGAGATAAAGTTCTGATGAAGCAAGTAGCTCTGGAGAATATCTACAGTGGGATGAGTGAAAGGCCTCCCTTATACGAAAACAGTTCAAAAGAGTTGATTTTAGCCCAGGAAGAACAGTCAGCAGAGGACTTATCCTTCTGAAGAAGATAAATGAGCTGAAAAGGAGGTTTGACTCTGAACAAAACACAGGCCTGGAGCTTCCCACATCATGCCTGCATGAAGTACATATCCATTGCTTGAGCTCTAACAATCTAAGTAGTCGATTTTTTTATGTTGCAGATTTTTAGTATTAGTCTATTATACTGTGAAAAGATCTACAAGATCAGTGGCAGAAACAAAAATAACCTATACTTATACACAACTCTG
Source organism: Ptilonorhynchus violaceus (assembly GCA_013397565.1). Lineage (NCBI taxonomy): Eukaryota > Metazoa > Chordata > Aves > Passeriformes > Ptilonorhynchidae > Ptilonorhynchus > Ptilonorhynchus violaceus. Next base: position 5,374 of record VZRJ01013423.1, on the reverse strand, counting down.
ACATAGGCCACAAGGCTGGCTGTGTCTTGAGCAGCAGTTTAAACACAAAAATGCAATAGCTTCAGCTAGAAGTTACCCAAGGCCCGCAAAAAGAGAACTGGGACTTTCAGACTCACACTCTTTTGGCATAGGATGAGAGAGTGTTTAGTAGGGAAGAGTAGTAACATTATTGCACAACAAGCCAGGCCACCTTGTCCTTTAGATGGGATTGTACTCTGTGAGATATTATTCCCATGGGTTCAGCTCCCTTACAGGTTAACAATCACGTGGCAAGTTGGGTGGGTCCGTGGAGAAAACAGGTCACACCACTATTCTGAGTTAAAAGGGTAGTGCTAAAAAGAGAAATGTTTCTGGATACAGTTGCTTTATTTATTCATAGTAACTAATGGTTGTGCTGCCCATTCACAGGAAAGCAAAGCAGATTGTGGTAACTGCGGACTAGAATCAGTTAACTTATTTTCCTTTACTGCAAGGTGGAGGATTTTACAGATTATTTTAAAAACAGAGTCAGTGCTGCATGCAGCACTGGCAAGTAAAGGGTTCTTTCCTTTAATCTCTTTACCAGTTGCAGTAGAAGACGATGTTTTTCCATCTTGCCCTGGTGATGACTTTATGGTAGAAGGGCCCAGGTTTCTATATCATGCAATTGTCACTCTCTCCTTCAGACACTACTGATTTTGCCTGAGTTTCCAATCTGCTGTTCTCTTGCTAGTGGTAGTTAGCTGAAGCTTTAAAATCCTTTTTTGTATTTCACATATACCTGCAGCTAAACTGTTTTTGTCAATTCAAAGAAAATTAATGGCTTTCATCACTTCCAGGTCTAGTGACACGAGCATTTATCTCCATCTTAGAAAAAAAAAGTTTTTCAATGCATTTTTATATCACAACACTATTTATAAATGAGTCTATCTTACAAGACATTTTGTTATTAACAGGTTGATTAATCTGAAGCTTTCTCCCCCTCCTACACACTCACAAGAAATGTTAAAATTTTACTCGCCTGTCATGTGTTGTAGTCTGTGTACACATTCTTGGCTGAGAAATGAAGTATGTTGGGAAGCTGTATATTCTATTCTAACACAACTTCTTTTCAGAGCTGTATATGTCATGAATAAATATGGATGTTCATCTTAGCAGCAAAGCTATCAGACACAGTAGCAGCACTACTGTGAAGTTGTTTCGTGTTTGTGGAGCTCATCAGAGAGACATGCAATTGCCCTCCATAATGCAAAATGTGACTTTCTCCAACATCTGTAAGAAAAATGTTAGTTTGAATGCTTTGCTTACTAGTTTCACATTGCCATCTTTGATATTTCTAATCCGTATCATCTACCAGGACTTGTGCAAACCATCTGACATTATCCTGTGTGACATCATTGTCTCTAAATTAGAGAGATATATATTTGACAGGAGGACCACTCAGTGGGCAAGATATTGGCTGGAGGGTCATGCTCAAAGAGTCGTGGTCAATGGCTCAATGTCCAAGTGGAGACCAGTGATGAGTGGTGTCCTCAGCGGTCAGTGCTAGAATACCTCTGTTTAACGCCTTTGTTGGCAACAGGCAGTGGGATGGAGGGCACCCTCCACAGGTTTGCTGACAACACCAAGCTGTGTGGTGCAGTTGACGTGCTGGGGGGAAGGGGTACCATGGCATTGGAACAAGATGATCTTTAAGGTCCCTTCCAACCCAAACCACTCTATGATTCTACAACTTGAGCAAGGAAGAACTCCTTTGGCGAGACTGTAACTATGGTATGATGTTATTTATCGCAAGGGAATCATCCCGGTTAATTTACTGGAACTTTAATGAGGGGGGACAGGAAGAGAAACTGGAGAAGAAAATTACCTGATATTTAAGGAAATTAAGGACTTATGTGTTCTAAAATGTTAATAACATTCTTTATCATCTTATTTTTCATTGTTTTTGTATTTGTTTTGCTAAGATGGAACTCCTGTGAATTCAGCTTTCTTCAAAAATGAACCTGGTGTGAAAAGTAGGTGGTTATGCATTATCTACAAGTGATCTATCACTAAAAAATAAGAGGAAAAGCAACTGCTTGGTCCTTTATCAGAAAGAATTTGGCAGTGTTAAACTATAATGCAGTTTCCACCAGGTTTTTAGAAGAGGTCCAAACTGAGCACAACACAGGTTCATGTTTTCAAGTACCCACTTCACATTAAGAAGTTAAGAGGTGAATCAGAACTCCCTGTAATGATTAATGGATAACAGAGGGTTCTGGTTCTCACTTAGATTGCTCTTTTATGTCCCTTTTCCTCTCTCTCTGATTAATTACAGTTTCCTGAAAATATTATTCACTTCTTGGAAATTCAAGAGATGACTGGTCAGCAGCATTATATGAGATTGTTTTTACACCATGCTGTGCTTTCAGATGCTCCTAGACTGCACTTATATTCAGAAATATTAAACTGCATTCTCTAATTTTACATTCAGTACTTATTTCTGTCATTTTTACATGCAATTCCTAGAAACCTCTTCTTAGACCTACTGAAAACAAATACCTGTTTGTAAGGTAAGGACTGTAAGTCTAGCAGAAATATTAATTTCAAAATGGCTTGGAACTCTGAGATAAAGAGTTTACATTGTCTATTTGTTGCTCGTGAATTAGGTTTTTCCTTATAAATTGAATTCTATTATCTATACATCTTTCTCTGTTACCTATACTTGAAATTGTCTTTCTTACAGTTCCAACTTCTTTTTTCTCTTGTCTAAACATATTCTTTCATATCCATGTGCTCAAGCAGGCTTGTTTACTATCTCTGTTTCTCTCTGTACTCTCCTGGCTATCTACTGTATTGCAAAAGGTCTAGGTAAAGCTTCTAAAAGTGAATAAGTATAATAAACCATGAATTAATAATGATAGTTAGGAACTTTCAGCCTTACATGAGCAACATTTTATGTAATCCTACTCACATTACAAAACTGTGATCACTGGTTTCATTTCACAGACAAGGAAAATGAGGCTGAGAGGGCCTGAGAGACACCCAGGATTGCATGGCCTGTCTGTGGCACAGAGAGAATTTGAATTAGGGATTTCTTGGTGTCAGGAAAATATTGGGTTCACTGCATTACCAGATATATTGATAGCTGTAAGTGATTGGAGTAAACAAGTATGTTTACAGTTCAGAGAAATCAGTTATGTTGGTTTTTTGTTTTTCATCTCCTCTTGGCAGTTCCAGAAGAGAAGATTCTTGTAAAAGGCTCACGCTAAACATTTTGGCTTTCATCACATTAAAGTGTTCTGTCTTTTGTGAAGGCGCTCACAAAAGAAACTCTGGTTCTTTTCTAAAAGAATCCTTTTTTTGATCCAGAAAGTGATGCAGAGTAAATGATGCCTAAAACAGCCATGTGATCAGTAGCAGAGGGATGAAATCAGAACATAGGTTGTGCCTACATATTAATCCTTTACTTTGGCCTTTGAAAGCCAGAACGCTGCTTTGTGGCCTTTAAGACCCCTGCAAGTCTTAAGGAGCTGTGTTTCCTAGGAAATGTATGCTACAGGCAGCAGAAAGCAAAATGCCTCCCAATTCACAGAAGAAATGGGAGGCAATGAGTGTTTGTGTTCAGTTTCCTAGCAGTGAATATTATCTGACCCAAATTATCTTTTGTCTGTATTATCCTGCAGCTCCCTGAATACTAAGAATATGTTCACACCCTTAGATTTGTGCCTGGTTCATCATGCCCAATATGCCCAACTATCTACACTTGTTTCTTCATCCCAGCCATCAAGAACAGTGATACATTTTCAGAGGAGTCAGCAGAAAAGACAATCTCAGAAAATGTCCTCTGCCACACCAATGTTACATAATGTAGCAGTCAGGACCTTTCCATAAGTAATGAACTTATTATGAAATTGTGTAGCTTTTACTTGTTAGAATTAATTTCCCTTTGCATGTGTCCTTCCCTTCTTCTGTGGGATACCAGGGTTCAAATGAGTAAGCTCAGAGCCGTGTCCCTCCAGTATGCTGTCCTGCTGTGCAGCTACTTTGTTTTGCTCAGAGGAGGGAAGTGTTTCAGTGTCTGCTTTGTTATTACTACATATGTCTGGATTTATCTAAGAATTTCTGAAACAGATAGAAGTTTGTCATTGGTATAAAATTTAAGGCCTCCTTTACTTGGGCCTTAAATACTGAAAAGAGTCTGTATACAGGGAGACTGGTGAAGTGGTTCACAGCTATGAGTGTCTGTTGCACAGCTGTGACTTAGATGCAAATGGCACTTTTAGTCCTGCTGGCATGAGTGCTTCAGGAATATGTCACACCTCATGCCCCTGTGAAGCACTGCAGTCAGTTCTGTAACCAAGGAAGGTCCTCGAGGCAGAGAGAGTGTGCATCCCGTGGTGAGTAGTGGGCAGTGGGAAGGGATAGTCTGCATCTGAGCACTATGATGGCTCATTGTGCCCATGGGAAGTGCTTTGGGACCTCCCAGTGTCCAGGCTGTGCTGCCAGGGGGTCTCCTACAAACCTTCTCTGAAAGCAGCAGCAGTATGCAACACACTGGTGAGGACAGGGATGCATCAGTAAATACCTTGGAATGAACCATATGGACTTACACCACAACTGGACTATGATGCTTCCTTCTGGAAAAAAACCTTCTGCTTCAAGAAATGCTAGGTTTTCATAGGGGAAGGAAAACAATTTGTGGGTGTAAGGTAGGACAGGAGGAAAGACCTTGACATAGGCCAGTGCTTAGAATGACACCTCAGTGTTTCCTTCATGAGAGTGCTGTTCCTGTGATAAGAAAATGTCTAGAAATAAAAAGCAGTATATTTTAAATTCTATGTTAGAACATGACCTGTCAGAAGATTGTATTTTTCCTGATTTTTATATTTTCAAATATATTTGAAAACTATAGTTTCTTTGGTTATTAAGGGATAAACCTTAGCAAAAAGATATTGGATTTTTGGGTGTTTATTTACACCTAGGAACTTCTGTGTCAGAACTCTCAGTTCAGCACATTGAAAGAAACAAATTCCATTAGTAACTCCAAATATAAGACTAATTGATATCACTGAATAACTTATTTGTTCTTACACAGCACAATAAAATCACTCCAACCCCCTGCCACGGACAAGGACATTTTGACTAGACCAGGTTGCTCAAAGCCCCATCCAACCTAGCCTTAAACACTGCATCCACAGGTTCTTTGGGCAAGTGCATTTCAAGAGCATATGACCTTTGCTTTCCCCTTTTAAAAAATATATATACCATGGGATTAGAGGTGAGAGCAAGCGTGCTGAAGAAAAGTAAATTAAGGTGTACAGAGTGCCAGCTGCTCCTTGCTAGCAGCCCCTGTATGTGTTCCTACAACATGGTAATTGTTCAGAAGTGCATGACTGTGCTGGTTTGGCTGTAA